>CM040395.1:59169879-59484879 GCA_022702515.1 Ilyophis sp. 1 JC-2022 | reverse complement strand
CTGTAGCAATCTGTGGGGGAGCCATCTGCACCTCAGTGTCCTTGAGATACAGGGTAAAGTGTGTGCGTGTGTGCGCGTGTGTGTGTGTGCGTGTCCTGCTGACTCTCCATATGCAGGGCCTGATTGTGTCTGCAAGAGAGCTGCAGTTGCAGTATAGGAGAGAGAGTGTGTGTCTTACAGTAAGGCATTGTTGCATAATAGCGGCTCCAGCATGGATACCAGTCCCTTTGGGCCAGGGACGAGCAATGAACCTGACTCTGTGGCTCCTCCCCCTCAGTTGAGTGACAGTATGATGAGTCTGCCTCTGTGCCTTCCTCAGCTGAGTGGCAGTATGAGGAGCTTGTCTGTGTGGCTCCTCCCCCTCAGTTGAGTGGCAGTATGATAGGCTTCTCTGTGTGGCTCCTCCCCCTCAGTTGAGTGACAGTATGATGAGCCTGTCTCTGTGTCTTCCTCAGCTGAGTGGCAGTATGATGAGCCTGTTCAGCTCAGGAGAGTTTGGGATGGTGGATGTGCGGGGTAGCCTGCAGTTTTCTCTGCACTACGACACCAAGAAGGAGGAGCTACTGGTGCGGGTGTGTCGCTGTGAGGACCTGGCCCACGCCCGAAAGAATCGCTCGGACCCGTGAGTGTATACCCCCCGCCACCCCCCATTCACCTCAAGACTGTCTCTTCACTTGATCTTCTGTCTGTCTGTCTGTCTGTCTTGTTTTCCATGCAGGACTAAGACAGAAAGGAATTCAGACTGCAATGAAGCCAGATTGTGTTTTTTAGTGATTTTTATTGAGGGTTTTATGAGAAGTGTCTCTTGTGTGCTCACGCAGGTATGTGAAGATCTACCTTCTACCGGACAAGTCATCCCACAGCAAAAAGAAGACCGGCGTGAAAAAGAAGAGCGTGAACCCCGTGTTTGAGGAGACCCTGAAAGTGAGCCCTCAGGGATGGTCCTCAACCATGTCATGTCTGTCTGGTCTGTCTGTCTCCCTTTTTCTTCGTCTGTGAAGGCTCCCTTTCCCCTGCCTGTCAGTCAGTCAGTCTATCAATCTCCAGGGTCTGTCTGTGTATGCAGTCTTCTGCCTGTCTGCTTCATGATTTGCTCTTTTTAGTGGTCTATTATCGTCAGTAATAGACCTGTATCTGTCTGATTTTTCTTTCTGTCCATCAGGTTTCTGTTTTTTCAACTTTTTCCACGATGGCTGTCAGTTCATCTGTCAGTACTCACTCAGTTTACTCGTCTGTCTGTCTGTCTGTCTTTTCTCAGTATAAGATGAGGATGACGGAGCTGAGGGGGCGGACCCTGAACCTGTCGGTGTGGCACAACGACCCCGTGCGCAGGAATGTGTTCCTCGGGGAAGTGGAGGTGGGCCTGGCAGACTGGGACTGGGGCCAGACCGAGCCGTGCTGGCGCCCCCTGCTGCCCCGGGTGAGTCCCTGCGCCCTCCTGCCCTACCTCCGTTCTCTCGCCTTCTCCTCACGCTGCTCTGCCACCTGTTTGCTCTTACTCTCTTTCCTCTTCTGTAGCCGCAGATATTTCATCTGTTTTCCGTGTTATTGTAACCGCTTGCCCACGTCAGGAGAGCTGCACCAGCAGGCTGCGTCAGTCCAGTAGAGGAGGTATCACAATCAGTGACAGGAGATAATTTAGACAAACAATGGCAACACATACATAATACAATCACAGTACAGTATAAAAGGTATAATTATATATAATTTATGCTGATCGTAGTATTCTGTCAGAATTTTACTTAGCTGCACGTGTGGTTCAGATTGTGTTTTACTCTTAGTTAGCATGTTATTGTGCTGTGGCAGCAAAGAAGCCTCTGGCACTCAAGTCGGCGTCTTCATTGCCTGATTGATGAGCCTCCATTTTAACCTTGACTTCCACAATTCATCTGAAAAGCAAAGGCGATGACTCTGCCAGTTGTAAGACTCCCTGTTCTAACTCGTTCCAAGGAGAAGGCCTACCTTTCTGCCACCTTGAACTCGATGTCAGTTAAATTGGTTGCAATCTAATTCACCTGAAGGCCCTTTTCAGGGCAGACAGACTGCATAATTGGTGAAGCTTGCAGTTTAGCCACTATTTCATAACTGGGTGCCTGCTTCTGAACCTGTTCAGTCTTGAACCTGCACAGTGCGTAGTGCTGCACTATGCTTGATCGTAATTCTATCAAGTAAAATATGGAAAGTTTGCATACATTTCTGATCCTTCATAATTGCTTTTTTTATTGTTTCTTTGCTGGGGAAGTACAAGTCACTTATTAAAAGTTTTGGACATCAGTGTAGAGATTATAATACATTAAATTTTTCTGTGAAATTATAGCTCAAGTTACTGCCTATTTTGGAGTTTTCTATTAAAAGAGAATTACAGCATGGTATTTTTGTCTCAGAAAAAACTGTGTGAAAAAAATCCACACACATTCACAACCCCAGTAAGACTGAATGTTGTGTTGACTGAGACTCTTCATCGGTTTTAGCTTTCAAAATTAACTTGATGATGACAACATGGCCTAAAACGTGAAGATGGTGGTGAGTGAGCTGAATTGTGAGAGGGATGGTGAATGAATGTGTTGTGTGCAAATGTATTGTTATAATATATATTATATTGTTATAATCTTCAACTGATCCAGAATGCAGCTGCCCGGCTTGTGTTCAACCTCCCGAAATTTTCACATGTCACCCCCCTGTTGAGGTCACTCCACTGGCTGCCAGTTGCAGCCAGGATCAGGTTCAAAGTTCTGACCCTGGCCTACACTGCAGCCAATAGGACAGGCCCTGTCTACCTGCAGGACTTGATCCAGAACTATGTTCCTGCTCGACCGCTTCGCTCATCTACTGCAGGGCGCCTTGCACTTCCCCCCCTCCGTGTAAATGGTACTCGCTCGTCCCGACTGCGGAGCTTTTCCACCCTAGCTCCCCAGTGGTGGAACGAACTTCCCATTCCCCTACATTCCATGCCAACCCTGCCTACTTTCCGTCGTGGCCTGAAAACGCACCTTTTCAGACTCCACCTGGACTAATACTTATCTAGGACCTCATGGTTTGTGTTCTTGTTGAACTGTGTACTCAAGATAGTCAAGTTTATAATAGTTAGAATAGAATTGTATTAGAGCTGATTTACCCAGTTCACTGTGAACTGCATTGTGTTCATTACTAGGGATAGCTGCTACTGTATGGGAAGAATGTGCTTTCTTATCTGTTCTGTAGTTACTTCGATGACCTTTCTGTATGCACTTACTGTACGTCGCTTTGGATAAAAGCGTCTGCTAAATGAATGTAATGTAATGTAATAATATATTATACCTTTTTGTCCATCTCCTTCTCTTTCCCCCTCCCCTGTTTGTTTTCTCTCATCTTTCAATACTATCTCTCTCTCTCTCTACTACTCTCCCTCTATTTTTAATTTTCCCTTTCTCCCTCTCCTCCCTTGTCCCTTCTTTCTTCCTCCTTTCTCTCAGGTTCAGCTGTCTCAGGACACCATTAGTAGCCGAGGAACCCTCCTGCTGTCATTCAAGTTCATTCCTGCTGGATTTGAAGGCGAGCCTACTGAACACACGTGTTGAACACTCAAACTGGGGCCTGTATCACAAAGCAGGATTACTGAGTTAGCTGGATAACTGCACTCAGTAAAACGCGGAATCCTCCCAAATATGGAACATGGACTGAAGTAAAAAGAGCTGTTCTGGGTTTTACTCAGTGCAGTTATCCAGCTAAATCTGTAATCCTGCCTAGTGATATAGGGCCCCTGAACGCACACGGTATCCCTAAACCCACATGCACACACACATGCACACACATACACAGTAAACATGCTCTGCCTGGGTGAGAGTGCTTCTCTGACACTGCTCTTTGCTGCCACCCTCAGGCAGTGGCCTGCCACTGACCGGGGAACTGCACATATGGCTGAGGGAGGCGCAAGGACTCATCCCCACCAAAGGAGGCACTGTGGACTCCTTCATCAAGAGGTAGACAAGCCATTCTTCCTCTCTGGGTTGATATTGCTCACTGCAGAGAGATGCATGTTATTTACTTCAACAACCATTCTTCATGCTTTCAGGTTATTTAATTCTAATATTGTTATGCAAAGTTATTGTAAAGTTATTACAATAAAATTTCACTCTGTACATGTATATTCCATTATATTGTTGCTTATAACTTGTCAAACTCCTTTCTTTCTCTCGAACCCCTCCATCCCCACCCCCCTCAGCTATGTGCTGCCGGATGAAAGCCGGTCGAGTCGCCAGAAGACACGGGTAATTAAGAACACAGTGAGCCCCACCTACAACCACACCATGGTGTACGATGGCTTCCAGACTGTGGATCTGAATGAAACCTGTGCGGAGATCACCGTGTGGGAGAAAGACACGTTCTCCTCACAGCTGTTGGGGGGAGTGAGACTGAGCGCTGGCACAGGTACCCCTCCTTCCCCTCAAATTCCCATCTTTCACTTGCTCTCCAGGACAAAGCATACACCCAGACTTGCACGCACAGACACACACATATAGTATGTGTGGATGTATCATATACACAGAGATACAGAGATACCCTCCTCTCGCCCCCTCCTCCAGGACAGAGCTATGGCCAGCCTGTGGTGTGGATGGACTCCACCAAGGAGGAGGCCACTGTCTGGGCCAGCGTGATCCAGAATCCCAACACCTGGGTAGATGCTACACTCCCCCTCCGAACCAACCTGGCAACCCGAAAAGAGTGATCTCCCACCTGAGTCCAATGGGATGGGAATTAGGGGCGGGCGGTCTGGGGTTAAGAGGGCTTTAGGTGTAGTGACATGAGTGAGTAAGAGAGACTGATCATAGCAAATGTTCTGAGAAATCAAATTTTTTTGTATTGAGAGTATGAAAAAAAAAAAACCCGGCTCTAATAATCAAAAGTGTCCCGTCTTTGTACGTGCAGAACTGTCTCTGTGGTCTAAATGTGAATGTGAATTAATTATTTCCCTGGGTGGTGTGGCGGCTGTTTGGAAAGTAGGGATGAGGTGGGCGGAGCGTCGTTTTGGCGAGAGAAGGTGGGCGGGAAAAAAAACACTAGTCCTCACAACGACACCTAATTTAGTGGCTTATTATAAAAGCGCTGGATTAACCCTGCTAATAGTAGCATTGTCATGCAGATAAAGTGTAGTGCTATAGAAGTGCATTTGAAACATTCAGGGAGTGAATGAATGAATAGGGAGAGTGAGAAGTCTGGCATGCACTAGCCACATTTCATCCGAGTTGTACATTTCATTAGATATCTTTGTTGGAAAATCAAATGTGTCCAGTTGTTTGTTTGTCTGTGTAAATGCATCAGTGCGTTTCCCCCCTCTGGAATTAAAGTACATTGTGAACATAATTTCTCTCATCATTGTGTATGTCCAGATACTGTCATTATTGTTATTGGTTGATTTTATTGTAATAAAGTAGACTTATGAAGTGGATAAAGCAGGTGTCTCCATAATAAACTATCGGGAGTTCTTGTTTCTTGGTATGTACCACTCTGCGCTCAATGTGCTGACTGCAGAACTGTATAGTACTGACTATATTTTCACACTAGGAGGCGCACTTTGTCCACATACTGTGCGCAGGATGGCGCTTTGCTTATTAGTAGAGATGTACAAATGTATACAACCTCAGACAACCACACACAACCACTGACATTGGTAAATAAAATTACGTTCGAAAATGGTACGTGATCTCAAATAATTATACCGGACTGTTTTTAATTTGAAAACTTACACAACATATCAGCTGGTGTCAGCACAAGTGTCATGTGAGGACCATTACCGTGGTAGTCATATGACCTACCTACGACAGAGCCACACCTTCTTGTGTTTTCATTGGACGACATCGCCTGACAAGGCATATAATTGGTGAACATGAACCCTCAATCATACGGTCAAACGCTAAAGTGGTGTTTTGCCGAGTTTGTAAATAGTAACGCTACTCATCTCCATGCACCTTATCTGAGTTAATCTGTCCATGTCTAAATTTTAAGTAACTTGATGCTATATGTGTACATGTCTGACGGTTCCAACTCGCTCAGGATGTGGATCTCAAACATTTTAGCAGTGCTCTTTGTCTGCGGCGCAGGTGAGTCCGTCTGCGGGACGTTATCTACGTAGCTAGCAAGCTAATGGATTTAGCAAACAGTTATTGCAAATTCGTTTGGTAGGTAACGTTGGTCATCTCAGTAACATTTTTGTGAAAGGCCAGTTTTATTACAAAGATTTGAAGGATAACATTTGGCTATAGGTGAAGATAACTTCCAACGTGACTAAAAAAGAACAAGGAATCTGGCTAGCCAAAGACAGTCTTAATGTGAATAAATTACGTGGATGTGAATTCTTGTGGTAAATCTTGAACCAGAAGAGCTAGTTCGTCAGTCTAGTATACTCATTTGCGACAACCAGACTATCTTGTTTGGCTGGGCTCCTGTTTTATGGTGAAAATTGAGCGGCACAGTAACCTTCAGGAGAAATCAAGCGTAACACAACTGGGCTGCGGAAAATGCCTTTTCATTGCCTTCCCTATTTCACTTCACAGCTTGCTGTCTTGGCCGTCACATGAGCCCTTTTTAGTTTGCAGTTTTTCTAATATGTCAGCGCTTACGTTGAGTCACGTGTTTGACGTCGAACGATTTTTAAAGGCTTGTCTTTTCTGCTGCAGTGTCGGAAGGCACACCATTGAACACTCCACCGGACTTTGGGAATGCCTACCATGTTAAAGGTGTGTGTCCAGCCACCAATACCCCTCTGCACAGGGGCACAACACATCAGGTTTACATTACCCCTGCTCTCCTTTGCTACCAGTAGTAGCCTACACTTGGTCTGAATGCTGTGTGAATTGCCTAGTGGAATTGCAGGTGTTTGCAACCGTCGGTACAGTTTTATTATGCAGTACTAGACCATAGAAGTCTGATTTTACTAGTGTTTCATTACGGAATTCCCTGTACTACATTTAGCACACTACATGCTCAGCTAGGCTACTGCTTAATTACGGTGAGAGACAGATTGACCACAGTCCTTTCCCATACCCACCCCTTCTCTACACAAGCAACATTTCAAGAACAGCTGTAATATCACCTGCCATGTGGGATTATTGTTGATGTAGTTCCAGATGCAGTATTTTGTGTTCACATAGACTCATGTTTGCTGCAGAGTTCAGATGTACTTAAGTGTGAATTGCTTTCACGTGGTGTTAGTTTGGCCTTCACACGGGTGCAACAGGTGTGCGTGTGTCACTCAGGTGTGATCTCGCTGCCCTACGCTGAGATCAAGGAGCCATTCGAGGCCTGGTATGACCTGCAGGGGGCAACGAGCCGCATCGACTACTACCATGGTGAGGTCTGCCTCCGGCAGTGCACTGTCCTGCTCCTGACACAAGGGGGCAGCATAGAGGAAGAGTTTTTCTTAAATTTAAGAGGAGTCCTTTTTGCACTGAATAAAACCATCGTTCTCCCAGGCCAGGTTTCGACCTTCCAGAAGGGTGTGGAGAAGCCCTGGGGCTCCAGCTATAAGATCTCACCAGAGACTACGGAGGACGAGTTTAACGTCATGAAGTGCTTCCAGGTCAATGGAACAGAGGCGGACCCAGTCCACCCCCAGGTGGCGCTGCCTGCCCTTGAGGGATTCAAGGTACTGTGGTGATGTAATTTATTTTTTTGGGGGGTTTGAAATTGAGTTGCTGCTGTCTGACTGCTCTTGACTGAAAGCTGTTGTTAACCTCCTGATCCATTCAAATGCAGAGAGGTTATAATATCGCTTGTAGGAGTACCCGAAAATAAGATATCGAGAGTCTTTTGATATTGTTGGTTCACTGACATCAGGAAGTCATGGCATGCAAAGGATAAGAAAGTGGGGGGGGTTGGGACTGATTATGTACAAAAGGTTCTATAATTTCGAAACGGTTAATCCGATATGGCTGAAAATACCCTCGAATTAAAGATGACAGTCTGCACTTCAATTGTCATTGTATCCTTTCAGACTCAAAGTGCTAGAGTACAGAACCAAAATAACAAAGATGTGTCACTGTCCAATTAATTAGTGCTCACTGTATATTCCTAGTAAAGAGAACGCTCACTTTTTCACATGGCTGTAGAGGCGTTTGAATGTGAAACTACTGTTGAATCCCCAGTTTTTGCGGATGGAGTACTTTGGTGGCATGCTGTGTGAGGTGTGGCAGAACGTGACGATGGTGGGGCACAAGAAGAACACCTACACCCTGTGGGTGACGCGCCCGGAGGGTGAGAATGAGCCCGCCACACCCTGGCACTACGAGATGATGGGCTACAACACCCTGCTGGGCTCGCACTACGACAAGTACCTGGTGGACTACACAGAATTCTGCTCCCACGTGGACCCCAAGTCCTTCTCCCTGCCTGACGGTGAGAGGGATGGGTGTGCTGCTAGCATTAGCATCAGCGCTAGTGTGCCTTCTCCCTGCCTGACTGTGAGGGATGGGTGTGCTGCTAGCATTAGCATCAGCGCTAGCGCTAGTGTGCCTTCTCACTGCCATTTCCTCCTCTTGCTTAGGTTTGACCTGTGGATCATTTCCTGGGCCTGGAGTGGAGCATCAGATCCTGGCCAATCCCATGCAAGACCTGATCCACACCTCTTCCAAGGGCCACGCCAGTCGGCTCTTTGGACACTTCAAAGAAAAGTTCCACCGTCGCTACGGTGACGAGAAGGAGCATGAGGAGCGAGAGCGTTCCTTTGTTCACAACTTGCGGTGAGTGGGGATCTGATGGAGGGGGGAGGGGGGAGGGGGGGTTGGTGTTGAGCAAGTATGGGGTGTGATGGTGGTGTTCAGAGAACATCTGGAGTGGGGGTAATTTATTTTATTTTTAACATTAAAAAAATTATAATGTATAAATGTGTCTGCTGTATTTGTTTGGCTATCGCAACCTGAGGTTTTAAATGCCTCCATCACTGAAGATGAGTTTGTTTAATCTCTTAACCTCATCGTAATGTTTCTCTCGCCTATAGTTTCGTTCATTCCATGAACCGGGCTGGCCTCTCATATAGTCTGTCTCTGAATCACTTGTCCGATCGCTCCCAAGAGGAAATGGCTTTGCTCAGAGGCAGCAGGCGTGGAAAGACCCCCAACAAGGGGAACCCTTTTCCCCACGAGCTCTATGACTCATTGCAGGTCCCCGAATCCATGGACTGGAGGCTCTATGGTAACAGAATATTGGGTTGATTTCTATGGCAGCATAACAGTGGGCTCACACTTATGGCAACAGAGTGTTAAGTTAATGTTTTTATGGCAAGGTGGTTGTGTCGTACTGTATTTGTAAGGAGTAATTCACCTAGCAGAGCAGGGGAAGGCAACCCTGATCCTGGAGTGCTGGTTACGTTTCTGGTTTTTGTTCCATCTGAGCTTGATCACGAGCGTTTGATGCATGATTACATCTGAGCCTGAATATTCTGGTGAAACGCTGTGTGCCTCCAGCACATGGTCACCTGAATGCATTCAACCTGATTAATTTAAATTAATCTAGTCGTGTACTTAGGTTTGGAATGGATGGAGCAAAAACCAGGACCATCTCTAGCATTTCTCTAGGACCAGGGTTGCCTACCCCTGTTGTAGAGCATACCGTATCAAATATAGATAAATACTTCCACACATGCTGTGGATGATGGCGTGGTGCTGGAACAGGGTGCACAGTCTGTTCTAAGGTGTGGTGCTAAACTAGGATTTCTACAGGAAGTATTCAGCTATGTAAATGGATAAGTTGGGGTGCAAAGCGATTTAATGTGGTCTGGACAATAGCTCTGCTCTATAGCCATTCAGATGGTTTTAGGGGGAAATCTCGTTCTCCTAAATGCAGCCCACCCCCTGCTTTCTTCCTTCACAGGAGCAGTTACCCCGGTGAAAGACCAGGCCATCTGTGGCTCCTGTTGGAGCTTTGCCACCACCGGGGCACTAGAGGGCGCTCTCTTCATGAAGGTGATACCGCAGGGCTCGTGACACACACTCATGCATACATATTCACCCTGGGTGCATTTCCAAACTGAAAAATGTCATACAGGGACATTATGAGACAGCAGGAAACGATGAGGGATTTTACATGTTTGTGAAATTTTCTGCAAAATGAACATATGCCCATTAGTATTGAACTGAGGAAAGGGGACATGGGACCACGGTCTTCTGGAAAATGTCCACCTGTTATCTATTGTTTTTCAGCCCCTCTGGTTTTTCCTGTGGTTCTTGGGGTCCCACATCCATTCTGAAACTGTTCACTGTGAGAACTGATCATAGGAAAAGTAGAATCTGTACTTGTTATTAGTACCCCCCCCCACACACACGCACACACCAAAAATAACTAAAGGTCGCCCCTCTAAAAAATGACTTCATATTGGAATCTCTTGGACGGGACTTTGTGGCTATATTTGCACTTGTACAAGACGTCAGGTGACGTGCGTGTCGAGGGAAAAAAAGAAAAAATCGAGCATGAGCCATATGATAATTTATAGCCGTTAGATTTCAAAGTGATACACTGAGGCCATGGTGTCGAACTCGTCATGTGACCCAACAGCGGCCCTAGCACTGGGTTTGGCTGAACTGACTTCATTACGATCCCATTTAGGATTATCACCAGACAAAACCTCAGTGTGAGGTTTCATTGCCCTGGAACAATGTGTTTGTATATTTCACGAGTTGTGATTGATGGGCTAGAAGGCCTCATCTGGCACTGGCACTTTAAACCAGGGAGACTCAAATCAGGGACCGATTTAAACCTGACAAACCAGGTGAGCATAATGTCCAATCGGTGACATTATTGGACTATGGACAAGAGAACCAGCAGTACCGTTGTGTGGGTTTGATTTAGTGATCCGGTGCGCCGTGACGCTACCCGGCGAAGACTTGATGTCCGCCGCCCAGCACATCAAGAGTACGCCGGTTCTTTTAAATCGCTCGCAATCAGTACTGATCCGGTTCACCGGTTTCATGCCCGGGCGCTTAATCGAACCCTCTCTCTGTGATGGCGGGGTGCTGACTGCAGAAGGTGAGGTGTTGAGCTGTGATTGGGGGGGGGGGGGCAGGTGCTGAACCGTTTCTGCTCACAGAGGCAGTTGGAGTCGTTGTCCCGAGTGCCCGTTTGCGTGCCCTTATGGGAAATTGGTTCAGAAGACTGCCGTTTCCGTTCCACCACGTCCGTTAATGACTGTAACCGTAGTAACCGCTCGCGTTACGTACGTGCTTCTTTGTCGTTAACGCCCACGTGTCTTAACGCCTCGCTCTCTGTCCTCCAGACTGGCTCGCTGGTGGTTCTGTCTCAGCAGATGCTGATGGACTGCACCTGGGGCTTTGGAAACAACGCCTGTGACGGAGGCGAGGAGTGGAGAGCGTACGAATGGATCATCAGGCACGGCGGCATCGCCACGATGGAGAGCTACGGCGCATACATGGGCATGGTGTGTGTGTGTGTGTGTGTGTGTGTGTGTGTGTGTGTGTGTGTGTGTGTGTGTGTGTGTGTGTGTATGGTTTTTTGGTATACCTGGTATGACCTCAATTTTCCCAATTTTTCTCTGCCACTTGATTGGATCCAGCCCGGAGTGCAGCTGTGTAATGAGGACTTTACCTGTGATAAGCCATCATAGGGGAATAATGTTACCTTTGAAAAATAAATTTTTGTCCTAAGTTATGGCTATAAAAACCAGAGGAGGTACTAGATCCCGCCTCGTTCTGCTCTATGGGTTCCACTAAATCATGAGAACCCGTCAGGGTTCCTCCTGGCTGACCGTGTGCCTCTGTTCTCAGAACGGCTTCTGCCACTACAACCAGTCGGAGATGACCGCACGTGTCCGGAGCTACACCAATGTGACTTCAGGCGACGCGAATGCTCTGAAGGTGGCGCTGTACAAAGTGGGGCCTGTGGCAGTCGGCATTGACGCTGGGCATCGCTCTTTCGTCTTCTACAACAACGGCGTGTACTTTGAGCCCGCTTGCGGTGAGTCCGACCTAAAAACTCCCCTCCGCTGCCTCACAGGGGTGCCGGTACACTTTCATATCGCAGGGGCCTGTTCCAGAACGCAGAAACCAGGATTACGGAGTTGGCTGGATAACTGCACTGAGTAAAACCCGGAACCCTCCAAAATCTGGAACACGGACTGAAGTAAAAAGAGCTGTTCTGGGTTTTACTTGGTGCAGTTATTCAGCTAAATCAGTAATCCTGCTTTCTGGAACATGTCCCAGTACTTCATCCAATGACTGCCCTGTTCTCTGGTTCCCTAGGCAACAAGACTGAGAACCTTGACCATGCAGTTCTTGCTGTGGGGTACGGTGTCCTGAATGGGGAGCCTTACTGGCTGGTGAAGAACTCTTGGTCCACCTACTGGGGAAATGATGGCTATGTGCTTATGTCCATGAAGGACAACAACTGTGGCGTGGCCACTGACGCCACTTATGTCACACTGGCATAAGCAGAGCGCCCTCTGCTGCTCGCTGGGTCAACTGCAGCGGATGTTCCTGCAGTGTGGACGGCTTGATTTGGGAAGTGGATAGTTTCATAATGTGCATAATTTTTTTATTTTTTGTTTGATGGGTTTTTTTGGGAGGGAGGGAAGTACAACCCCAAAAAATTTTTTTCTGGTGTCTAGTTTTGCTGGAGGTGGAGGGGCTGGGAAGCGTTCTGCCTGGGGTTGTTTCCTGGCCACACCCCGCAGTGCCTCACGTGACCACTTGCTAAAGCACTTTTAAATTCAGTATTGCTCTGTTAAATTGTGATTTAATAAAGATTGTACTTTTTCTAATAAAATGCTGGTGTCACAGGCTTTTCTTTATTAGCTTAATTGTCCCATCAACAATGAACCTAGCTGACATTTAAGGAACGTCATGCTGCCTGGTTCAGTATGTTTAGTTTGCAGGAGGACGTGCTTTTGGACTTCTGCGCAAAAACCGAGAGCAGTGTTTACCAGTGATGACTAATCCAATACTGGCTCTCTCTGCCAGGATGTGCTATTAATGCCCACCTGGTCACAAACAAATTCAGCTGCCACTGGTATGAAGTTCCTTTTTTATTTTTTATTTTTTTGGGGGGGGAAAAAAAAAAAAACCTTCATGGTCACATGGTCATGTCAATTCAACAAAGGAAATGCAAGAATCTGATTTTCTGGGTCTCATTTCAAAAAATATATTTCACTGAAAAGTCAAAATGTATAAGGTTAGTGTTGGGCCCAAATTGTGTGAACGTTTTGGTTGTCCGAATCTGTGACAAGCCTTTTCCCTTGTTCCTGAACATGAGCCTAAACTTACCGTTTTCCTAAGTCTAGCTTGAAGCCTAATTCTAGGCATAAGAGACATCTCAAATGTGGAATTTCTTTTAAAATGGATGAAAAACAATCTTGCCAAGAAATAATAGTTATACAGAAACCATACTCCTGTGTATCCATCTACCTTTCAACCAACACTCCCCACTGCTCTTAAGCTACTGTTCATTTCTCTAGTGTGCAGTGTCGGGTTTTCCTTATCAAACGTGATGTCTAAGTGTAAACCGATTACAGACAGGAATTCCCATCGACTTTTAATATACACAGCCGGCCACGGAAAGCAGGTTACACAAACTTTAAAATATAGTCCGTTATACATCAGCTTATAGTTTTCCAGAGACAAAGAAACTGGTTTCATCCTGAGATGTACTCAACATTCCTCTGTTATTCATAAACTGACCAATGAAAGAAAGCTAAGAGGGAAACTTGGTGAATGCTATAAAACTGTGTGTCTGCCAAGTAAACCTTTAAGCTTTCCAAGTAGGACTAAGTTCACCAGAGAATGAGGGGAGGGGGGAGGGGACAGAGTAGCGGGCCTGTCAGGAATAAGGGTATAGAGCGGAGAAGTTCTTTGTCTAAACTCCTCCACATACAATGAATAGAAAAGAATATCAGTTAATTTCTGCTGAATAATTGGTAAATATTTATGTAGGGGTTTATATTAAATATTAACTTTTTTAACCTTAAACCATCAGCAGTTTTATATCCACAATCATTTTCTCTCCTTTAATACTTAAAATTCACATTCATTTTCAAATGTACGTTATTGGAACGATCAGCATAATGCTGAATCGGCAAAGCAATTGACACAAACAATGAAGAATCACAGATTTAAAAATATGCATTCGTAAACACCCCACAATCCAGGCTGTAGCAATATTTCTAATCGCTGTCTGGCTCTTATTTCTCTGCCCGTCTCCCACAGTATTTAAATGTTCAGGTCACTTAGTCTGTCAAACCGGCACATACAGTTTCCACCAGGTTTTTCAATAATCTCAAGGTTTTTTATAAAGCAGGTACATACAGCATGAGATTCAGAACAGAGATACACAGTAAGTTATTGTGCAAGTTTGCCAATGTGCATTAAACTCAAACTCATTACACCAGTGTACAAACGTACTGCAACTACTCGACTAATAATAATGAACTTGCCTATCAGAGAAATGCATTAATGTTCCCTGTCCATTCTGCCTGGAAGTGTGTGTGTGTGTGTGTGTGTGTGTGTGTGGCACTGGATTTGTGGGCGTGCATATAATATCTGCGCTTCCCATTACCGGCTCCCGTTCTGCCACTTGTTCTTCTGTTCCAGGTTGTTGACGTGTTGTGTGTCAGCGGCTGATGGCGCACAACTCATAGAGTTTGGGTGGGTTGGTGATCCCTGGGCTGGGAGAAAGGTCCAAATCCTGAGGTTGCACTCCTGGAGGGGGTTGGAAGGTGAACCTCTGCAGCAAAATGGTGAAGAACAGGAAGAGCTCCATCTTGGCCAGGGTCTCCCCAAGGCATATTCTGCGCCCTGTGGGAGAGAATCCGTGAGATGGGACTGTTGGGGGACACACAGGAAGTTGCGGCGCGAGGTTGTTAGACTGAGAGGCACGTCTATGGCAACGGAGCACTGACCGGCCGAGAAGGGCATGAAAGCGTCTCTCTTAATGAACCGGCCCTCTGCGTCTAGGAAGTGACCCGGGTTGAACTCGTGTGGCGTCTGCCACTGCGTCTTGTCAAACAGCACAGAGGTGAGCACTGGAATGACTGGGGTGCCCTGGAGAGGACAGGATTTGGAATGTTAGTAGTACTGCCATGGCAACACAGCAGCAATGACCTCATCCTCCTCTGTGGCCAATGACAAGTGATAAAATATTCACGCAAATCTGTTGTCAAAAGATTCCTAGATCGAAGTCATGTCCACTGCCCCTGCCGTTTTAACACTCCTATCAGCCAGGTACAGAACTGCTCAATGTGCTGTCAAATAAGTTAAGTCAACAAGATGAGCTTAAATAAATCAAGAACTAAGCCATTTCTTGACGGCTAAGGCAACGACACGGTTAAAATGTAGAGGCCCTTTTCAATAATCTGCCAGTTGGCACATGCAGAGATGGACTTGGTGTGAATTCTGATCTGACCTTTGGGATGTGGTAGCCCCTGAATGTGGTGTCCACTTTAGTCTCATGGAGCAGGTTATTTGGAACTATGTCCCCAAAGCGCTGGATCTCGTGCACCACGGCGTCTACGTACGGCATGCGCTTACGGTCATCCGCTCTCGGGGGGCGCTCTCTACCAACCACATTCTCTATCTCAGCCTGTACCTTCTCTGTCAGGGAGAAGAGTAGGGAGAGAATGATAGCCACAAACCGTTATAGGAAGTGCCATGGCAACACTTCTGCAGTATTATTTAATTTAGCCTTGTTGTTGTGCCGTGTTGAGTTCTTGTTTTTCTTGCCGAGTGTGCACACTGAGGTGGCAGTATTGTGTTGTGGGTTGTTGTAGGGCGGCAGTGTAGTATAATGGTTAAGGTTGCAGGTTCGATTCCCAGCTCGGACACTGCCGTTGTACCCTTGAGCAAGGTACTTCACTTGCATCGCTTCAGTATATATCCAGCTGTATCAATGGATACTATGTATAAATGCAAAAATGCTGTGCAAGTCGCTCTGGATAAGAGCGTCTGCTAAATGCCTGTATATAGCAGTGGGTCACAAGCCTTTTTATGACCCACCTCATAAAAAGGCTTTTGCTTTTGATCCTTGCCACCATAGAGAAGCTAGCCTTACACAAATAGGTAGTGTGGAGTGACAAAATGGTGGTTATTTGTCAGGCAGTATTGGGCATTTGTCTGATTCCTCACAGCTGGAGTAAATTAATCTTGAGACCCGCATCACCTTCGTAAAATTGCATTGGCTGGAAGTAGCCAATCTGCTTAAACCGTAAGATGTAAAAATGTGCCCTGCTGTTGTATAAATCCACTCAGTTCTCAAGGATAAACCCCCAGGATCCAGCCCAAAGTTGCAGTGGAGAGCCTGGTATGGACCCACACTTCAGCTGGAGACCCATTGGGGTTTGGGTCGGGACCCACCCTGGATATGGGGGTGCTTCATCATGAACAGGAGACCCCAACGGAGGGTGGTGGACGTGGTCTCCGTTCCTGCACCAAACAGGTTCGATATACTCAACAGCATGTTCTGGTCGTCAAAGAAGGTGTTGGGGTTATCTTGCTCCTGTAGGGACAGGGGAGGTGAGACTAGTCATAAGCACTGTAAATGTGCTTCGTTTCATTCATATTACCAACAAAGAAGCCGCCTGAGAGGAAACTGGCCAAACGGACACCTTTAGAGCAGGGATATTCAAATCTGGCCCACGAGGCCTGCAGTACTGCTGGTTTTGCATTCTACCCGAGTTAATTGGTCGATTAATGCCACTGATTGGCCAGATTTAACTCACCTGGGGTCCCAAGATTAAATCAGTCCCGGTTAGAGGGGAAGAATGAACCAGCCGCACTAGTGGACTCAAGGGCCAGATTTGAGTGTACCTGCCTTACAGCTCAGTTCATGTTGGACTAACAATAAGCATTAGGGGCTGAGGGTTCAAACCTACATTAAGTGTATGAAATTATTCTAAACCTTTGAAATGACCTGCAGAGTCTGATGCCCTGTTGCTATGGCACTGGTTCACAGAGTAGGAACCATCGCTCGAACCTCATTTTGTCTGACGATGAAGCGGTCGATGAAGCTCCTCACATCGTTGCTGTCATGCTCCACTTTGCGCTGCTGGTACACTTTTGTGTAGTAACGCCTGAGCTCTGCATGGTTCTTCAAAGCCTTAAGACGATCACCCACCAGGAACATTGGTATAGGTAACGCATTATATAGCTGGGAGCAAAGAGACAGGGATTCAGTCATTATTGACCAATGTATGAACAGATCATGTATGAACAACGCATGACAGAAGTTGTAACCACAATGCATGGTCACATCTTCATAAAGAGTCTCAGAGTAGGAATGCTGACCTTAGATCAGTTTGCTTAAGAACAATCTAAACGTATCCATTATGAGCTAAATGGCAAAACTGATCTCAGATCAGTGGCAAACATTTGAAAGCTTATTAAAGGTGATATCACTCCTGTCGGTTTCAGCACGGTAGGACGCTATAGTCATTTAAAATATTTTAACGTCACGCCTTGTGACTGGCAGGTTTTGTTGTCCTGTTGGGCTCAGGGTGTGATAGCCCAGGCGAGGAAGGCATGTATATGTGGATAATTGGGTTTGTCTTTTGTAGGTGCGGCGTGCAGCAGACCAGGGGGGTATCTCACAAAGCGGAATTGAGGAGTTAGTTGGTTAACTTTTGTAAATATTTTTTATTTGATGAAATCCGATTGGATGAGAGCCTGGTTTACTTAAAAATACTTACAAAAGTTAACTCCTGGCTAACTCCTTAATCCCGCTTCGTGAAATACCCCCCAGGAGCGTTAAACCGTGTACCTGTGTCATAGGGCTGGAAGACAGTCGAAAAATTCTCACTGAATTCTCACGCTGGTCGTCATACTGAAAGCGGTGACCGAACACCAGCACGCAGATAATGTTGGAAACAGCAGCGGTGATGCTTATTGTGGGGTTGAAGGGTTTGCCTTTTTGGGGAAGAATGTAACCTTGACATATTTTCACACAGGTCACTCAGAGGTTGCTGCAATCTGCTACTCATTCAATGTCAATACTTAGATCAATTTCATATTTGTAATTAAGTACCCTAAATAATCAACCAGGTACACCGCAATGTGTACTTCAGTGAGATTACAGTACCTTTCAATATTTATATAAACAACTCCATTTAAAACAATAGCTGTGGCAAGTTTTGTTAAAAAATAAAAAAAAAGTGAGATTTACCACATACTCTTGATATTAATGGTGTTTTTAATGAGGGAAGCAAACAGTGACTTTCAAAGCCTCCTTTGTGATGTAACTTGTGCAAGTAGTCCCTGACCTTAGACCACACAGGTAAACCATTTAGTTAAAGTTTACCTTTTTTACCATTTGTGTCAAGCTCAACCACTATTCAATTGATACTTCACTAGAGAATTTGCATTGAGTCAATGAATTGGCTTGTGCTGCCAGTGCTGGTCAAAAGCCGATTGTGTTTCACAATTATAAACAGCTATAACAGGCAGATGGAAGCCACTGCAAAAAAGTGTCAATATAAAAGCTGTCATCGATTCAAAATTGTTCAGCTCACTGACCTTATTAATCCAGGGCTCTGTCCGAATCAACACCCTTCTATACCGTTGAGTATGCTAGTTAAGTTTATCCTGGTGTAAAGACTTTTATTCTGGTTTGAGGAAGGTTTACCCTGGAGTAAAGACCTTCATTCTGGTTTGAGGAAGGTTTACCCTGGTGTAAAGACCTTTATTCTGGTTTGAGAAAGGTTTACCCAGGTGTAAAGACCTTCATTCTGGTTTGAGGAAGGTTTACCCTGGTCTAAAGACTTCTATTCTGGTTTGAGGAAGGTTTACCCTGGTGTAAAGACCTTCATTCTGGTTTGAGGAAGGTTTACCCTGGTATTGTGCAAAGACTTCCAGCAGCTGCTGTGCCTCTTCTATGATGCGGTCCTCAATAGTACTGCGGCCCATGCCAAAGTCCCGCAGAGTGGACAGTGCGAAGCGGCGCATGGCCTTCCATGACTCACCCACACCAAAAACGATGCCTGCAAGGGGGGACAGTGTACGGAGGAGGTCCGTATGTAGTTTATCCCAGTGTCAGTGAACATCACTCAGTCAGTTTTTTGTGACGCTTCTAATTAGCCTATGAAAAAAATAAGGATAAGTAGAAAATATGCTTTATTGTGGCTTTCATCTAACTATAAAGGAATAAATCATGTCTGTCTGTATTTCACTTTTCTTGACAACTGGGCACTGTATAAAGTTGAAATTTGCTAGGTGTATTGTTTGGGACCCAAAGAAGTGCAGTGTCAACTGTAAAAAGTGTTCTCCAGAAAAGAAGCTATTTGTATACAGTCTATGATAAGAAGTCTAAAAACTGCAGGAGGATATAATCTGAAGCAGCTATAGGGTACTGTGACATCATCAGCTACAGAGGCTGCTAGAGTGCATTTAAACATTGCGTACGTTCTTATAGGGTTCTTTTGTCCCTATAGACACTTTTACAGTTCGTAAACAACTATGACGCAGTGCGCGTGCAGACCTGGAGGCAGAAAAGCTAACGAATTTCTGTCAAGCACAGGCAGTATCAGCAACTGGAGCTGCATTTCCTGCATTTGTCTGCTGCTGCAAACTCTGCATTGACAGATACTGCTTGTTGTCTGAAGAGACTACAATGAGCCTAAATAAACTGAAATTTTAAAAAATGTTGAGGAACACGTTTAAACTGACACGTAGCTATGCGTTTGATAGGCTACTTAATGCTGTAAACTCAGAACATTCACTGCGGATGTCTTAGACTCCTAACGTTTAGTGGCCCAGTGTTCTAGTTGTCTGGTCAGGGCTTTCGTCGTCTGTGGTGGCTTCTACAAATTTAAAGCCAGTAACATTAGCTAACCTAGCAGGTAGCTATATGACGATGGACTGCAGCCGCATTATTGTTGGTTTTCCATTCATTATCTAGTAGAGTTAGCTTACGTTAGTTGCTTCCAACTAACGTTAGGTGAAGTGACTTCTAACCGTTCTTGGCTAGATAGCTAACCTCTACATGTTTACCAGATTGACTCAATATCAGCACCGCCGCCACAAAATAAAAAGTGGTGGTCAATAACGGGATTTATTTAGGAGACGCGTGTTTAGAGAACAGTCGTCGCAGATGAACGACCGCATCGACATCGACAAGGCAACGAAAGGAAGCCTAACTTTTTATTCACCCCCAATGATTTAAAAAAAACCGCTTACAACTAGCGAAATTTCTCTCCCCTCGGTCGACGATCGCAATTTAAATTAAACTCAATGGAGTGTAATGGCTAACATTAGGCTACTGTTTTACCCCCAACGCCTATAAGCTAACGTTAGCTATACAACATATAATGCCACCACCGCAGATAAGCTCAATGTAAACAATGGGGAACTAAAAAAAACTTACACACAATGCACATGATCTAACTTTAGCTATGATAGATCAGCAGCAACAGTATCCACAATAGCGTAGCAATTTAGCAAAGTATTTTGCCTGATATGAAGTGTGCACACGCGGGTATGAGGCTATCAATATGAATCTGCCCGGTGAATTGCTTTAGGAGATGCTGAAGGTATCCTGTAAAATCTAAGTTCTCCCTCCTTCGTCTTATTGTTTTGGCACCCAAAGACGCAACAGGTTGATGCCATTTTATCAGTTTGTTTAATTTAGAAGCAGCTAGCCATCTATTAATGTGCAGTCTCGTCGGCTGTTTGGAGGAATAACAGATTGTTTAGCATCCAGTCAGTGCACGCGCATGTTGTTGTTATGACGTTGTCTGTAAAAGTGTCTATAGTCGAAAAATGCAACCTTTCCTCCTCCACTACCACTTCTCTACTCCGTGCCCCGGAAACATCTAATGTCGCTGATTACATCTTAATTACGTATTAATAGTGACATATTAATTAATGTTTCACCGCAAACCGCAATGCCAGGTACATTGTATACTGTACAGGCAAATATTTGTACTCGAAACGTTCACAGTTTTGCATACTTCCGGGTAGGAGGGGGAGTGGATGAAGGGAGATGAGGAGTGAAGAATATTGGGACGCAGCCAATATTCGGTAAGAATTCACCTGAGAGTACGATGTGACATCACAATGGTCAACATTCCACCATTAATTTAAACGGGACAGAAATAGACTTTTAAACTTAAATCTAGCTATAAAAGAGGAAATCGTGTTTGCTGTCTGTGTTAAACCTGAATCTAACTATAGGTGACCAGACGTCCTCTTTTCCCGGACATTTCTTCTTTTTGGGACCAAAAATATCCGTCTAGGCGGGATTTTTAAATTCCTGTTTAGGATTGCCTTGTTCCATAGACCATATATAAACAAACAAATAGCCTAGTGTTATGTTCATAACGCCAGTTTAACACTGTCCTCTTTTAAAAATCCAAAATATGGTCACCCTATATAAAGGAAGAAATCGTGTCGCTTTTCTCAACAACCGGGCACTGTATGAAGTTGAAATTAGCTTGGCGTATTGCTCAGGACCCAATGAACTGCAGTGTTGACTGTGAAGTTGATTGAATGAGCGGTTCTCGAGAAAGCTGCAAGCATAAATACTGGGGGGCAAGCAATCGGCCTGTTCCGAACGGGCACTGCCCTAGTGTGTGAAATTGTGAACACAAATATGCATTATTAATTAAGATTTATACAACAATGAGATCGGAACGAGTAACTTGATTGGCCAAGACACATTCCACCAGTACTGGTATTTAGCATAACTTATAGACGCGTTCTACAGAGCATTGCCTAGAAAGCATAAACAACTATAGCAACAGCAACAGGATGCTAGCAAGTTGGCGAATCCGAAATAAACAATGAGTTAATCAAAAGTTATGGTTTCAATATTTTTAAATTACTTACTAAACGTTTATGTATAAAAGCAATAGATCACTCGAGGTTTGTGCGTTATTGGATATAAGCACTGCTGAGAGTAGGCTACTTCGCAACTCGACCCTTACGAAAACGTACTATAGGATTATTATGATATTTTGGGAAAATTCCTTATAAGATTTCCCATAGCAATCCCTATAGGACAAACAATAGGTTACTTCATACAATTATAGACTCTTATAGGAATACTTCCAAAAATACATATTTAACCTCTACAGTTCCTAGTTCCTGGAAAGCGGCTCATGTAGCTCCATTACATAAAGGTGGAGATATAAGTGACCTAAATAATTATCGGCCAATCTCCAAGCTATCCTGTCTCGCAAAAATCCTTGAATCATTGGTAAATAACCAACTTAAAGCATTTCTTTCAGAACACTCTGTATTAAGCCCACACCAATCTGGTTTTAGAGCAAAACATAGCACTCAGCCACTACATTAGTTGTAAATAACATAGTATCCGCCCTAGACAAGAGACAACATTGCACTGCACTGTTTGTAGATCTGTCAAAAGCATTCGACACAGTTGACCATTCTCTTTTTTTGCAAAGGCTATACAGCGTCGGCTTAGATACAGATGCTTGCAGTTGGTTTCAGAGCTACTTTTCTGAGACTTGTGTGTGAAATTGGGGAATGCCGAGTCAGAGTTCCTGCCCATTACAAAAGGCATACCGCAGGGATCAATCCTGGGTCCTGTCTTATTTACCATTTATATTAATAATATTGTCTCATCTTTAAGTGGCTGTCAAGTTCATCTTTATGCGGATGACACTGTTGTCTATTGTATTGCTGAATCTGTACAACACGCCACTGAGAACCTGCAACTCTCCTTCAATGCTCTACAAGATCAGCTTATTAATCTTAAACTGGTACTTAATGCTTATAAAACTAAATTTGCGCTGTTCTCTAGAGCCAAAAATACTATTCACAATAATTTGCATATATCTACTGTGAATGGGTCTGACATTGAGAGAGTTACAGAATACAAATATCTTGGCATCTGGCTTGATGAGAAATTTACATTTAAATTCCATATAGACAATCTTGTCAGTAAACTGCGAGAAAAAATTGGCTTCTTGTACAGTCCAAAACCAGCTTCCTAATGATTAGCAGAAAGAGAGTTGTTGAAGCAGTTTTCATATCAGTCTTGGATTATGGGGATGTCGTCTATAGACATGCTGCTGCTTCCACTCTTAAACCCTTAGATTTTGTATATCACTCCGCTCTCAGATTCATCACCGGTGATAGTTATGGTACTCACCATTGTATCCTGTACAATGAGCTTGGGTGGTCCTCTCTGGCTGAAAGGCGTGATATGCACTGGCATCTGTTCCTTTATAAAGCCATTAGGGGGCAACTGCCACCTTATATCACCTTACTATAAGGTTACTGGACTGGACCTCTGGACCTTATCATACTCGCTCCAAAAACTGGCTTGTACTTCAAGCCCCCAGAGTTAGCACTGAACGTGGAAAATCTTCTTTTAGTTTCTGTGCCCCCTACTCGTGGAACCTACAATGTACTTTAAAACTCAACACATTACTATCCATTGGTCGGTTTAAATCGTTATTAACCAACCATTTCACTCCTGTCTACAGTTGCTTTTAATTGCTTATTTGATTGACTTTTTTTTCTTGTTTGTTTTGTATTCTTTTATTTATTATATGTTGTGTAACTATTCTCGACATCACTGTAAATGTAGGGCGGCAGTGTGGTATAATGGTTAAGGAACTGGGTTTGTAACCGAAAGGTTGCAGGTTCGATTCCCAGGTCGGACACTGCCGTTGTACCCTTGAGCAAGGTACTTCACCTGCATTGCTTCAGTATATATCCAGCTGTATCAATGGATACTATGTATAAATGCAAAATAAATGCTGTGTAAGTCGCTCTGGATAAGAGCGTCTGCTAAATGCCTATAATGTAATGTAATGTAATGTAAATGAGAGCTTGCTCTCAATGATCTATCAAGATTAAATAAAGATAAATGAAATTAACATAGTAGACAGGGGTCTGAGTGGATAGGGGACAGGGAACAGGGGAAAGGGGGCAGGGAACAGGGATCGTATTCGGTCACGGCCCTAGTCCACCTACTAGGGAAATGATGGCTATGTGCTTATGTCCATGAAGGACAACAACTGTGGCGTGGCCACTGACGCCACTTATGTCACACTGGCATAAGCAGAGCGCCCTCTGCTGCTCGCTGGGTCAACTGCAGCGGAAGTTTCTGCAGTGTGGACGGCTTGATTTGGGTAGTGGACAGTTTCATAATGTGCATTATTTAGAATTTTTTGTTGGATGGGTTTTTTTTTGGGGGGGGGGGGGGGGGGGGTACAACCCTAAAAAAGTAATTTGTTTCTGGTGGTGTCTGGTTTAGCCAGAGGGGGAGTGGCTGGGAAGCGTTCTACATTTTGCTGGCCACGCCCCTCACAGTGCCTCACATGACCACTTGCTAAAGCACTTTTAAATTCAGTATTGCTCTGTTAAATTGTGATTTAATAAAGATTGTACTTTTTCTAATAAAATGCTGGTGTCACAGGCTTTCCTTTATTAGCTTAATTGTCCCATCAACAAAATTAATCTAGCTGACATTTAAGGAACGTCATGCTGCCTGGTTCAGTATGTTTAGTTTGCAAGAGGACATGCTTTTGGACTTCTGCACAAAAATCTAGAGCACAATATTTCTGCCACACAGTTCATACACCATGTTTACTAGTGGTCACTAAACCAACTAACACTTAACCAACACTGGCTCTTATTTCTGCTAGGTTATGTCATTAATTCCCATCTGGTGCCAAACTATTTCAGCTGTCACTGGTATGATGGAAAATGCAAGCAAAATTGATTTAAGACATTTATTTCAAAGAATGAATTTCACTGAAAAAAATATCACAATGCATAAGGTTATAGTGTTTATACCCACAATCAATTATCTTTAAATCACATAATACTATACCCAAAATCTCAAATTCAAATCCACACTCATTTTCAAATTCAAATACATTATTGGAATGATCACCATAATGCTGTATCGGCAAAGCAATTGACACAAACAAAAAATGGTGGAAAAATACATATTCTTAAATAACAAAAAGCCCTGCTCCTATTTCTGTCCGTCTCCCACAGTATTTAAAGGTTCTGGTTGCTTAGTCTCTCAAACAGGCACATACAGTTTCCAGCAGGTTTTTCAATAATCTCAAGGTTATTATAAAGCAGGTACAAACAGTGCATACAGCTGAGATATTCAGAACAGAGATGTATATTAATGATGATAGTTATTATGCAAGTGGTGCATTAGTGCCAATGTGCCATATAACTGAAATTCATTACACCAGTGTACAAAAGTACTCCAACTACTTTAATAATAATAATGAATTTGCCTAACATTAGAAATGCAAAGTTCCCTCTCCATTCTGCCTGTGTGTGCGTGCGTGCGTGTACGTGTGTGTGTGTGTGTGTGTGTGTGTGCGTGTGCGTGTGCGTGTGTGTGCGAGAGCGACACTCTGGATTTGGGGGTGACCAATATGTGTACTTCCCATGACCGGCTCCCGTTCTGCCACTTGTTCTTCTGTTCCAGGTTGTTGACGTGTTGTGTGTCAGCGGCTGATGGCGCAGAGCTCATAGAGTTTGGGTGCGTTGGTGATCCCTGGGCTGGGAGAAAGGTCCAAATCCTGAGGTTGCACTCCTGGAGAGGGTTGAAAGGTGAACCTCTGCAGGAAGATGGTGAAGAACAGGAAGAGCTCCATCTTGGCCAGGGTTTCCCCAACGCATATTCTGCGCCCTGTGGGAGAGAATCTGTGAGATGGGACTGTTGGGGGACACACAGGAAGTTGCGGCGCGAGGTTGTTAGACTGAGAGGCACGTCTCAATGGCAACGGAGCACTGACCGGCCGAGAAGGGCATGAAAGCGTCTCTCTTAATGAACCGGCCCTCTGCGTCCAGGAAGTGGCCCGGGTTGAACTCGTGTGGCGTCTGCCACTGCATCTTGTCAAACAGCACAGAGGTGAGCACTGGAATGACTGGGGTGCCCTGGAGAGGACAGGATTTGGAATGTTAGTAGTACTGCCATGGCAACACAGCAGCAATGACCTCATCCTCCTCTGTGGCCAATGACAAGTGATAAAATATTCACGCAAATCTGCTGTCAAAAGATTCCTGGATCGAAGTCATGTCCACTGCCGTCTTAACACTCCTATCAGCCAGGAACAGAACTGCTCAATGTGCTGTCAAATAAGTTAAGTCAACAAGATGAGCTTAAATAAATCAAGAACTAAGCCATTTCTTGACGGCTAAGGCAACGACACGGTTAAAATGTAGAGGCCCTTTTCAATAATCTGCCAGTTGGCGCATGCAGAGATGGACTTGGTGTGAATTCTGATCTGACCTTTGGGATGTGGTAGCCCCTGAATGTGGTGTCCACTTTAGTCTCATGGAGCAGGTTATTTGGAACTATGTTCCCAAAGCGCTGGATCTCGTGCACCACGGCGTCGACGTACGGCATGCGCTTACGGTCATCCGCTCTCGGGGGGCGCTCTCTACCGACCACATTCTCTATCTCAGCCTGTACCTTCTCTGTCAGGGAGAAGAGTAGGGAGAGAATGATAGCCACAAACCGTTAAAGGAAGTGCCATGGCAACACTTCTGCAGTATTATTTAATTTAGCCTTGTTGTTGTGCCGTGTTGAGTTCTTGTTTTTCTTGGCGAGTGTGCACACTGAGGTGGCAGTATTGTGTTGTGGGTTGTTGTAGGGCGGCAGTGTAGTATAATGGTTAAGGTTGCAGGTTCGATTCCCAGCTCGGACACTGCCGTTGTACCCTTGAGCAAGGTACTTCACTTACATCGCTTCAGTATATATCCAGCTGTATCAATGGATACTATGTATAAATGCAAAAATGCTGTGCAAGTCGCTCTGGATAAGAGCGTCTGCTAAATGCCTGTATATAGCAGTGGGTCACAAGCCTTTTTATGACCCACCTCATAAAAAGGCTTTTGCTTTTGATCCTTGCCACCATAGAGAAGCTAGCCTTACACAAATAGGTAGTGTGGAGTGACAAAATGGTGGTTATTTGTCTGATTCCTCACAGCTGGAGTAAATTAATCTTGAGACCCGCATCACCTTCGTAAAATTGCATTGGCTGGAAGTAGCCAATCTGCTTAAACCGTAAGATGTAAAAATGTGCCCTGCTGTTGTATAAATCCACTCAGTTCTCAAGGATAAACCCCCGGGATCCAGCCCAAAGTTGCAGTGGAGAGCCTGGTATGGACCCACACTTCAGCTGGAGACCCATTGGGGTTTGGGTCGGGACCCACCCTGGATATGGGGGTGCTTCATCATGAACAGGAGACCCCAACGGAGGGTGGTGGACGTGGTCTCCGTTCCTGCAGCGAACAGGTTCGATATACTCAACAGCATGTTCTGGTCGTCAAAGAAGGTGTTGGGGTTCTCTTGCTCCTGTAGGGACAGGGGAGGTGAGACTGTAGTCATAAGCACTGTAAATGTGCTTCGTTTCATTCATATTGCCAACAAAGAAGCCGCCTGAGAGGAAACTGGCCAAACGGACACCTTTAGAGCAGGGATATTCAAATCTGGCCCACGAGGCCCGTAGTACTGCTGGTTTTGCATTCTACCCCAGTTAATTGGTCGATTAATGCCACTGATTGGCCAGATTTAACTCACCTGGGGTCCCAAGATTAAATCAGTCCCGGTTCGAGGGGAAGAATGAACCAGCCGCACTAGTGGCCTCGAGGGCCAGATTTGAGTGTACCTGCCTTACAGCTCAGTTCATGTTAGAGTGTACCTGCCTTACAGCTCAGTTCATGTTAGAGTGTACCTGCCTTACAGCTCAGTTCATGTTAGAGTGTACCTGCCTTACAGCTCAGTTCATGTTGGACTAACAATAAGCATTAGGGGCTGAGGGTTCAAACCTACATTAAGTGTATGAAATTCTTCTAAACCTTTGAAATGACCTGCAGAGTCTGATGCCCTGTTGCTATGGCACTGGTTCACAGAGTAGTAACCATTGCTCTAACCTCATTTTGTCTGACGATGAAGCGGTCGATGAAGCTCCTCACATCGTTGCTGTCATGCTCCACTTTGCGCTGCTGGTACACTTTTGTGTAGTAACGCCTGAGCTCTGCATGGTTCTTCAAAGCCTTAAGACGATCACCCACCAGGAACATTGGTATAGGTAACGCATTATATAGCTGGGAGCAAAGAGACAGGGATTCAGTCATTATTGACCAATGTATGAACAGATCATGTATGAACAACGCATGACAGAAGTTGTAACCACAATGCATGATCACATCTTCATAAAGAGTCTCAGAGTAGGAATGCTGACCTTAGATCAGTTTGCTTAAGAACAATCTAAACGTATCCATTATGAGCTAAATGGCTAAACTGATCTCAGATCAGTGGCAAACATTTGAAAGCTTATTAAAGGTGATGATATCACTCCTGTCGGTTTCAGCACGGTAGGACGCTATATAGTCATTTAAAATATTTTAACGTCACGCCTTGTGACTGGCAGGTTTTGTTGTCCTGTTGGGCTCAGGGTGTGATAGCCCAGGCGAGGAAGGCATGTATATGTGGATACTTGGGTTTGTCTTTTGTAGGTGCGGCGTGCAGCAGACCAGGGGGGGTATCTCACAAAGCGGAATTGAGGAGTTAGTTGGTTAACTTTTGTAAATATTTTTTATTTGATGAAATCCGATTGGATGAGAGCCTGGTTTACTTAAAAATACTTACAAAAGTGAACTCCTGGCTAACTCCTTAATCCCGCTTCGTGAAATACCCCCCAGGAGCGTTAAACCGTGTACCTGTGTCATAGGGCTGGAAGACAGTCGAAAAATCTCACTGAGCAGTTCCAGCAGACGCAGGAACTGCTGGTCGTCATACTGAAAGCGGTGACCGAACACCAGCACGCAGATAATGTTGGAAACAGCAGCGTTGATGCTTATTGTGGGGTTGAAGGGTTTGCCTTTTTGGGGAAGAATGTAACCTTGACATATTTTCACACAGGTCACTCAGAGGTTGCTGCAATCTGCTACTCATTCAATGTCAATACTTAGATCAATTTCATATTTGTAATTAAGTATCCTAAATAATCAACCAGGAACACCGCAATGTGTACTTCAGTGAGATTACAGTACCTTTCAATATTTATATAAACAACTCCATTTAAAACAATAGCTGTGGCAAGTTTTGTTAAAAAAAAAAAGAAGTGAGATTTACCACATACTCTTGATATTAATGGTGTTTTTAATGAGGGAAGCAAACAGTGACTTTCAAAGCCTCCTTTGTGATGTAACTTGTGCAAGTAGTCCCTGACCTTAGACCACACAGGTAAACCATTTAGTTAAAGTTTACCTTTTTTACCATTTGTGTCAAGCTCAACCACTATTCAATTGATACTTCACTAGAGAATTTGCATTGAGTCAATGAATTGGCTTGTGCTGCCAGTGCTGGTCAAAAGCCGATTGTGTTTCACAATTATAAACAGTTATAACAGGCAGATGGAAGCCACTGCAAAAAAGTGTCAATATAAAAGCTGTCATCGATTCAAAATTGTTCAGCTCACTGACCTTATTAATCCAGGGCTCTGTCCGAATCAACACCCTTCTATACCGTTGAGTATGCTAGTTAAGTTTATCCTGGTGTAAAGACCTTCATTCTGGTTTGAGGGAGGTTTACCCTGGTGTAAAGACCTTTATTCTGGTTTGAGGAAGGTTTACCCTGGTGTAAAGACCTTTATTCTGGTTTGAGGAAGGTTTACCCAGGTGTAAAGACCTTCATTCTGGTTTGAGGAAGGTTTACCCTGGTGTAAAGACCTTCATTCTGGTTTGAGGAAGGTTTACCCTGGTGTAAAGACCTTTATTCTGGTTTGAGGAAGGTTTACCCTGGTGTAAAGACCTTTATTCTGGTTTGAGGAAGGTTTACCCAGGTGTAAAGACCTTCATTCTGGTTTGAGGAAGGTTTACCCAGGTGGAAAGACCTTCATTCTGGTTTGAGGAAGGTTTACCCTGGTGTAAAGACCTTCATTCTGGTTTGAGGAAGGTTTACCCTGGTGTAAAGACCTTTATTCTGGTTTGAGGAAGGTTTACCCTGGTGTAAAGACCTTTATTCTGGTTTGAGGAAGGTTTACCCAGGTGTAAAGACCTTCATTCTGGTTTGAGGAAGGTTTACCCTGGTGTAAAGACCTTCATTCTGGTTTGAGGAAGGTTTACCCTGGTGTAAAGACCTTCATTCTGGTTTGAGGAAGGTTTACCCTGGTGTAAAGACCTTCATTCTGGTTTGAGGAAGGTTTACCCTGGTATTGTGCAAAGACTTCCAGCAGCTGCTGTGCCTCTTCTATGATGCGGTCCTCAATAGTACTGCGGCCCATGCCAAAGTCCCGCAGAGTGGACAGTGCGAAGCGGCGCATGGCCTTCCATGACTCACCCACAGCAAAAATGATGCCTGCAAGGGGGGACAGTGTAAGGAGGAGGTCCGTATGTAGTTTATCCCAGTGTCAGTGAACCTCACTCAGTCAGCGGCATATTGTCAGTAGCCATGTTTCCAATAGTATGAATTTATATGATCTCAAAATGTTGATTCTCAATTTTGTGCAATTTACCTCATGGAATTAAGAATACAGAAAATTTAAGATTAAAAAAAAAAAAAAGTTTATTTTAAGCTGGCAGTCTGGGAAAATACAAAGTAACAGGTTTAAATGTGCATGAAGACAATGTTGAAAGCAAAAGGAGATTGTTAGCCGTTCACTGGCAGAGAGAAAGGGGGGGAAACAGCTTACCTTTACAGCTTTGTTTAATTAAACAAATCAACCAGCTTCATGTGAAAAGCACTGCTCATTATGACCCGTGTAAGGCACATATGTGCTTAGTATCACCCATATGAAAGTAGACACTTGCTCAGTCTCACCCTTGCCATTGAAATTTTGTTTATTCGATGTAGGCAAGCCCCTCTCCCCAAAGTCATCTGCCTGGGTGACCAGGGCCTCCTTCACAGCTTCATATCCAGTCACAACAACATACTTCTTCCTGGCCATGTGGAAGGTGAACACTGGTCCATACTGCTCTGCCAGCTGGGAGTGTGGAGAGGGAGAGGGAGAAGGAAAGATGGAGAAAGTTCATGAGGTTTATAGAAAAAGTTTATATTTTTTACTTGCAGTGCTTTTGACCGGAATCATTTTGCACAATACCTACGAATGATATACTGAACTACGACTAGCTATAGTGAACTGAACATGCATGCTGTTGGAATATTTGTGTGCTTGCGCAACTGACCTCAGTGAACGAATCACATAGTCAGTGACTAGAATCTTTGTACTGTACTGAACTATACTGAACGATTCGAATCAGTAAAGTGATTCGTAATTTCCACCACTAGTGCGTACTTGCTGTTACGAACTGATTTAATCGTGCAATTTCTGGAAGAAACCAATACCATAGGGAAAGATTGTGTGTGATTTTTTGAGGCATGATCTATGACATAATTAGAAGAATACGTTTGACTCATAATATAAAATGATCATAACTACATATTATAAAAAATAATAGTAATAAAATAAAATAAAAATATAAAAAATCCAGATATCAAAAATCTGCTGGGGCACGTGCCCCCCCAACTTGAATGGGCATGACGCGTCTTCTTTCGGGTAAGAGAGTAGTGGAAGTGGGGGAGTGGAGGAAGGGAGGTGGGGAGTGAAGAATATTGGGACGCAGCCCATCTGGATAGGTTTCTTCGCAGGTGTGTATAATTTAGGATCTAATGCTCTCTATCTCAGGAAGCCCTAGCAGCCTCAGATTGCATCTGCGAGAGTAGACGCACCGTCCCAATATTCTTCACTCTCCTACTACCCGGAAGTACTCAAAACTGCCTTTCGTTTCGAGTCTTATTTATTTGCATGTTCAGTATACAACGAGTTTCACAAGTGTCATTCCCCTTAATGGACAAAGTCCATCGTTTTTTCAGCCCTTAAATCTGAATGGTAATGGCGCTCACCAATTTTTCAAGATTATCGGCACGATTGTTTATCAAAGCCGAGAGCGTTGAAACGATATAGTGTCCGTTTCATTTGAACTCCGTCTTATATTTATTGTGTAGCCTACGGGAGATTTGCAAGGGGTTTCGGGAGGTGGAGTAATGCCAAAATCACAATAGGATTTTCGGCGCGTGCTTTCCTTTTATCACCGTTCGGCATGATTACAGGCGGTTTAGGGTGAAAACGTACAGGCCTACGTGATATTTTGTCGTTTTCTAAGTTTTCAATAAGTTTTCTAGCGGAGATCGAAAAATCTCACCCTTGGTTCGGCTTCCCCAATGCTGATAAACACCACAGAGCTTTCCAGTGTCACAGCGTCAGTCTTACCTTGCACATGGTTTTTTGAGGGAATTTCAGATTGAGGATGTTGAGGTTGCCAATGAAAGGCCAGGGTTTGGGTCCCGGGGGGAATTTATAGCGGCTGCACTTTGTCGAAGATTTGAAGATGAGAACGATGAAGAGCACTGCCGTGCAGAGGAGGAAGGAGGAGACGGAGATGGTGTCTGCAAGCATTGACATGACTGCCTCCGTTTCTCTCACGGTCTCTTTTTAAATCAGGATCCCAATGCAGATATTATCCAAGTTGTTCTGCGTGATCTCTCCTCCTCTTTCTTCTCATTGGTTGGCCGTGAGAATGGGGCGAGGACAGACCCTTATTAATTCCGAATTATAGGCTGTGTAAAGTAAAAGTGACACGAGAATAGGTAGAAAGGTTGCAGTAGGTCAAGGTAATGGCTAATTGAGCACCGTGAGAGCCATATAGTGGCACATTTTTGTGTGATTTTGTCAGGTAGAATAGATGCCAATGGATGCTACGATACTTTGTTATTTCTAATTTACTTGTGTAGGCCTACTCTATTTCACATTTATCCAAATGCACTTTTTTTTTTTTTGACGCTTCTAATTAGCTCATGGGAAAAAAAGGATAAGTAGAAAATATGCTTTATTGTGGCTTTCATCTAACTATAAAGGAATAAATCATGTCTGTCTGTATTTCACTTTGCTCGACAACCGGGCACTGTATAAAGTTGAAATTCGCTAGGTGTATTGTTTGGGACCCAAGGAAGTGCAGTGTCAACTGTAAAAAGTGTTCTCCAGAAAAGAAGCTATTTGTATACAGTCTATGATAAGAAGTCAAAAAACTGCAGGAGGATATAATCTGAAGCAGCTATAGGGTACTGTGACATCATCAGCTGCAGAGGCTGCTAGAGTGCATTTAAACATTGGGTACGTTCTTATAGGGTTATTTTGTCCCTATAGACACTTACAGTTCGTAAACAACTATGACGCAGTGCGCGTGCAGACCTGGAGGCAGAAAAGCTAAGGAACTTCTGTCAAGCACAGGCAGTATCAGCAACTGGAGCTGCATTCCCTGCATTTGTCTGCTGCTGCAAACTCTGCATTGACAGATACTGCTTGTTGTCTGAAGAGACTACAATGAACCTAAATAAACTGAAATTTAAAAAAATATTGAGGAACACGTTTAAACTGACACGTAGCTATGCGTTTGATAGGCTACTTAATGCTTAATGCTGTAAACTCAGAACATTCACTGCGGATGTCTTAGACTCCGAACGTTTAGTGTCCAAGTGTTCTAGTCGTCTGTGGTGGCTTCTACAAATTTAAAGCCAGTAACATAAGCTAACCTAGCAGGTAGCTATATGACGATGGACTGCAGCCGCATTATTGTTGGTTTTCCATTCATTATCTAGTAGAGTTAGCTCACGTTAGTTGCTTCCAACTAACGTTAGGTGAAGTGACTTCTAACCGTTCTTGGCTAGATAGCTAACCTCTACATGTTTACCAGATTGACTCAATATCAGCACCGCCGCCACAAAATAAAAAGTGGTGGTCAATAATGGGATTTATTTAGGAGACACGTGTTTAGAGAACAGTCATCGCAGATGAACGACCGCATAGACATCGACAAGGCAACGAAAGGAAGCCTAACTTTTTATTCACCCCCAATGATAAATAAAAAAAACGCTTACAACTATCGAAATTTCTCTCCCCTCGGTCGACGATCGCAATTTAAATTAAACTCAATGGAGTGTAATGGCTAACATTAGGCTACTGTGTTACCCCCAACGCCTATAAGCTAACGTTAGCTATACAACATATAATGCCACCACCGCAGATAAACTCAATGTAAACAATGGGGAACTAAAAAAAAAACTCAAACACACAATGCACATGATCTAACTTTAGCTATGATAGATCACCAGCAACAGTATCCACAATAGCGTAGCAATTTAGCAAAGTATTTTGCCTGATATGAAGTGTGCACACGCGGGTATTAGACTATCAATATGAATCTGCCCGGTGAATTGCTTTAGGAGATGCTGAAGGTATCCTGTAAAATCTATGTTCTCCCTCCTTCGTCTTATTGTTTTGGCACCCAAAGACGCAACAGGTTGATGCCATTTTAGCAGTTTGTTTAATTTAGAAGCAGCTAGCCATCTATAAATGTGCAGTCTCGTCGGCTGTTTGGAGGAATAACAGATTGTTTTGCCTCCAGTCAGTGCACGCGCATGTTGTTGTTATGACGTTGTCTGTAAAAGGGTCTATAGTCGAAAAATGCAACCTTTCCTCCTCCACTACCACTTCTCTACTCCGTGCCCCGGAAACATCTAATGTCGCTGATTACATCTTAATTACGTATTAATAGTTACATATTAATTAATGTCTCGACGCAAACCGCAATGCCAGGTACATTGTATACTGTACAGGCAAATACTTGTACTCAAAACGTTCACAGTTTTGCATACTTCCGGGTAGGAGGGGGAGTGGAGGAAGGGAGGTGAGGAGTGAAGAATATTGGGACGCAGCCAATATTCGGTAAGAATTCACCTGAGAGTACGATGTGACATCACAATGGTCAACATTCCACCATTAATTTAAACGGGACAGAAATAGACTTTTGAACTTAAATCTAGCTATAAAAGAGGAAATCGTGTCTGCTGTCTGTGTTAAACTTAAATCTAACTATAAAGTAGGGTTACCAGACGTCCTCTTAATATCAAAAATATCCGTCTAGGCGGGATTTTTAAATTCCTGTTTAGGATTTCCTTGTTCCATAGACCATATATAAACAAACAAATAGCCTAGTGTTATGTTCATAACGCCCGTTTAACACTGTCCTCTTTTAAAAATCCAAAATATGGTCACCCTATATAAAGGAAGAAATCGTGTCTGTGTGTCTGCTGTCTGTGCGGCTGCATTTCGCTTTTCTCAACAACCGGGCACTGTATGAAGTTGAAATTCGCTTGGTGTATTGCTCAGGACCCAATGAACTGCAGTGTCGACTATGGCAAGCCGTTTTAACATTTATTCCTCGAGACAAGTCAAACATAAGTTATGTTTGCACAAATATATAGCTTTTCATACCCAAGAAAGAACGGAAGAAATCCGTTATAAAATAGCCTAGGGCCTACAATAGACGAATGCACTGCACTATTATATTACCGACTAAAAGGCCTAAAAACTACATCTTTAGCTTATATTACACTAATAAACGTAACACGGTGATAATCAATTAGTCTGATTATCAAACAAAATTAATTAAACAAATTAGCTCTATTGAAGGACTGTCTGAATGATGTTCAGAGCTGGCTATCTCAAAATTTCCTCGAGCTCAACCCGGATAAAACGGAGGTTTTAATCATAGGCCCCAAGCATATCTCTGATTTCATTCAGTTTAATTTAGGCTCTCTTGCCCTAAATGTAAAATCTGTTTCTAGAAATCTTGGTGTGATTTTTGATCAACATCTTAACTTTGAGTGTCACATAAAGAAATCAGTCCAGACATGCTTATACAAACTGAGGAACATCTCCAAGATACAGAGAAAATTGTACATGCGTTTGTGTCATCACGCATAGACTATTGTAACTCGCTGTATAGTTGCCTGGGACGCAAAACTATGGTCCGGCTCCAAGTGGTGCAGAATGCAGCCGCCAGGCTATTAACTGGGACAAATAGGAGAGAACATATTACCCCTATTCTAGCATCCTTACACTGGCTCCCAGTTACTTTTAGAGTTGATTTTAAAATTTTACTAATTACTTTTAAAGCATTAAATGGTTTAGCGCCTGCCTATATAGTTGAGCTTCTTACCCCTTACTTACCAAACCGGACACTCAGATCTGCTAATCAGAATCTGTTGGTTGTTCCAGATTCTAGGCTAAAGACGAAGGGTGACTGTGCCTTCTCAGTGGTTGCGCCTAGACTCTGGATCAGCCTCCCACTCAACTTAAGAACTGCAAACTCAGTATGCACTTTCAAAAATAACCTGAAAACTCACCTTTATAAACTAGCTTTTACTTAAAAAATTATTATTTTATTTATTCATTTATTCTTCTCTTTTTTATTATCTTGTATTTCTGTATACTTATTGTTCTCGTTCTTCTGTTTGTTATATATATTTTGTCATTTTCCTTTGCCTGTCAAAGCACCTTGTATCCTTGCATTAGAAAGGTGCTATACAAATAAAGTTATTATTACAACATTAACATAGCCTACTTATAAGGCTATAGGGCAATAACATTAACGAAAAGCAACAAGTACAACTTTATTCAGCCAACGATGGATCCACAGTTAATTGCATTCTTCTAAAATTTGGATAAATAAATAAATGGGCAATAATATTAGTAATATAATAATAATAATAATAATGAAAAAATTGCCTACAGATCGTAAATTAGCCTCCGCATGGCAAATTGTAGCCGACAAAATAGCCTGAAATCGAAAACCAATAGGCTAAAAACTAAGCCGATGAAACTAAAAGCATGAGCCTTTATTTAAGATAGAATACGAAAAATTTGTTTTTCCATAGTTCTAATAAAAATAAAAATTCGTCTGGCATGATGGGATCTGTTGAGAACGGCCTCCTTCAGTAGCCTACGAGAAACAGTATGAAATACAATAAGCACGCGCTGCTCATCAAAGATGCGAGAGCAGATATAATATAAACAATATAATATAATACAGAATATAATATTAGGCTACAGAATAAAATTTAAAAAAATGTGATCGGGTCCTCACGGGCAAATCAGTTTCACATGTGCTTACCCGAGACCCGCGGCTATTATATCAGTTCCGACCCGGACCCGTGAGACAAGTCAGAATTTTGGACCCGTGCCCGCTCGGGTCTCGGGTATTCGGGTGGACCCGTGAAGACCTCTAATTCGCGTAACCATACCGCCCTCTACTGACGATAATGAGAACATATTTTCTCCTATTGATAGCCCACAATTACATTAAAAGAGTTTGTAGATGAGCTGTATTTAATGTCTAATGAAATACAATGAACAGCACCACCTGAACTATGGATCATGAAGAAGCATGTAAATGAATTAACCAAGTCTATGTGGAGACATGCATGCACAATAGGCTAGACGCAAACACATTCTAGCTGAAAGAAAGACATACAGCCCAAATAGTTAGTACAGCCTAAAAAAAGGGAGTTTTTCTTTTGCTTTGCCATGACATTTGTGAAAGACAAACCAGAGCGTTGCAGCGAGGGACGCTATAGCAGGCAACAACAGTAAACAACTTTCTTGTTCAATCTGTGCTTTACTCCAGTTTGACTTTCACAAATGTCATGGCAAAAGAAAAACTGTTCGCGTAGCTCGAAGCGTCCACGTTCGCGTATTTGCCTGAGGTAGGCTATGTTTCGGCCCTAACGTTGGCTAACAAGCTTAATTGGACAACGCATATTTCCCAGAAGTCTTAGCCAGAAAGAAAACAATAGATTGCCTACTACTAAGAAATTAGCCTACCAAAGATTATTTTTCTTATTAATATTATAATGAAAAGTGTTTGCAGTAAACTACATTGTCTGCAGATTAGTGTAGACTAGAGGCATGTTCGGAGGCTATTGTAATTTTCTTAAGTGACTAACCATGACACTGTTATGTTTGGGGAATTAAAGGTTTATAAATCCTGTCTCTTCAGCCGTTGCAGCTTTAAGTAGGCTATCATTAATTCTTAATGTATTATCGTAAATTCTTAATTGTCCGAGTAGTTAATTTTATGGTGACATTGTGTTATGTGTGAAAAGGATAAACTGAACAGAGCTGACGAGAAGAAATTAATGAAGACATAATAAAGAAATGTGGCCGGCGAGTGTTGAGGGTTCGGTTTCAACACTGAGTCATGACCGCAAGAGCAAAGCAGACAATGTTTTTGTCGGAATTTGTGTGAGATTAACACATGTAGCCAATGGCACAGTTATTTATAGAATTATTTTTACATTAATGCAACAACGCGATGTTAACCAGATAATATTCTGCGTTAAAACTTTTTTCTTTGCTTGACAAATGGCCATCGTAGCTAGCCTGCATTCTGCCGTGGTGTCCAGTGAATTGTTTCACGTGATGTCAGTGTCCGTCTGACTTTCAGCATTTCGCTGTAGTACAAGTGAAACATTGAACAGTTCATATTTGAAACGTTGCCTTTGCAATAAAAATACGTTTGATAATGTGAAAATAATAACAGTGTAATAAATCAAAAGTATTTAACAGTTGCACATTGTTTTTGTCGAAAATAAACTTGTGCCCTGTTCAGCTCGAACCCCCAATCCTCTGTATAGCGATTTTATTGGCGGTTGGCAAACCGGAGAGCATGCTGGATGTCTGCCTCATGTTTATGCATTCAGTCATTTGAATGAAGATACAGTATCTCCAAATTAAGATATCTCCAAATAGATTTTTACTAGTTGTTATTCGAGTTGAGGATATCTCCAATTTAATAGATAGTTGTTATTCCGATCTAGATATCAACTATTTGCTTCTGACTAGTAACTATTCCAATAGTGACTAGTATCTATTTCAGTTTTAATAGTAACTATTCATTAGATACTAGTACTTATTCTTTAGTTACTAGTAACTATTCCAATAGTTACTAGTATCTATTTCGGTTTTACTAGTAACTATTCATTAGATACTAGTACTTATTCTTTAGTTACTAGTAACTATTCCAATAGTTACTAGTATCTATTTCGGTTTTACTAGTAACTATTCATTAGATACTAGTACTTATTCTTTAGTTACTAGTAACTATTCCAATTGTTACTAGTAACATTTTTATTGCTACTAGTAAGAATGTTAATTGAACTATCAAATAGTCATTTTGACAAGTCATTACCGATGACGAGTAAAACAGAAATAGTTACTATCAAAACTGAAATAGATACTAGTAACTATTGGAATAGTTACTAGTAACTAAAGAATAAGTACTAGTATCTAATGAATAGTTACTATCAAAACTGAAATAGATACTAGTAACTAAAAAACAAGTACTAGTATCTAATGAATAGTTACTAGTAAGTCTCGAGGAATAAATGTTAAAACGGCTTGCCATAGTCGACTGTGAAGTTGATTGAATGAGCGGTTCTCGAGAAAGCTGCAAGCATCAATACTGGGGGGCAAGCAATCGACCTGTTCCGAACGGGCACTGCCCTAGTGTGTGAAATTGTGAACACAAATATGCATTATTAATTAAGATTTATACAACAATGAGATCGGAACGATCCGAAAGTTGGCGAATCCGAAATAAACAATGAGTTAATCAAAAGTTATTGTTTCAATATTTTTTCATTACTTACTAAACGTTTATGGTAACATTGTTGTATAAAAGCAATAGATCACTCGAGGTTTGTGCGTTATTGGATATAAGCACTGCTGAGAGTAGGCTACTTCGCAACTCGACCCTTACGAAAAAGTACTATAGGATTATTATATTTTGGGAAAATTCCTTATAAGATTTCCCATAGCAATCCCTATAGGACAAACAATAGGTTACTTCATACAATTATAGACTCTTATAGGAATACTTCCAAAAATACATATTTAACCTCTACAGTTCCTAGTTCCTGGAAAGCGGCTCATGTAGCTCCATTACATAAAGGTGGAGATATAAGTGACCTAAATAATTATCGGCCAATCTCCAAGCTATCCTGTCTAGCAAAAATCCTGGAATCATTGGTAAATAACCAACGTAAAGCATTTCTTTCAGAACACTCTGTATTAAGCCCACACCAATCTGGTTTTAGAGCAAAACATAGCACTCAGCCACTACATTAGTTGTAAATAACATAGTATCCGCCCTAGACAAGAGACAACATTGCGCTGCACTGTTTGTAGATCTGTCAAAAGCATTCGACACAGTTGACCATTCTCTTTTTTTGCAAAGGCTATACAGCGTCGGCTTAGATACAGATGCTTGCAGTTGGTTTCAGAGCTACTTTTCTGAGACTTGTGTGTGAAATTGGGGAATGCCGAGTCAGAGTTCCTGCCCATTACAAAAGGCATACCGCAGGGATCAATCCTGGGTCCTGTCTTATTTACCATTTATATTAATAATATTGTCTCATCTTTAAGTGGCTGTCAAGTTCATCTTTATGCGGATGACACTGTTGTCTATTGTATTGCTGACTGTACAACACGCCACTGAGAACCTGCAACTCTCCTTCAATGCTCTACAAGATCAGCTTATTAATCTTAAACTGGTATTTAATGCTTATAAAACTAAATTTGCGCTGTTCTCTAGAGCCAAAAATACTATTCACAATAATTTGCATATATCTACTGTGAATGGGTCTGACATTGAGAGTTACAAAATACAAATATCTTGGCATCTGGCTTGATGAGAAATTTACATTTAAATTCCATATAGACAATCTTGTCAGTAAACTGCGAGAAAAAATGTCTTCTTGTACAGTCCAAAACCAGCTTCCTAATGATTAGCAGAAAGAGAGTGTTGAAGCAGTTTTCATATCAGTCTTGGATTATGGGGATGTCGTCTATAGACATGCTGCTGCTTCCACTCTTAAACCCTTAGATTCCATATATCACTCCGCTCTCAGATTCATCACCGGTGATAGTTATGGTATTCACCATTGTATCCTGTACAATGAGCTTGGGTGGTCCTCTCTGGCTGAAAGGCGTGATATGCACTGGCATCTGTTCCTTTATAAAGCCATTAGGGGGCAACTGCCACCTTATATCACCTTACTATAAGGTTACTGGACTGGACCTCTGGACCTTATCATACTCGCTCCAAAAACTGGCTTGTACTTCAAGCCCCCAGAGTTAGCACTGAACGTGGGAAATCTGCTTTTAGTTTCTGTGCCCCCTACTCGTGGAACCTCCTACAATGTACTTTAAAACTCAACACATTACTTAACCAACCATTTCACTCCTGTCTACAGTTGCTTTTAATTGCTTATTTGATTGACTTTTTTTTCTTGTTTGTTTTGTATTCTTGTATTTATTATATGTTGTGTAACTATTCTCGACATCACTGTAAATGAGAGCTTGCTCTCAATGATCTATCAAGATTAAATAAAGATAAATGAAATTAACATAGTAGACAGGGGTCTGAGTGGATAGGGGACAGGGGACAGGGGAAAGGGGGCAGGGAACAGGGATCGTATTCGGTCACGGCCCTAGTCCACCTACTAGGGAAATTATGGCTATGTGCTTATGTCCATGAAGGACAACAACTGTGGCGTGTCCACTGACGCCACTTATGTCACACTGGCATAAGCAGAGCGCCCTCTGCTGCTCGCTGGGTCAACTGCAGCGGATGTTTCTGCAGTGTGGACGGCTTGATTTGGGTAGTGGACAGTTTCATAATGTGCATTATTTAGAATTTTTTGTTGGATGGGTTTTTTGTTTTTTTGGGGGGGGGGGGGGGGGGTACAACCCTAAAAAAGTAATTTGTTTCTGGTGGTGTCTGGTTTAGCCAGAGGGGGAGGGGCTGGGAAGCGTTCTACATTTTGCTGGCCACGCCCCTCACATGACCACTTGCTAAAGCACTTTTAAATTCAGTATTGCTCTGTTAAATTGTGATTTAATAAAGATTGTACTTTTTCTAATAAAATGCTGGTGTCACAGGCTTTTCTTTATTAGCATAATTGTCCCATCAACAAAATGAATCTAGCGGACATTTAAGGAACGTCATGCTGCCTGGTTCAGTATGTTTAGTTTGCAAGAGGACATGCTTTTGGACTTCTGCACAAAAATCTAGAGCGCAATATTTCTGCCACACAGTTCATACACCATGTTTACTAGTGGTCACTAAACCAACTAACACTTAACCAACACTGGCTCTTATTTCTGCTAGGTTATGTCATTAATTCCCACCTGGTGCCAAACTATTTCAGCTGTCACTGGTATGATGGAAAATGCAAGCAAAATTGATTTAAGACATTTATTTCAAAGAATGAATTTCACTGAAAAAAATATCACAATGCATAAGGTTATAGTGTTTATACCCACAATCAATTATCTTTAAATCACATAATACTATACCCAAAATCTCAAATTCACACTCATTTTCAAATTCAAATACATTATTGGAATGATCACCATAATGCTGTATCGGCAAAGCAATTGACACAAACAAAAAATCACAAGTGGGAAAATACATATTCTTAAATAACAAAAAACACTGCTCCTATTTCTGTCCGTCTCCCACAGTATTTAAAAGTTCTGGTTGCTTAGTCTCTCAAACAGGCACATACAGTTTCCAGCAGGTTTTTCAATAATCTCAAGGTTATTATAAAGCAGGTACAAACAGTGCATACAGCTGAGATATTCAGAACAGAGATGTATATTAATGATGATAGTTATTATGCAAGTGGTGCATTAGTGCCAATGTGCCATATAACTGAAATTCATTACACCAGTGTACAAAAGTACTCCAACTACTTTAATAATAATAATGAACTTGCCTAACATTAGAAATGCAAAGTTCCCTCTCCATTCTGCCTGTGTGTGTTTATGTGTGTGTGTGTGTGTGCGTGCGTGCGTATACGTGTGTGTGTGTGTGTGTGTGTGTGCGTGTGTGCGAGAGCGACACTCTGGATTTGGGGGTGGCCAATATGTGTACTTCCCATGACCGGCTCCCGTTCTGCCACTTGTTCTTCTGTTCCAGGTTGTTGACGTGTTGTGTGTCAGCGGCTGATGGCGCAGAGCTCATAGAGTTTGGGTGGGTTGGTGAGGCCTGGGTTGGGAGAAAGGTCCAAATCCTGAGGTTGCACTCCTGGAGAGGGTTGAAAGGTGAACCTCTGCAGGAAGATGGTGAAGAACAGGAAGAGCTCCATCTTGGCCAGGGTTTCCCCAACGCATATTCTGCGCCCTGTGGGAGAGAATCTGTGAGATGGGACTGTTGGGGGACACACAGGAAGTTGTGGTGCAAGGTTGTTAGACTGAGAGGCACGTCTATGGCAACGGAGCACTGACCGGCCGAGAAGGGCATGAAAGCGTCTCTCTTAATGAACCGGCCCTCTGCGTCCAGGAAGTGACCCGGGTTGAACTCGTGTGGCGTCTGCCACTGCGTCTTGTCAAACAGCACAGAGGTGAGCACTGGAATGACTGGGGTGCCCTGGAAAGGACAGGATTTGGAATGTTAGTAGTACTGCCATGGCAACACAGCAGCAATGATCATCCTCCTCTGTGGCCAATGACAAGTGATAAAATATTCACGCAAATCTGTTGTCAAAAGATTCCTGGATCGAAGTCATGTCCACTGCCACTGCCGTTTTAACACTCCTATCAGCCAGGTACAGAACTGCTCAATGTGCTGTCAAATAAGTTAAGTCAACAAGATGAGCTTAAATAAATCAAGAACTAAGCCATTTCTTGACGGCTAAGGCAACGACACGGTTAAAATGTAGAGGCCCTTTTCAATAATCTGCCAGTTGGCGCATGCAGAGATGGACTTGGTGTGAATTCTGATCTGACCTTTGGGATGTGGTAGCCCCTGAATGTAGTGTCCACTTTAGTCTCATGGAGCAGGTTATTTGGAACGATGTTCCCAAAGCGCTGGATCTCGTGCACCACGGCGTCAGTGTACGGCATGCGCTTACGGTCATCCGCTCTCGGGGGGCGCTCTCTACCGACCACATTCTCTATCTCAGCCTGTACCTTCTCTGTCAGGGAGAAGAGTAGGGATAGAATGATAGCCACAAACCGTTAAAGGAAGTGCCATGGCAACACTTCTGCAGTATTATTTAATTTAGCCTTGTTGTTGTGCCGTGTTGAGTTCTTGTTTTTCTTGGCGAGTGTGCACACTGAGGTGGCAGTATTGTGTTGTGGGTTGTTGTAGGGCGGCAGTGTAGTATAATGGTTAAGGTTGCAGGTTCGATTCCCAGCTCGGACACTGCCGTTGTACCCTTGAGCAAGGTACTTCACTTGCATCGCTTCAGTATATATCCAGCTGTATCAATGGATACTATGTATAAATGCAAAAATGCTGTGCAAGTCGCTCTGGATAAGAGCGTCTGCTAAATGCCTGTATATAGCAGTGGGTCACAAGCCTTTTTATGACCCACCTCATAAAAAGGCTTTTGCTTTTGATCCTTGCCACCATAGAGAAGCTAGCCTTACACAAATAGGTAGTGTTGAGTGACAAAATGGTGGTTATTTGTCAGGCAGTATTGGGCATTTGTCTGATTCCTCACAGCTGGAGTAAATTAATCTTGAGACCCGCATCACCTTCGTAAAATTGCATTGGCTGGAAGTAGCCAAACTGCTTAAACCGTAAGATGTAAAAATGTGCCCTGCTGTTGTATAAATCCACTCAGTTCTCAAGGATAAACCCCCGGGATCCAGCCCAAAGTTGCAGTGGAGAGCCTGGTATGGACCCACACTTCAGCTGGAGACCCATTGGGGTTTGGGTCGGGACCCACCCTGGATATGGGGGTGCTTCATCATGAACAGGAGACCCCAACGGAGGGTGGTGGACGTGGTCTCCGTTCCTGCAGCGAACAGGTTCGATATACTCAACAGCATGTTCTGGTCGTCAAAGAAGGTGTTGGGGTTCTCTTGCTCCTGTAGGGACAGGGGAGGTGAGACTGTCGTCATAAGCACTGTAAATGTGCTTCGTTTCATTCATATTGCCAACAAAGAAGCCGCCTGAGAGGAAACTGGCCAAACGGACACCTTTAGAGCAGGGATATTCAAATCTGGCCCACGAGGCCCGTAGTACTGCTGGTTTTGCATTCTACCCCAGTTAATTGGTCGATTAATGCCACTGATTGGCCAGATTTAACTCACCTGGGGTCCCAAGATTAAATCAGTCCCGGTTAGAGGGGAAGAATGAACCAGCCGCACTAGTGGCCTCGAGGGCCAGATTTGAGTGTACCTGCCATACAGCTCAGTTAATGTTAGGGTATACCTGCCTTACAGCTCAGTTCATGTTAGGGTGTACCTGCCTTACAGCTCAGTTCATGTTAGAGTGTACCTGCCTTACAGCTCAGTTCATGTTGGACTAACAATAAGCATTATGGGCTGAGGGTTCAAACCTACATTAAGTGTATGAAATTCTTCTAAACCTTTGAAATGACCTGCAGAGTCTGATGCCCTGTTGCTATGGCACTGGTTCACAGAGTAGTAACCATTGCTCTAACCTCATTTTGTCTGACGATGAAGCGGTCGATGAAGCTCCTCACATCGTTGCTGTCATGCTCCACTTTGCTCTGCTGGTACACTTTTGTGTAGTAACGCATCAGCTCTGCATGGTTCTTCAAAGCCTTAAGACGATCACCCACCAGGAACATTAGTATAGGTAACGCATTATATAGCTGGGAGCAAAGAGACAGGGATTCAGTCATTATTGACCAATGTATGAACAGATCATGTATGAACAACGCATGACAGAAGTTGTAACCACAATGCATGGTCACATCTTCATAAAGAGTCTCAGAGTAGGAATGCTGACCTTAGATCAGTTTGCTTAAGAACAATCTAAACGTATCCATTATGAGCTAAATGGCAAAACTGATCTCAGATCAGTGGCAAACATTTGAAAGCTTATTAAAGGTGATGATATCACTCGTCGGTTTCAGCACGGTAGGACGCTATATAGTCATTTAAAATATTTTAACGTCACGCCTTGTGACTGGCAGGTTTTGTTGTCCTGTTGGGCTCAGGGTGTGATAGCCCAGGCGAGGAAGGCGTGTATATGTGGATACTTGGGTTTGTCTTTTGTAGGTGCGGCGTGCAGCAGACCAGGGGGGGTATCTCACAAAGCGGAATTGAGTTAGTTGGTTAACTTTTGTCAATATTTTTTATTTGATGAAATCCGATTGGATGAGAGCCTGGTTTACTTAAAAATACTTACAAAAGTTAACTCCTGGCTAACTCCTTAATCCCGCTTTGTGAAATACCCCCCAGGAGCGTTAAACCGTGTACCTGTGTCATAGGGCTGGAAGACTGTCGAAAAATCTCACTGGTCGTCGTACTGAAAGCGGTGACCGAACACCAGCACGCAGATAATGTTGGAAACAGCAGCGTTGATGCTTATTGTGGGGTTGAAGGGTTTGCCTTTTTGGGGAAGAATGTAACCTTGACATATTTTCACACAGGTCACTCAGAGGTTGCTGCAATCTGCTGCTCATTCAATGTCAATACTTAGATCAATTTCATATTTGTAATTAAGTATCCTAAATAATCAACCAGGAACACCGCAATGTGTACTTCAGTGAGATTACAGTACCTTTCAACATTTATATAAACAACTCCATTTAAAACAATAGCTGTGGCAAGTTTTGTTAAAAAAAAAAAAAGTGAGATTTACCACATACTCTTGATATTAATGGTGTTTTTAATGAGGGAAGCAAACAGTGACTTTCAAAGCCTCCTTTGTGATGTAACTTGTGCAAGTAGTCCCTGACCTTAGACCACACAGGTAAACCATTTGGTTAAAGTTTACCTTTTTTACCATTTGTGTCAAGCTCAACCACTATTCAATTGATACTTCACTAGAGAATTTGCATTGAGTCAATGAATTGGCTTGTGCTGCCAGTGCTGGTCAAAAGCCGATTGTGTTTCACAATTATAAACAGTTATAACAGGCAGATGGAAGCCACTGCAAAAAAGTGTCAATATAAAAGCTGTCATCGATTCAAAATTGTTCAGCTCACTGACATTAATCCAGGGCTCTGTCCGAATCAACACCCTTCTATACCGTTGAGTATGCTAGTTAAGTTTATCCTGGTCTAAAGACTTCTATTCTGGTTTGAGGAAGGTTTACCCTGGTGTAAAGACCTTCATTCTGGTTTGAGGAAGGTTTACCCTGGTATTGTGCAAAGACTTCCAGCAGCTGCTGTGCCTCTTCTATGATGCGGTCCTCAATAGTACTGCGGCCCATGCCAAAGTCCCGCAGAGTGGACAGTGCGAAGCGGCGCATGGCCTTCCATGACTCACCCACAGCAAAAACGATGCCTGCAAGGGGGGACAGTGTAAGGAGGAGGTCCGTATGTAGTTTATCCCAGTGTCAGTGAACATCACTCAGTGTCAGTGAACATCACTCAGTCAGCGGCATATTGTCAGTAGCCATGTTTCCAATAGTATGAATTTATATGATCTCAAAATGTTGATTCTCAATTTTGTGCAATTTACCTCATGGAATTAAAAATACAGAAAATGTAAGATAAAAAAAAAAAGCTGGCAGTCTGGGAAAATACAAAGTAACAGGTTTAAATGTGCATGAAGACAATGTTGAAAGCAAAAGGAGATTGTTAGCCGTTCACTGGCAGAGAGAAAGGGGGGGAAACAGCTTACCTTTACAGCTTTGTTTAATTAAACAAATCAACCAGCTTCATGTGAAAAGCACTGCTCATTATGACCCTTGTAAGGCACATATGTGCTTAGTATCACCCATATAAAAGTAGACACTTGCTTAGTCTCACCCTTGCCCTTGGAACCGTATTTAGCTATTGTAGTCAAGCCCCTCTCCCCAAAGTCATCTGCCTGGGTGACCAGGGCCTCCTTCACAGCTTCATATCCAGTCACAACAACATACTTCTTCCTGGCCATGTGGAAGGTGAACACTGGTCCATACTGCTCTGCCAGCTGGGAGTGTGGAGAGGGAGAGGGAGAATGAAAGATGGAGAAAGTTCATGAGGTTTATAGAAAAAGTTTATATTTTTTACTTGCAGTGCTTTTGACCGGAATCATTTTGCACAATACCTACGAATGATATACTGAACTACGACTAGCTATAGTGAACTGAACATGCATGCTGTTGGAATATTCGTGCGCTTGCGCAACTGACCTCAGTGAACGAATCACATAGTCAGTGACTAGAATCTGTGTACTGTACTGAACTATACTGAACGATTCGAATCAGTAAAGTGATTAGTAATTTCCACCACTAGTGCGTACTTGCTGTTACGAACTGATTTAATCGTGCAATTTCTGGAAGAAACCAATACCTAGGGCTGCAACGACGAATCGATGAAATCGATAAAAATCGATAATGAAATTCGTTGGTGACGAATTCCATTATCGATTCGTCGGGTCTTGTTCCATAACAAACCTACTTCCTGTTGACGCACGCCACGCTGTCTTGCGGAGCTGGCTATGTTCAAATCATGGCGGAGGCGGAGAAAACTGTTAGACCGAAATCATCCAAAGTATGGGAGCACTTCACATTAAAGGCTACTAAAAAATGTGTTTGCTGCAACATATGTAAAGCCCATCTTGCATGGCACGGGAGCACAACGATGATGCGAGAACACCTCAAAAGAAAGCACGTTACGGATGAAGACTCGTCAGCCTCAGCAGGGTAAGCTATGCTACGAGTTTAACGTTAGCTGTACCCATGCCATACGTTGCGTTTTGAAGTGAGGAATCGTTCGTTTCACTGGCCTAAGTTAGTTCTTCTCGTTTATCTAATAGATTCTCCCTTTTAATGACCTATTGTATTTTTATCTTGCTATTCGCATTCTATGCCTTCAGCACTGGAGTAGGCTCTTAGTCACTTAGTAAGGAGATGCACTTCTGAATTCTGGCGGGTAGTAGTAGTAGTCGCTTTGGATAAAAGTCAGCTAAATTACTGTAATGTAATGTAATTGCCAGTGAGTGTTTGCTCGCGTTCCGTTCAGCTCGCGCTCATAAATTCAATATTGCATGACAAGTGTATTTAGCTAGCTGGCTAACGTCAGTAGAGTGGAGGTGATAAGCTAAAGGCTAGTGGTAGTCTACCAAGCTACCTGGTAACGTTAGAGTGAGGCACTGTAGCCTAGCCTACTGTAAGGAGTGAGAGGACATATTGTTTTTGGAGCATATGTTATATAAAACATTAGTGTCTTGTCTGTAGCCTGTATTGCCCTTTGGGTTAGTGACCTGTACATTAACTAAAACAATGCATGTATTGAGTTTTAAAATATGCTATATTGTACACATACTGTCTTTTCTCATTTCATTTTCTCATCTCATTTTCATTTCATTTGTGCAGTTGAGACAGTGTTGAAATTGTTCGTTCAAAGCACTTGGAAAAGCACTGAGACACATCTAAACTTTTTATTTTTACACTGTAGCATTTCCTTGAGTTCTAGTTAGGAAAAGAAACTGCAATTTACTGGCATGTAGGCGTAGAGTTCAACTACTTTATTGAAACAATCTACCTCCATAGTCCATGGCCTGTTGTTAAAGCTATTTGAAGTAGCAAAGCCTTTTTTATTTAAATTATTTATTATTTTTTATTATTACTTATTCATTTTGCACATATTGTATACAATGTGGAATAGGCCTGGCTGATTAAGAATACATAGGCTATTGGTTTTTGAATAAAATGTGCAAAAAAAAAATCTGTTTTGTTTTTGTTTTTATCCGATTCATCGATTAATCGAAAAAATAATCGACAGATTAATCGATTATTAAAATAATCGTTAGTTGCAGCCCTACCAATACCATAGGGAAAGATTGTGTGTGATTTTTTGAGGCATGATCTATGACATAATTAGAAGAATACGTTTGACTCATAATATAAAATGATCATAACTACATATTATAAAAAATAATAGTAATAAAATTAAAATATAAAAAATCCAGATATCAAAAATCTGCTGGGGCACGTGCCCCCCCAACTTGAATGGGCATTACGCGTCTTCTTTCGGGTAAGAGAGTAGTGGAAGTGAAGGAAGGGAGGTGGGGAGTGAAGAATATTGGGACGCAGCCCATCTGGATAGGTTTCTTCGCAGGTGTGTATAATTTAGGATCTAATGCTCTCTATCTCAGGAAGCCCTAGCAGCCTCAGATTTCATCTGCGAGAGTAGACGTACCGTCCCAATATTCTTCACTCTCCTACTACCCGGAAGTACTCAAAACTGCCTTTCGTTTCCAGTCTTATTTATTTGCATGTTCAGTATACAACGAGTTTCACAAGTGTCATTCCCGTTTTTTCAGCCCTTAAATCTGAATGGCAGGGACATGCAGAGGATGTTAGAGGGGCAGGGGCCCAAATTCATAAAGGGGCACGCTGGCGATTTTTGCAAATAATTAAATAAATATATGCTTGGAATGAAGGAATATTAAAATGTATGTATTCAGGGTTTTTCCTGGCAGAGAATATTGTTTCTGGCAGTACGTAGGCTATGCGAACGCAGCAAATTTCTGTTCCATAAATTTGACCGTAAATAGTTTTTGGAGTATATATGTAGGCTATGGTTGTAAAGTACCAGTAGGGTTGTGTTCAGGAGTTAGGTTTTAGAAATCAAAGGTAATTGAATATTATACCAATTATGATATTTTGATAGCGCACAAATAGAAAAATAAATAAAGAACACTCGATCACTGACTGGGAAGAAACAGAATTGTGGGTCTTATATACACATAGGAAAGGGAGGGGTAACAAACGACGTGGGGTTAACACATTCGGTAAACAACAATCACGAGAACATAACGAAAACAAGGAAGGGACCCGGAAACATGCATAACAAACAACGGGCTCGAATAGGAGCGGAGTGTGCACAGTAATCAAGAGAGGTGAAGTCTAAGTACAAACAGCTGGAGCGAATTACAGAGGTAGATCAGGACCAGTTAGAAATGCGAGTAACAAAGATAAAGCGGAGAAGCTGGTTAAATGTTAGTATCTAAATTTAATGAATCCTGATCTACACTCCAATCCGGTTGGTGGCGGTAATGTACAATTTAATTGTCTACAAACCGCCATAAAACAACAAAAGAAGAAGAATGTTAGTATCTAACTATAAGACAGTTAGTTGTTAGTATACAATTATGTTAATTGGTTTTAGTAAAGTGCACGTAACTAATAAAGCACCCGAGTGATTGTTACCGCGAGTTAGTAATAAACTCCTCAAAAAAAGTTCGGAAACGTTATTTCGGTCGATTATTCCTCCCCTTTAATAATACCAATTGGTATTGTATTTTATATCGTTGGAAAGCCTGATTAGTCACCTTTACAACGAGGTACAACTTGTAAGGATCGTGCATTCGTGGAATGAGCAACACAGCTAACCGTGTGGGTAGTGGCCCAAAAAAATGTGCCAAAATCCCCTGCAATATTCTTCTGTTGGTATTCACTCTCGTTTTGAGTTGCTTGGTGGACTGGATGATTGCACTCTCCCACAGTAATAAGGAAAAAACAACGCATATTGGCCATTTTTACACTTTATTCATTTTACACTGTCAGGGACCTCAGTAGCGTGTGGAAGATCCATACGCAGCCACAACAGCTTGGCACCTCCTCCTCATGCTGGTCACCAGCCTGGTCACACACTGCTGTGGGATGGCATCCCATTCCTCAACCAGGATTTGTCGCAAGTCAGCCAACATGGTTGCGTTGGTCACTCTGGCACGTACAGCACGCCCAAGCTGATCCCACAAGTGTTCAATTGGGTTGAGGTCTGGACTCACGGCAGGCCATTCCATCCTCTCCACTCCCAAATTCTGGAGGTACTCTGTGATGATCCTGGCTCTGTGGGGGCGAGCGTTGTCATCCTGGAGGATGGAGTTAGGTCCCAGATTCTGGAGATATGGGATCGCCACTGGCTCCAGAATCTCATTCCGATATCTCACTGCATTGAGATTGCCTTCAATGATGACAAGTTCTGTTTTGCCTGTGAGAGAGATACCGCCCCACACCATGACACTGCCCCCATTGAAAGGTGTCACGCGATCTGTGCAGCAATCTGCATAGCGTTCGCCACGCCGTCGAGAGTGAATACCAACAGAAGAATATTGCAGGGGATTTTGGCAAATTTTTTTGGGCCGCTACCCACACGGTTAGCTGTGTTGCTCATTCCATGAATGCATGATCCTTACAAGTTGTACCTCGTTGTAAAGGTGACTAATCAGGCTTTCCAACGATATAAAATACAATACCAATTGGTATTATTAAAGGGGAGGAATAATCGACCGAAATAACGTTTCCAAACTTTTTTTGAGGAGTTTATATACAATTATACACGGGAAGGAAATCAGGAAGTAGCAGAAAACGAAATTTCGGAAATATAGCGTTAACCGACTCCCGAAGTCACCCGAATAGTGCATATGCACGAGACTGGGTAAACAAACACACAGATGAGACTCGGACAACCCACGAACAGGGGAATGCAATGATATGAAAAATAATAAATCCAGAATAAATATCAAATAATAATACAAACAGATGTAAAGAACATAACAGGTAGCCTAATTCAAAATTGGAGCGTGTTCCATCCAACTCGCTGCGTACGCCATGTCTTTCTACTGAGTCGCCTCAAAGATTTAGGTAGCACTCTGCCACAGAATAGCTGAGCCTCATTTCTATACAGTCTATGGTTCTGCTTCTTCTACTCATCTCCTAGTACTGAAATATTGAAGGCGACTAGTACAGTATAGCCGAAAGACCATATTGCACCCAAAACATTTAATTCATTTGGATATGAATTTATTTGCCGTTCTCTCAATTATTGTCATTTTGGCGGTCGCGATTTCCCTTTGGCGGTCCGTGAAATAATTTATTTAAAACAAGCCCATGACTGAGGTTGGTTCAAACACTGCTACATGACAGTTAATTAATGATACATGCAAAGAAATTAAGTGTATTTCAATAAATTATTCTCACATGTAACGTATTACATTAGCTAACTAGCTATCGAGACAATAAGACAACATTAAAACTACTGTGGTAAGATGGGACCGTTCTTTTAAGTTCAGTGGATGGGACACAAGAACTCAACCATATTCCACCGATTCCCACATTACTAGCAATAGGTATCAACGCTAACGATAGCTAGTTGGCCCATTTTGAGCTGCCAAATAGTGTCAAGCAATTTCTAAAGCGCATTAATATCAATATAAAATTAACAGTATATTTATACTTTATTTGGCTACATACCTGATGTCTGCCTCAAAGTAACTCACCACACTGACTGACTCACGACTGTCGAGTGCCTATGCATGCGTATGCGTGCGTTTTTTCACCATAGAAAGGCTCGGTGCCCACACAGTGCTCGCCGCTGCGGCGGAAACCAAGAGGGAGGGTAGAGGTAGAGAGCATCGCCGGGGAGCACCACTCTCCCGACCTGATATTTTGATTCAATCAATATATCTGTTCGGCAGGGCAGGCTGTGCGCAAACAGGAATTTATTTATTTTTAAAATATATATATATATTTTTTATTTCACTGAAAAAGGGCACTTCTCTATAGCAGGCCAAACGGCAGGTGCTCAAGCCCCCTTTGAGGTCTATGTGTGCACGTGCCTGCTGAATGGTAATGGCGCTCACCAATGTTTCAAGATTGTCGGCACGATTGTTTATCAAAGCCGAGAGCGTTGAAACGATACAGTGTCCGTTTCATTTGAACTCCGTCTTATATTTATTGTGTAGCCTACGGGAGATTTGCAAGGAGTTTCGGTAGGTGGAGTAATGCCAAAATCACAATAGGATTTTCGGCGCGTGCTTTCCTTTTATCACCGTTCGGCATGATTACAGGCGGTTTAGGGTGAAAACGTACAGGCCTACGTGATATTTTGTCGTTTTCTAAGTTTTCAATAAGTTTTCTAGTGGAGATCGAAAAAGCTCACCCTTGGTTCGGCTTCCCCAATGCTGATAAACACCACAGAGCTTTCCAGTGTCACAGCGTCAGTCTTACCTTGCACATGGTTTTTTGAGGGAATTTCAGATTGAGGATGTTGAGGTTGCCAATGAAAGGCCAGGGTTTGGGTCCCGGGGGGAATTTATAGCGGCTGCACTTTGTCGAAGATTTGAAGATGAGAACGATGAAGAGCACTGCCGTGCAGAGGAGGAAGGAGGAGACGGAGATGGTATCTGCAAGCATTGACATGACTGCCTCGTTTCTTTCACGGTCTCTTTTTAAATCAGGATCCCAATGCAGATATTATCCAAGTTGTTCTGCGTGGTCTCTCCTCCTCTTTCTTCTCATTGGTTGGCCGTGAGAATGGAGCGAGGACAGAACCTTATTAATTCCGAATTATAGGCTGTGTAAAGTAAAAGTGACACGAGAATAGGTAGAAAGGTTGCAGTAGGTCAATGTAATGGCTAATTGAGCACCGTGAGAGCCATATAGTGGCACATTTGTGTGTGATTTTGTCAGGTAGAATAGATGCCAATGGATGCTGCTATACTTTGTTATTTCTAATTTACTTGTGTAGGCCTACTCTATTTCACATTTATCCAAATTCACTTTTTTTTTTTTTTGACGCTTCTAATTAGCCTATGAAAAAAATAAGGATAAGTAGAAAATATGCTTTATTGTGGCTTTCATCTAACTATTGTAAGATTCTAAATTTATGTGACCCACTCAAACACTGACAAATCAACTACGCTGCCAGCCGAATCAACCAACTTATCATAAATACAATGAAAGGTTAAAATGTAAGTGTAAGCAGTGACTCTTCGCCACTGATAGGCATAGTTTTCAATTATAGAATAGCAGCTGGGAGTGAGTGATCAAGGCCTATTCCAACCAAGGAGACTACATTAGCAATACAATAGACTGGTTCCTGGTTAGACTATGGGAAGTTGCACCTTCAGACCCCCCTACTCATGAGCAGACTGATTGATCTAGGGGAGCCAGACAGTGGCTTCCTTAAATCAATCACATCATTTTCGAATATACATTTCTGTTTCCTGCCTGTAGAAAACAAAGCCCGAAAATGGTATTTAAAGTGATACAATTCACAGAACAGGATTCAGATTAACTCCGCTGAATCCAGAGTGCATTGCTGTATCTCTGTCAACTGCTGTTACGAAGAATAAACTTTGTCATTTTCAACAAACATCGAAGACGTACATCCTATTTCTTACACTATAAAGGAATAAATCATGTCTGTCTGTATTTCACTTTGCTCGACAACCGGGCACTGTATAAAGTATTATATTAAGTAAACTTCAATTAATGTGATTTTGTTTCATAATGTGAGGATCTAGTATAAGCCCAACCTATCGAACACATTTCTGTACATTACTTTTGTGTACTTTAATTTATTTTTTATTCATACAAATAATACATAAATAAATAAATATGCGTTTTGGGAGTTTGGGATTGTAGCACATACGGTCACTACTGTGGTTATTATATACTGTACCTTACATGTACTTTCTTGAGATAAACCAATATGGATGTGAAAAGTACAACATTGGTAATGTTACACTAACAAATGCCAATTCTCATTCTTGACTGCTTCTGTAATCCAACTGTAGGCCTACCTCTAACTTTATAAAATATGTTGTCTGAACCTAGAAGTGTCAAGAAATAACCCCAAAAAAGGCCTGGCCAAATATAGGTAACTTAATGTTTTGTTCAATAATGTAACTATATTGGATGAACATATTTTATATAAAATTAAAGATGAAACTTTGTTTTGAGTGTTTTGTATTTTGCATTTGTATAACAGCTGGTTTAAGAGTAAAATCCTAATTGGACTGTTGTCCAAAAAATTGTCCTCTTCAGAACATTTGGTGTGAGCATATAGGACATTAAGGTAGGACCACCAAATGATAACACATACATTTTTGTCAAAGTATTTGGGAAGTTACCTAATTTATATTTCTCTTCACCATCCTTGTTATCAGTAAGACAACTCATTCGGATCTGAAGGGATGTTCTGCTGATGTTCTTCTGTTGAGAAGTGGAGTTTTCCCTATCTCCAGATGGGACAGTGTATAGGCAGACCTCTGCCTGTCACATTCCAGCAGAGGGGACCACATACAAATAAGCCAATTCCATAATAACATGAAGGGAAGGACGAATTAAACAATATTATGTAACACATCCTGGCGCAACTGTGCTGTACATCCACTTTGCAAATTGTTGAAAGATTAATGATTGAGATTAAAGATCTAACACTGTTATTATGGCTATGGGTTCATTAGATGTGGGTGTTCTGGTCTCCAAAACAAAACCGATAAATTATACTAGCAATTAAGACCACATTTTCTGAATATTTATTTCACACAATATGGTGACATTCACAAAAGGTAAATAAACTGTAGCACTATTCCCCTCCACCACCATTCAAGCCACAACAACACCAGGTTCTTTCTGTCATTTTGTATGTTTATTGTCAAATCAGAAATATACAAACAATGATTGGTGACAGGTAAAAGGAAGACAACATGTTGATATTGGAATACATCTTATGCAAATACAATTCAATTTATCCATACGCTACCATAACTGGCAAGGAAAATGTCATCTTTCTTGACATCGTTCCCTCAAAACACATAACTCCCAGTATCCCAATGTCCCTATATGTACTATATTAGTTATTCATTCATACAAACTCAATTTATCTTGTTAAAGACATTGAATGGCATTCAATTCAATACGTTCATTGTCAGGGTCCAAATGGACCACGTGCTGTCATGTAATTTGAATAAATCATGAACACTGACATTATGAGTAGCTGAATCACCTCATTTTTTCCTATGTTTTTGCTCTGTACTCCAGCACTTTTGATGTGAAATGATACAACAACTGTGAGGCTAAAGTACAGACTGTAAGCTTTAATTTGAGGGCATTCTCATCCATATTGTAACTGAAGAAGGCTGGAGTACAGGCCTGGCATAGCATCACCAGTGAAGATACCCAGCATCTGATGATTTCTACAGCTCGCAGACTTCAGGCAGTCCTTGCATGCAAAGGAATGCAACCACCAAGTATTATTCTTTCATAGCAACATTGGCTTCTTGTACAGTCCAAAACCAGCTTCCTAATGATTAGCAGAAAGAGAGTTGTTGAAGCAGTTTTCATATCAGTCTTGGATAATGGGGATGTGGTCTATAGACATGCTGCTGCTTCCACTCTTAAGCCCTTAGATTCCGTATATCACTCCGCTCTTAGATTCATCACCAGTGATAGTTATGGGACTCACCACTGTATCCTGTACAATGAGCTTGGGTGGTCCTCTCTGGCTGAAAGGCGTGATATGCACTGGCATCTGTTCCTTTATAAAGCCATTATTGGGCAACTGCCACCGTATATCACCTTACTATAAGGTTACTGGACTGGACCTCTGGACCTTATCATACTCGCTCCAAAAACTGGCTTGTACTTCAAGCCCCCATAGTTAGCACTGAACGTGAGAAATCTGCTTTTAGTTTCTGTGCCCCCTACTCGTGGAACCTCCTACAATGTACTTTAAAACTCAACACATTACTATCCATTGGTCGGTTTAAATCGTTATTAACCAACCATTTCACTCCTGTCTACAGTTGCTTTTAATTGCTTATTTGATTGACTTTTTTTTCTTGTTTTGTATTCTTGTATTTATTATATGTTGTGTCAAAACTATTCTCAACATCACTGTAAATGAGAGCTTGCTCTCAATGATCTATCAAGATTAAATAAAGATAAATGAAATTAACATAGTAGACAGGGGACAGGGGAAAGGGGACAGGGGGCAGGGAATAGGGATCGTATGCGGTCACGGCCCTAGTCCACCTACTAGGGAAATGATGGCTATGCGCTTATGTCCATGAAGGACAACAACTGTGGCGTGGCCACTGACGCCACTTATGTCACACTGGCATAAGCAGAGCGCCCTCTGCTGCTCGCTGGGTCAACTGCAGCGGATATTTCTGCAGTGTGGACGGCTTGATTTGGGTAGTGGACAGTTTCATAATGTGCATTATTTAGAATTTTTTGTTGGATGGGTTTTTTTGTTTTTTTTTGGGGGGGTACAACCCTAAAAAAGTACTTTGTTTCTGGAGGTGTCTGGTTTAGCCAGAGGGGGAGGGGCTGGGAAGCGTTCTACATTTTGCTGGCCACGCCCCTCACAGTGCCTCACATGACCACTTGCTAAAGCACTTTTAGTATTGCTCTGTTAAATTGTGATTTAATAAAGATTGTACTTTTTCTAATAAAATGCTGGTGTCACAGGCTTTCCTTTATTAGCTTAATTGTCCCATCAACAAAATGAACCTAGCTGACATTTAAGGAACGTCATGCTGCCTGGTTCAGTATGTTTAGTTTGAAAGAGGACATGCTTTTGGACTTCTGCACAAAAATCTAGAGCACAATATTTCTGCCACACAGTTCATACACCATGTTTACTAGTGGTCACTAAACCAACTAACACTTAACCAACACTGGCTCTTATTTCTGCTAGGTTATGTCATTAATTCCCATCTGGTGCCAAACTATTTCAGCTGTCACTGGTATGATGGAAAATGCAAGCAAAATTGATTTAAGACATTTATTTCAAAGAATGAATTTCACTGAAAAAAACATCACAATGCATAAGGTTATAGTGTTTATACCCACAATCAATTATCTTTAAATCACATAATACTATACCCACAATCTCAAATTCAAATTCACACTCATTTTCAAATTCAAATACATTATTGGAATGATCACCATAATGCTGTATCGGCAAAGCAATTGACACAAACAAAAAATCACAAGTGGGAAAATACATATTCTTTAATAACAAAAAACACTGCTCCTATTTCTGTCCGTCTCCCACAGTATTTAAAAGTTCTGGTTGCTTAGTCTGTCAAACAGGCACATACAGTTTCCAGCAGGTTTTTCAATAATCTCAAGGTTATTATAAAGCAGGTACAAACAGTGCATACAGCTGAGATATTCAGAACAGAGATGTATATTAATGATGATAGTTATTATGCAAGTGGTGCATTAGTGCCAATGTGTCATATAACTGAAATTCATTACACCAGTGTACAAAAGTACTCCAACTACTTTAATAATAATAATGAACTTGCCTAACATTAGAAATGCAAAGTTCCCTCTCCATTCTGCCTGTGTGTGCGTGCGTGCGTGTGTGCGTGTACGTGTGTGTGTGTGTGTGTGTGCGTGTGTGCGAGAGCGACACTCTGGATTTGGGGGTGACCAATATGTGTACTTCCCATGACCGGCTCCCGTTCTGCCACTTGTTCTTCTGTTCCAGGTTGTTGACGTGTTGTGTGTCAGCGGCTGATGGCGCAGAGCTCATAGAGTTTGGGTGGGTTGGTGAGGCCTGGGTTGGGAGAAAGGTCCAAATCCTGAGGTTGCACTCCTGGAGAGGGTTGAAAGGTGAACCTCTGCAGGAAGATGGTGAAGAACAGGAAGAGCTCCATCTTGGCCAGGGTTTCCCCAACGCATATTCTGCGCCCTGTGGGAGAGAATCTGTAAGATGGGACTGTTGGCGGACACACAGGAAGTTGTGGTGCAAGGTTGTTAGACTGCGAGGCATGTCTCTATGGCAACGGAGCACTGACCGGCCGAGAAGGGCATGAAAGCATCTCTCTTAATGAACCGGCCCTCTGCGTCCAGGAAGTGACCTGGGTTGAACTTGTGTGGCGTCTGCCACTGCGTCTTGTCAAACAGCACAGAGGTGAGCAAGGGAATGACTGGGGTGCCCTGGAGAGGACAGGATTTGGAATGTTAGTAGTACTGCCATGGCAACACAGCAGCAATGACCTCATCCTCCTCTGTGGCCAATGACAAGTGATAAAATACTCATGAAAATCAGAGTGATGGTTTAAGGCTTGTTTCATACGTCAGACCCTTGATGACTTAGAGCCATTTAGCCAACCATGTGTTCCATACTGTTCCAGTGTAATTTACAGCTAAATCTAGTCCCACCCCCCAGTTCCCATAGAGATCCATTCACATGCAGAGACGTCATAGTATTGCTTGCCAGAAAATAAGATATCAAGAGTCTTTTTATGTTGTTGGGTCACAGACATCAGGAAGTCATGGCATGCAAACGATATGCAACCAAATATTAAAAATGATTCCTTTATTCTATATATAAATGCAGAGGTGCCAATAATTGTGAGGGATTTTTTTTTCTCATAATAAAATTGCTTCAATTAAAGGTTAGATTTTTCTCATTTTTTCAGTGTGAGATTAAGCTAATTCACCAAACGGTAATTTTTTTATAACCCTTTTAACTCATCTTTACCAGGGGTGCCAATAATAGTGGAGGGCACTGTATATACAAACTCCGCCTCTGCGACTTTTTTCCATATACATACAGTCCCTGTCTAGTCAGAATGGAGCACAGAACCCACTTAGTCTGATTTTCTTGTTATTCACTGTTTGTTATAATAGACATTGTATTGTTTGTTTGATTCAAATACTAGTTACTCTTGTATTCTGTAACACGATTTGCTTCATGATTAAAACAAATATATTCTTACTGTTCATGTAGCCTATGTAGGCTATCCACAAATGATCTTCCTGTGTATTTTGAGCTTTTGCAAGAATGGGTCGGTTAATTAGCCCCGATTGTTACGCAATAATTCAGAACGTTCAGTTATGGGATATTCCAAACACACCGTCACAGCCGTCATTTTATCAATTACGTGTCTTTTAATACCTGCTTTCCACTTGTACTAAAATGCACCTGCAAATACCTTTCTCAAACGTCCTTTCGAGTTTAGTAAATCACTTTGCATGTGCTAAAGTAATCTATTTGCATGACCACCTCCCACTATTTCGGCAAATAATATAGGGACGCCCAAATTTGAATATTCATTCAGGCTAACCCGAAAAAATTAGAAATCAAATTAATGTATCTTTCGATTTTAGCATGCGCAATTCTCTTTACACCTCGTCAGTTGATCACCTCAGACGATTCTTTGCGGGTGGTAACAGTTTTACACATGTTTTTGTACAAGCAAACCTTCAGTAAATCGACCCCTTAGGGTTTTGGGACCATTTAGACGTGGAAGCAGAGTTCGAGGAGGGAGGCGTGTCTTTGGTCACTCGACTGGGGACTCAGCCTGGGATTAAGAAGGCAGTCATTAACACCAGCCGAAGTAAAATGAGTTACTGCTGCACCTCTACCTGCCTGTTAATGATTTACCAGTCAGTCCGCTCTGTGTTAGTTACAATATCTGTGTCCTCAAGTATATTTAGTAACATTAAAACAAAACATTATGTGGCTGGTATGGATCCAATTACACACTGAAGCAATGCAAATATAGGTGAGAAAAACACTACAGCATCAGAATTTAATTCCATTGCAGCCAACAAGGTGAGCTTAAATAAATAATTAACTAAGCCATTTCTTTAAGGCAAAGGCAATGATACTTGGTTAAAATGTAGAGGCCCTTTTCAATGATCTGCCAGTTGGCGCATGCAGAGATGGACTTGGTGTGAATTCTGATCTGACCTTTGGGATGTGGTAGCCCCTGAATGTGGTGTCCACTTTAGTCTCATGGAGCAGGTTATTTGGAACTATGTTCCCAAAGCGCTGGATCTCGTGCACCACGGCGTCAGTGTACGGCATGCGCTTACGGTCATCCGCTCTCGGGGCGCGCTCTCTACCGACCACATTCTCTATCTCAGCCTGTACCTTCTCTGTTAGGGAGAGAAAGAGGGGGGAGAGAATGATAGCTACAAACCATTAAAAGATGTACAAACCCCAATTACAAAAAAGTTGGAACAGTATGTAAAATGCACATAAAAGCAGAAAGCAGTGATTTTTAAATGTTCTTCTACATATATTTAATTGGAAAGAACAGTACAGATAAAAGATTACGTTAAAGTAAAGTTTAAAGTTAAAGTAACAGATAAAGTTTTACCTGATCAACTTTACTGATTTTTGTAAATGTATGCTAATTCCGAATTTCATGCCTGCAACACGTTCCAAAAAGGTTGGGACAGGGGAGAAGAAAAAACTGGGAAGTTCAAAAAACACCTGTTTGGCACATTCCACAGGTGAACAGGTGATGCTATCATGACTGGGTATAAAAGGATATCAAAAAACTCTTGATATCTTATTTTCAGGTACTCTTACAAGCAATACTATAACCATTTGAATAGATCTCTATGGGAATTTGAGGGTGGGACTAGATTAAGCTGTAAATTACCCTGGAATAGTCTGGAACCCATGGTTGGCTAAATAGCTGTAAGACTGTAAGGGTCTGAGGTATCAAATGAGCCTCAAACCGTCACTCTGCTGCCAGATATGCAGTAGATATGGATGGATCACTTTAACTCATTTTGCTATTGAACTGTATGGAAAAATAAGCCAGGAGAAAGAATTCTTCTAATGCAGAGAGGTAATAGTATCCTGTAAGAGGACCTGAGAATAAGATACCAAGAGTCTTTAGATATCCTTTTATACCCAGTCATGATAGCATCACCTGTTTACCAGTGGAATGTTCTAAAACAACTTTCATAGGTTACATACAGGTATGGAATACTATTCCAGTAAACATAGGATTAGACTGAAGTGCAAACAGGTAAAACGAACTTTGTACATTTTGCACTCATCAACTTCAACCCCTGTTTCAATGGGAAGCTGATCTGCATAGACGCTATTTTACAGAGGTGGTGGTCATGTTCAAATGGAAAATGGTTTATTGCTTTTGACCCTTGCCCTCTGTAAGGGTCAAAGAAGCTAGAAGCTAGTCTGACACAAAATGGTGGTTATTTTTAAGGCAGTGCTGGGCATTTGTCTTTGATTCCTCACAGCTGGAGTGAGTGAATCTAGAGATTCGTCACCTGCAACCCGCATCACCTTCGCAAAATCGCATTGGTTTTAAGCATCTGCTTAAGCATCTGTAAGATGTAAAAATGTGCCCTGCTGTTGTATAAATCCACTCAGTTCTCAAGGATAAACCCCAGGGATCCAGCCCAAAGTTGCAGTGGAGAGCCTGGTATGGACACACTCTTCAGCTGGCGACCCATTGGGGTCTGTGGTCGGGTGTCGGGACCCACCCTGAATATGGGGGTACTTCATCATGAACAGGAGACCCCAACGGAGGGTGGTGGACGTGGTCTCCGTTCCTGCAGCGAACAGGTTCGATATACTCCACAGCATGTTCTGGTTGTCAAAGAAAGTGTTGGGGTTCTCTTGCTCCTGTAGGGACAGGGAAAGTGAGACTGTAGTCATAAGCACTGTAAACGCCTTACAGCTCAGTTCATGTTAAGAGTGTACCTGCCTTATAGCTCAGTTCATGTTAGAGTGTACCTGCCTTACAGCTCAGTTCATGTTAGTGTACCTGCCTTACAGCTCAGTTCATGTTAGAGTGTACCTGCCTTACAGCTCAGTTCATGTTAGTGTACCTGCCTTACAGCTCAGTTCATGTTAGAGTGTACCTGCCTTACAGCTCAGTTCATGTTAGAGTGTACCTGCCTTACAGCTCAGTTCATGTCGGACTAACAATAAGCATTACAGGCTGAGGGTTCAAACCTACATTAAGTGGTACATAAACGGTTGTAAACCTTTGAAATGACCTGCAGTGACTGATGCCCTGTTGCCATGACACTCTGGCCAGTCCTGAAGTAGTACTGGCTTTTCTGTGACGCTTGCAAAAGATATTGACGTTGAATGACTGCAATTTTCAAATGCTTCTTGGCATCTTTACTTCATGACTATTGGTGATAATTGTATTACACCCAACATTTTTATTTTATGCAACAACAAATTCCACCCTTGAATCTTTCTCCGGGGGGAAATGCATCCATCTTAGTATTGTCACATATGTGAGGACACTTCCTTTTCTAACTCCCTTTGCTGTCTTGCTGAATACAATGCATCTGCATTTTGGCTACGGTAACCGTTTAATGCAAGATGCTTTGGTTTGAACTTTGGTTTTTCATAGGGTTGTGACCTGCCGAATAAAAATGTGGATTTCTCCTGCATTTGCTCCCATTACATAGATATTTTAGTGAACTATAGCCATTGGAGGTTGTGTTTGCAGTTCAGCCTTAGTGAATCCTTCCCATGAATCACCTGCAACACAAGTGGGCCCCAGGAGTCTGACAACCGGGCACGCCCGATTAATACCTCTGCTTGTGATTCAACACGCAAGCGATGTAGGTGCAAGATATGTTAAATCTACTGTGCTGGGAAGTGCTGGCAATTTCTCAGGCCTCGCTCTGACCTCATTTTGTCTGGCGATGAAGCAGTCGATGAAGCTCCTCACATCGTTGCTGTCATGCTCCGCTTTGCGCTGCTGGTACACTTTTGTGAAGTAAGAATTGGCCTCATTAACGTTCTTCAATGCCTTAAGACGATCACCCACCAGGAACATTGGTATAGGGAATGCATTATATAGCTGAGAGCAGAGAGACGGATTCAGAGTCATTATTGACCAATGCATGAACAGATGAGTTAGTGAAAATGGCAGAAGGTGAAACCACAATGAATAATGAACCTGGGCTCAGAGTCGGAATGCTGATCTCAGATCAGGTTGCTTCACAATATTCTAAACTTGTTATTCAAATCACGGTCCTCGAGGTCCGAGATCTGCTGGTTTTTCACCCTCCCTTTACCTGGGAGTCAGGTGTGATCACAGTCTGGCCAATCAGTTGCACTAATTGTTCAGTTAATTACCTGGGAGAAAGAAAGCCAGGGCTGGATTTAAGATTTGAATTTCCATGTACTAAACCAATGGTCCCCAATCCTGTTCCTGGAGATTTACTGTCCTGGAGGTTTTTCACTCTAGCCTTAAGAAAGCACTCCTCACTCAACAATTAGACATCTTGTTGAGCTGCTAATTAGTAGAATCAGGTGTGCCAAATTATGGGTTGAAATGAAAACCTAGATCTCCAGGAACAGGGTCAGGGACCACTGTTCTAAGCATATCCATGATGACCTAAATGGCTAAACTGATCTCAGATCAATGCTCTGTCTTGGAGATGGTTTACAAATCACCCCCATTGATATCACCCCCGTCTGTTTCCATCCAGAGGGAAAATTGGTAGCATGGTAGCATGCTATATAGCAGGGGTGGGCAACTCCAGGCCTCGCGGGCCGGTGTTTATACAGATTTTTGCTGCCACCAGTTACCAATTATTTAATTAACCCAATGATTTATATTATCTGATATTTTATCTACATTCCACGATATGAAAAGCAACTGATGAATGTTATTGTGTTGGTATTGTCGCGTGTTATCGTGGTGAAATGTACAAGTGAATCGATGATTGAGCCAGGGTAACTGGTGGCAGTAAAAACCTGCATACACACAGGCCAGCGAGGCCTGGAGTTGCCCACCCCTGCTATTTAGCAATTTCACATCCTTTAATGTCACACCTTGTGACTGGCAGATTTAGTCTCTGAGGTTTTGTTGTGCTGGTGGGCTCAGGGTGTTACAGTCTAGACGAAGCTGGCATTTCTTTCAGTTGTGAAAGGGGGGGCAAATATTTTGAATTTGATGACATCCGATTGGATGAGAGCCTGAGTTACTTGAAAATACATATTTACAAAAGTTAGCGGGCTAACTCCTTAATCCTGCTTCGTGAAATACCCCCCAGGAGTGAATGATCTGCCGTTAAGCATGTACCTGCGTCATAGGGCTGGAAGCCAGTCGATTATTCTCAGTGACCAACTCCTGCAGACGAAGGAACTGTGGGTCGTCATACTGAAAGCGTTGACCAAACACCAGCACGCAGATAATGTTGGAAACAGCAGAGTTGATGCTTATTGTGGGGTTGAAGGGCTTGCCTTTTTGGGAGAGGAAGAAGAACGTAATATTGACTGCGTAAGAAGCTTCAATCTGCTGCTTGTTGAAAGTGAATGCAATTTCATATTTGTAATTAATCATCTTGTATGTTAGTGTAGTGTTGAGGATCTAGTGACATAAACCTCAGTGGTGTTTTTATTTTTTAACCTTGATGTGCCTCTAGAGCACAAGTACATGCCACATGGGTGAACCATTTGGTTAAAGAAAAAAATTGAATTCAAATTGTGTCAAATTCAACCACTATTCAATTGATACTTCACTAGAGAATTTGCATTGAGTCAATTAACTAGTCAAATCATCGCTGGTGAAAAGCTGATTGGGTTTCATAAGGTCTGTCCTCATTTCTAACAGGCAGATATAAGCCATTTCAACAAAAACTGTCAATATAAAAGCTGTCATTGGTCATAATTGTTCAGCTGACTGGCCCTCTTAATAGTCCCGGGCTCTGTCAAAATCAACGCCCTTCTATACTATTGAGTATGCTAGTTGAGTACACTGGATGAGATATTTATGAAGTGTGCAAAATGTTCTCTAAATGTAGGGTACTTTAAATCCCCTGATTATATACTTATTTCCAGGTCTTCACTGATAATAGTATTGAAGACATTTTGCATAATGCATGTCACTAAACAGTATGCAGTACATAGTATGCTAGTACACAGGACACAGTATGTTTTACCATGAAGATTTATCCTGTGTAAGGACTTTCATTTTGGAATGATGAAGGTTTACCCTGGTGTAAAGACTTTTATTCTGGTTTGAGGAAGGTTTACTCTGGTGTAAAGACTTTTATTCTGGTTTGAGGGAGGTTTACTCTGGTGTAAATACTTTTATTCTGGTTTGAGGGAGGTTTACTCTGGTGTAAAGACTTCTATTCTGGTTTGAGGAAGGTTTACTCTGGTGTAAAGACTTTTATTCTGGTTTGAGGAAGGTTTACTCAGGTGTAAAGACTTCTATTCTGGTTTGAGGAAGGTTTACCCTCGTCTAAAGACTTCTATTCTGGTTTGAGGAAGGGTTACCCTGGTGTAAAGACCTTCATTCTGGTTTGAGGAAGGTTTACCCTGGTGTAAAGACCTTCATTCTGGTTTGAGGAAGGGTTACCCTGGTGTAAAGACCTTCATTCTGGTTTGAGGAAGGGTTACCCTGGTGTAAAGACCTTCATTCTGGTTTGAGGAAGGTTTACCCTGGTGTAAAGACCTTCATTCTGGTTTGAGGAAGGTTTACTCGGGTGTAAAAACTTTGAGGAAGGTTTACCCTGGTATTGTGCAAAGACTTCCAGCAGCTGCTGTGCCTCTTCTATGATGCGGTCCTCAATAGTACTGCGGCCCATGCCAAAGTCCCGCAGAGTGGACAGTGCGAAGCGGCGCATGGCCTTCCATGACTCACCCACAGCAAAAAGGATGCCTGCAAGGGGGGACAGTGTAAGGAGGAGGTCCGTATGTAGTTTATCCCAGTGTCAGTGAACATCACTCAGTGTCAGTGAACCTCACTCATTGTCAGTGAACCTCACTCATTGTCAGTGAACCTCACTCTGTCAGCGGCATATTGTCAGTAGCTATGATTCTCAATTCTGTGCAACTTACCTCATGGAAATAAGAAAACAAAAAATTTGAGATTAAAAAAAAAAGTTAATTTTAAACTAATCTTAGCTGATAGTCTGGGAAAATACAAAATAACAGGTTTAAATGGGCACAAAGACATGTTGAAAGCAAAAGGAGATTGTTAGCTATTCGCTGGCAGAGAGGCAGAAACCAGGAGCTGGGAACCCTATCGGAAAAAGGCCGGTGTGGGTGCAGGTTTTTGATTTAGCCCAAGACCTTGATAAGTAGAATCAGGTGTCTTAGCGCTGGACTAAACAAATTAATTAAACAAATCAACCAGCTTCATGTGAAAAGCACTGCTCATTGTGACCCTTGTGAGGCACATAGTCACTTAGTATCACCCATATAAAAGTAGACACTTGCTTAGTCTCACCCTTGCCATTGGAACCGTGTTTAGCCATTGTAGTCAAGCCCCTCTCCCCAAAGTCATCTGCCTGGGTGACCAGGGCCTCCTTCACAGCTTCATATCCAGTCACAACAACATACTTCTTCCTGGCCATGTGGAAGGTGAACACTGGTCCATACTGCTCTGCCAGCTGGAAGTGTGGAGAGGGAGAGGGAGAAGAAGAAGAAGAAGGAAAGGGAGAGGGAGAAGAAGAAGGAGAGGGAGAGGGAGAGGGAGAAGGAGAGGGGGAGGGGGAGGGGGAGGGGAAAATAAATGGTGTTTTAAGGCTTGTTTGATATGTCAGTCCCTTGATGACTTAGAGCCATTTAGCCAACCATGTGTGCCATGCTGTTCCAGTGTCATTTAAAGCTTAAGATATCAAGAGTCTTTTGATGTTGTTGGGTCACAGACATCAGGAAGTCATGGCATGCGACAAAATATAAAAATGGTTACTTTATTCTATATATAAATGCAGGGGTGCCAATAATTGTGTTAAAAATAATTATTTCTTGATGAGGGATTTTTTTTTCTCATAATAAATTTACTTCAATTGAAGGTCGGATTTTTCCCATTTTTTCAGGGTGAGAGTAAGCTAATTCACCAAATGATTAATTTGTTATAACTTTTTTTACTTATCTTTACCAGGGGTGCCAATAATAGTGGAGGGCACTGTATATATAATAATAATCCATATCAGTATTGGCACAGTGACATATGCTCACTATTTTAAGAACATAGGCTACAGAATCATTTTAATTTAAATAGGTCTACCACTCAGACAAAATTAGAGACATAAGCACTTATTTTATTGATAGCCTGCTTATTTTATTTTAGTGACATGTGGCTAAGCAATAGCACAACGTTGGTTTATCACACAGCCCTGTCTAAGGCAACTCCCTGCTGTTAAGGTTAAGTTAGTTAACAACGGGCCGGCTAGACTCATCGTAATGTTTAGGCTACCTTGTTTCCTTTCTAGTTTTTAGCATTTAACCTATAATCCCCAAACACAGAAAACTAGGAAATGTCGCTATCTAGCCTGGTAGGCTAAGTTGTGGTAACTGCCTTACGACCAAAATCATTCACAGACAACTATTGAAGTTGAACCATAAGTTCAATGGTTTGAATGGTCCCCTGTATCGCCACTTTCTTTGAGGCCCCGCCTTCAGTGGCGGATTTAGGTGTGGGCGACATGGGCAGCCGCCCAGGGTGGCATCTTGCAGGGGGCGGCACGGGGTGCCCGCGCAAATTTTTTTGGAATGGTGACATTTGCGCGATCGGTTTTCTATCGCTCATTTGCAAGTCACTCACGTCAATGATATCATGTCACCGTGTGGGTCAATTAACCTTGTCGGAGTGGGTGAGTAGTTAACTAGGTGCCATTTGTGCCATGTAGCTAGTTAACTAGCTCAATGTCATTTCTTATTTTTAGCTTGTTAACTAGGTGGTCGTTTTGCACAGCTAACTAGGTCGCATGGCCACCTAGCTGTGACATGTGACCTAGCTAGGGGGCCATTTTACCTAACTAGTTGGCTTTTTGGCCAGCTAGCTGTGGTCTGCGACCTAACTAGTTGGCCATACGATCTAGCTAGCTGCGCCAAAAAGCCAGCTAGCTGTCCATAAATGCCAGCTAGCTAACTACTTAAAATCAATGGGGCAGCTTGTTAACTAGCTGGCATTTTTGGCACAGCTAGCTGTGACTTTGCACTTTTGTTACATTAGAGTTGACTGAGATTAATTCAACAGACAAGACGTATGGAAAATTGTCTTTTTAATTAACCGTCTTAAATGTATTCAGCTTGTTTAAATTGGCAATATAAACGTAGTAACAGGGTGTTGTGATATATGGATTCTTTTGGAGTGTCTTATGCCTATAATTAGCCAATGCTTTGTTACTTTTTTGATATGGATGAGTCTTATTTTTGTATATATTTTTTATATCTATATAGTTTTAAATGTTATGATTGTTTATTTGTGCTGTTCCAAAAGTCTGAACAAAAATTAGTTAGTGCTGAATGGTGCTTTTTTTGTTTTGTTGGCGGGAGGTTTGCCCAGGGCGCCATACAAGCTAGAACCGCCATTGCCTGCCCTGATGGGTAGCTTTGACAGTTTGCATTTTCAGTTCAGATTTTGGCCGAATTCTTGCATGACCACGCGGAAATGATAATGTAAACGGATGAAAAAGCATGAAAACGACGTTAAACGATGTTAAATAAATGTTTCCTTTTTGCCATCGATCTTGCAATTACAATAAGAAACTGCTAATACAAATGTGGTTTTTCATTTTCATTTAAATTATGGCAAGCTTGTGTCGTAGAGGGTGAGAAATTAAATGTGAAATGGATTTGCATTCAAATTTTCAAATAAAGTGCCTACATTAACTTGCAAATGAAAATGCAAAGGGGCCTTTTTTCAGTTCGTATGTAAACGATTTGCATGTTCATTTGAATTTTGGCACGGATATGCTTCCATACATAACAATATCCGCCGTGCCTTGTCAAATATTCCCCACTGGCTGCATACAGGTTTACCTAGTCTCGCTTAATCTGTTAATTGTATTTGTTTGCTGTCAAGAGGTCTGTCTCTAAAATATGTGAAAAGTCTCTGAAATGTGTGGGCGGTGGTTTGCTTGCATACCATGCACTAGGCCTGTTCTGAAGCAGCGCACCCGTGTTTTAAACGTCATTACTTTGTGATGAACTGTAATATACCATCTACTGGTTGACCTTTGTGCCTCTGGTTTCTGTGGCTATTACTGAACTCTTTAACTTCTGACAAAGGCAAGCATAACCTCAGCCCTGGTTCAGCTTCCCCAATGCTGATACATACCACATACTTCCATTGTCTCAGAGTCACTGGGTGTGTCCCAATACTCAAAAAAGACCATAGACATTAACTAAAACTTATTTTGAAACAATTTATAGTGATTATGTCTTACCATCAATTTCCTGGATTGTTCAATATAACAAAATGTCGTTTTTCTGGAGCAGCTTATTTTTACGTTTTAGTTTTTTTTTTTATATACCAGCGCTGGCACTGTTTAAAAACTCGTCCCATAATTCCCTCCGGATGGTTCAATTTGCAAGGTGGAATAGACCAGAATAGAAAACCTACAGATCATATTAGATGAATGCAATTTGACGTGTGTTTAGCTGAGAATTTTGACAAGTTTGTATGCATTTCATGTTAAACAAAAACCTGCTTTGTTTTATAGACAGTAATTTCACCTATTCTTCTTCTTCCGGGGTTGAAAATGAAAAATGGGCTACGTCATTGAAAATGACGTTGAAGTGTACTTTTTGTACACTTGTACGTAATCAGTTTCGCACTTTCTTACCGCCCCCAATATAAATACTTTCCTGAGAAGGCGTGGCCAATAGCAATATCCATTTGACAAGCAATGTCGTTGTAGCCTACAGTTAGTCTCTTTCAATGTATTAGCTTTTTTCCAATTATGCTAGTTATTAACAACTGTAAGTTCGTTTTTTTCAATTCCAATAGCTTCAATTTACAAGCAATGACTGATGGGTCGCAAGGGTGCTTTGTCTGGGTGCAAGAGCATCAGCGGATTAACGTTAACAGTTACATCCTTTCCCGAGCGATCCGGAGTGAGCTGTGGGCTACTCTGACTTGGCATTTTTGGTCTGGCGCCAATGATCAGCACTGCTGGCATGTTTGTGTGCAACAAGCATTTCCCGTGGGACTGTTACGAGAACTATGCTCAGGTTGAATTGGGGTATGTCAGCCAAAGGAATGCGGTAACGTTACCAAGCCCTACTGATATTGCTGTCCCTCCAAATGACCTCGGTCAAGCTATCCGCTCTTTAAAAATGTTCGGTCAAACTATCCGTTCGTCAAATTTGTGTGCGCAGCTACATTATGTATAGTGGTAGAACGGGAACCACGACGTCTTTAGGTAACGCCCTTGTGCGAAAAAAAAAGAAAGAGCGACTTCTCGCCCAGACGCCTGATAAAAATGTGTAATGCCGTCTTTTTAACTACCATTTCGAAAATGTAATACTATAGTAGGAAAGTAATTTAATATATGTTGGCTACTGTACTGCTGAAACGTACGTGTGATTGAAATATTGACCAATAATTGTAAATAATAATAATAATAATAATAATAATAATAATAAACTCCTAGGCTAAACCAAACTGCACACCCAACATGAAAATGTTCCACAGCAGCCATTTGGAGATCTGGAGAAATGACCAATAAATGTCGTTATAATTGTCTAAAGGAAAAAACGTAGATCATGCGATTTACCAATAATACGTCTCTGCATTTGTGCTGACAAAGAACCAGACGATGCATACTAAATAAGAAAATATTGATTATAAAGGTGATCATAACGGTAGATAGGAATATATGACAGTACTATCTTTGGGAGCCCATTACCCTGTGGTTTTTCATAATTACTCCAAACATTCAACTGATTGTTGATAGATAACGGCTAGACTATATGTGTGGCAAGTAAAAAGACATTTAACTGTGAACATTCTGAGATATGGCTATTAAGGTCATTATCACTGTGTGCAAGCAAATATGGAAACATTACATTTGAAAGAGCATTACACAGGATTTTCCCGTAGTAAGTGAATAATTTCAACTTCGGAATGACTATGTTCTTTATTGCTGTATATGGGTATATGGCAACACTATCATAGACAGACCATTACACAAAATTTTCCCATAATTACTCTTGAACATCAATTGGCTGGCAATGAACAAGGTCCATTCTATATGCCTGCTAATTATGAAAAAATTCTACTGTGGAAATTTTGAGATATGACCATTTATGTTCTTCATTGCTGTATATGGGTATATATGACACCACTATCATTGACAAAACATTACACAAAATGTTCCCATAATTACTCTTGAACATGAACTGGCTGGCAATAAACAAGGTCCATTCTATATGCATGGCAAGTATGAAAACATTCTACTGTGGAAATTTTGAGATATGCCCACTTATGTTCATTATTGTTGTATATGGGTGTATATGGCAACACTATCATTGACAAATCATTACACAAAATGTTCCCATAATTACTCTTGAACATCAATTGGCTGGCAATGAACAAGGTCCATTCTATATGCCTGCTAATTATGAAAAAATTCTACTGTGGAAATTTTGAGATATGACCATTTATGTTCATCATTGCTGTATATGGGTGTATATGGCAACACTATCATTGACAGACCATTACACAGGATTTTCCCATAATTAGTTCAAATTTTCATATGATTGGTGATGAACAAGACCAACCATATATGCCTGCCAAGTCTTCAGCAGTTTTACTGTAGAAATTTTGACATATGAAGATTTATTTTCATGATAGCTGCATACGGTGAATTTGGCAGCAGGATTTCCAATAAATAACTTGGCAATTTCAAGTAATTTAACGTCATTATGTGTGCATATATGTGTACATGACAGCACTTTCCATCGAATGCTTCCCTGTATCTTTTATTTATTTTTAAAATATTTGGTAGCACTTTATTTGACAGTGGTCGTCATGACATGAGAAAGACACTGTCATTACCATGACATAATACCTGTCATAAAGTGTCATGTTCATTCATAACTATGACATAGTGTTGTTATAACACAATTTGCAATTACATTACATATCTATCGAGATGAACTAATCCCAACTAAAATAATTTTAATTAATGTGTTTTTGCATGAAGTATCACTATTTGGCAAACTGACACATCGTCACATTGCTTTCAACAAATAATGGACATAGTCATTTTCAAATGTCATGGTGAATCAGTGTTATGACAACCCTGTCAAAGTGAGCCTTCTATGCAGGTTGTTATGTCAGTTGTGTTATAACACAAATTGCAGATTGTGTCATAACAACACTATGTCATAGTTATGAATGATCATGACACTTCATGAAAGGTATTATGTCATGGTAATGACACTGTGAATGTCATGAAGTGTTACCAAAGATTTAAAAAAATAAATAAAAGATACGGGGAAGCAGTCAATGGAAAATGCTGTCATGTACACATATATGCAGACATAATGATGTTAAATGACTTCAAATTGTCAAGTTATTTTTTGAGAATCCTGCTTAACGGATTCTTAAAGTTAGTGTTGCTAAATTCACCATATGCAGCTATAATAAAAATACATCTTCAAATCTCAAAATTTCTACAGTAAAACTGCTTAAGACCTTTAGGCAGGCATATAGGGTTGTACTTGTTCATCACCATTCTGGCCTTGATAATCAGCATTCTGTTAACATTTGGAAATACTTTTGGGACAATCCTGTGTAAAGGTTTCTCAATGACAGTTTTGCCATATACACCCATATACAGGTATCATGGCCATAATTGGTCACATCTCAGTATTTACACAGTACAACTGCTTCATAATTGGCATACATACATATAGACTGTGCCTTACACATCACCAGTGAGTAGAAATTTGTAAATAATTATTGGAAAATCCTTTATAATGGTTTCTCAAAGTTAGTATTGCCACATACCCCTATATACTTGGCAGGCATATAGAATTAGCGTTGATAATTGTCATTCAGTTGAGCTTTGTGAGTACTTATGGGGAAATCCTGTGTAATGGTCTGTCAATGATAGTGGTGCCATATACAGCAATAAAGAACATACATTGTCATAATTGACATTACACAAAATTTTCCCATAATTACTCTTGAACACAAACTGGCTGGCAATGAACAAGGACCATTCTATATGCCTGGCAAGTATGAAAAAATTCTACTGTGGAAATTTTGAGATATGCCCACTTATGTTCATTATTGTTGTATATGGGTGTATATGGCAACACTACAATTGACAGACCATTACACAAAATGTTCCCATAATTACTCTTGAACATCAATTGGCTGGCAATGAACAAGGTCCATTCTATATGCCTGCTAATTATGAAAAAATTCTACTGTGGAAATTTTGAGATATGACCATTTATGTTCATCATTGCTGTATATGGGTGTATATGGCAACACTATCATTGACAGACCATTACACAGGATTTTCCCATAATTAGTTCAAATTTTCATATGATTGGTGATGAACAAGACCAACCATATATGCCTGCTAAGTCTTCAGCAGTTTTACTGTAGAAATTTTGACATATGAAGATTTATTTTCATGATAGCTGCATATGGTGAATTTGGCAGCAGGATTTCCAATAAATAACTTGGCAATTTCAAGTAATTTAACGTCATTATGTGTGCATATATGTGTACATGACAGCACTTTCCATCGAATGCTTCCCTGTATCTTTTATTTATTTTTTAAATATTTGGTAGCACTTTATTTGACAGTGGTCGTCATGACATGAGAAAGACACTGTCATTACCATGACATAATACCTGTCATAAAGTGTCATGTTCATTCATAACTATGACATAGTGTTGTTATAACACAATTTGCAATTACATTACATATCTATCGAGATTAACTAATCCCAACTAAAATAATTTTAATTAATGTGTTTTTGCATGAAGTATCACTATTTGGCAAACTGACACATCGTCACATTGCTTTCAACAAATAATGGACATAGTCATTTTCAAATGTCATGGTGAATCAGTGTTATGACAACCCTGTCAAAGTGAGCCTTCTATGCAGGTTGTTATGTCAGTTGTGTTATAACACAAATTGCAGATTGTGTCATAACAACACTATGTCATAGTTATGAATGATCATGACACTTCATGAAAGGTATTATGTCATGGTAATGACACTGTGAATGTCATGAAGTGTTACCAAAGATTTAAAAAAATAAATAAAAGATACGGGGAAGCAGTCAATGGAAAATGCTGTCATGTACACATATATGCAGACATAATGATGTTAAATGACTTCAAATTGTCAAGTTATTTTTTGAGAATCCTGCTTAACGGATTCTTAAAGTTAGTGTTGCTAAATTCACCATATGCAGCTATAATAAAAATACATCTTCAAATCTCAAAATTTCTACAGTAAAACTGCTTAAGACCTTTAGGCAGGCATATAGGGTTGTACTTGTTCATCACCATTCTGGCCTTGATAATCAGCATTCTGTTAACATTTGGAAATACTTTTGGGACAATCCTGTGTAAAGGTTTCTCAATGACAGTTTTGCCATATACACCCATATACAGGTATCATGGCCATAATTGGTCACATCTCAGTATTTACACAGTACAACTGCTTCATAATTGGCATACATACATATAGACTGTGCCTTACACATCACCAGTGAGTAGAAATTTGTAAATAATTATTGGAAAATCCTTTATAATGGTTTCTCAAAGTTAGTATTGCCACATACCCCTATATACTTGGCAGGCATATAGAATTAGCGTTGATAATTGTCATTCAGTTGAGCTTTGTGAGTACTTATGGGGAAATCCTGTGTAATGGTCTGTCAATGATAGTGGTGCCATATACAGCAATAAAGAACATACATTGTCATAATTGACATTACACAAAATTTTCCCATAATTACTCTTGAACACAAACTGGCTGGCAATGAACAAGGACCATTCTATATGCCTGGCAAGTATGAAAAAATTCTACTGTGGAAATTTTGAGATATGCCCACTTATGTTCATTATTGTTGTATATGGGTGTATATGGCAACACTACAATTGACAGACCATTACACAAAATGTTCCCATAATTACTCTTGAACATCAATTGGCTGGCAATGAACAAGGTCCATTCTATATGCCTGCTAATTATGAAAAAATTCTACTGTGGAAATTTTGAGATATGACCATTTATGTTCATCATTGCTGTATATGGGTGTATATGGCAACACTATCATTGACAGACCATTACACAGGATTTTCCCATAATTAGTTCAAATTTTCATATGATTGGTGATGAACAAGACCAACCATATATGCCTGCTAAGTCTTCAGCAGTTTTACTGTAGAAATTTTGACATATGAAGATTTATTTTCATGATAGCTGCATATGGTGAATTTGGCAGCAGGATTTCCAATAAATAACTTGGCAATTTCAAGTAATTTAACGTCATTATGTGTGCATATATGTGTACATGACAGCACTTTCCATCGAATGCTTCCCTGTATCTTTTATTTATTTTTTAAATATTTGGTAGCACTTTATTTGACAGTGGTCGTCATGACATGAGAAAGACACTGTCATTACCATGACATAATACCTGTCATAAAGTGTCATGTTCATTCATAACTATGACATAGTGTTGTTATAACACAATTTGCAATTACATTACATATCTATCGAGATGAACTAATCCCAACTAAAATAATTTTAATTAATGTGTTTTTGCATGAAGTATCACTATTTGGCAAACTGACACATCGTCACATTGCTTTCAACAAATAATGGACATAGTCATTTTCAAATGTCATGGTGAATCAGTGTTATGACAACCCTGTCAAAGTGAGCCTTCTATGCAGGTTGTTATGTCAGTTGTGTTATAACACAAATTGCAGATTGTGTCATAACAACACTATGTCATAGTTATGAATGATCATGACACTTCATGAAAGGTATTATGTCATGGTAATGACACTGTGAATGTCATGAAGTGTTACCAAAGATTTAAAAAAATAAATAAAAGATACGGGGAAGCAGTCAATGGAAAATGCTGTCATGTACACATATATGCAGACATAATGATGTTAAATGACTTCAAATTGTCAAGTTATTTTTTGAGAATCCTGCTTAACGGATTCTTAAAGTTAGTGTTGCTAAATTCACCATATGCAGCTATAATAAAAATACATCTTCAAATCTCAAAATTTCTACAGTAAAACTGCTTAAGACCTTTAGGCAGGCATATAGGGTTGTACTTGTTCATCACCATTCTGGCCTTGATAATCAGCATTCTGTTAACATTTGGAAATACTTTTGGGACAATCCTGTGTAAAGGTTTCTCAATGACAGTTTTGCCATATACACCCATATACAGGTATCATGGCCATAATTGGTCACATCTCAGTATTTACACAGTACAACTGCTTCATAATTGGCATACATACATATAGACTGTGCCTTACACATCACCAGTGAGTAGAAATTTGTAAATAATTATTGGAAAATCCTTTATAATGGTTTCTCAAAGTTAGTATTGCCACATACCCCTATATACTTGGCAGGCATATAGAATTAGCGTTGATAATTGTCATTCAGTTGAGCTTTGTGAGTACTTATGGGGAAATCCTGTGTAATGGTCTGTCAATGATAGTGGTGCCATATACAGCAATAAAGAACATACATTGTCATAATTGACATTACACAAAATTTTCCCATAATTACTCTTGAACACAAACTGGCTGGCAATGAACAAGGACCATTCTATATGCCTGGCAAGTATGAAAAAATTCTACTGTGGAAATTTTGAGATATGCCCACTTATGTTCATTATTGTTGTATATGGGTGTATATGGCAACACTACAATTGACAGACCATTACACAAAATGTTCCCATAATTACTCTTGAACATCAATTGGCTGGCAATGAACAAGGTCCATTCTATATGCCTGCTAATTATGAAAAAATTCTACTGTGGAAATTTTGAGATATGACCATTTATGTTCATCATTGCTGTATATGGGTGTATATGGCAACACTATCATTGACAGACCATTACACAGGATTTTCCCATAATTAGTTCAAATTTTCATATGATTGGTGATGAACAAGACCAACCATATATGCCTGCTAAGTCTTCAGCAGTTTTACTGTAGAAATTTTGACATATGAAGATTTATTTTCATGATAGCTGCATATGGTGAATTTGGCAGCAGGATTTCCAATAAATAACTTGGCAATTTCAAGTAATTTAACGTCATTATGTGTGCATATATGTGTACATGACAGCACTTTCCATCGAATGCTTCCCTGTATCTTTTATTTATTTTTTAAATATTTGGTAGCACTTTATTTGACAGTGGTCGTCATGACATGAGAAAGACACTGTCATTACCATGACATAATACCTGTCATAAAGTGTCATGTTCATTCATAACTATGACATAGTGTTGTTATAACACAATTTGCAATTACATTACATATCTATCGAGATGAACTAATCCCAACTAAAATAATTTTAATTAATGTGTTTTTGCATGAAGTATCACTATTTGGCAAACTGACACATCGTCACATTGCTTTCAACAAATAATGGACATAGTCATTTTCAAATGTCATGGTGAATCAGTGTTATGACAACCCTGTCAAAGTGAGCCTTCTATGCAGGTTGTTATGTCAGTTGTGTTATAACACAAATTGCAGATTGTGTCATAACAACACTATGTCATAGTTATGAATGATCATGACACTTCATGAAAGGTATTATGTCATGGTAATGACACTGTGAATGTCATGAAGTGTTACCAAAGATTTAAAAAAATAAATAAAAGATACGGGGAAGCAGTCAATGGAAAATGCTGTCATGTACACATATATGCAGACATAATGATGTTAAATGACTTCAAATTGTCAAGTTATTTTTTGAGAATCCTGCTTAACGGATTCTTAAAGTTAGTGTTGCTAAATTCACCATATGCAGCTATAATAAAAATACATCTTCAAATCTCAAAATTTCTACAGTAAAACTGCTTAAGACCTTTAGGCAGGCATATAGGGTTGTACTTGTTCATCACCATTCTGGCCTTGATAATCAGCATTCTGTTAACATTTGGAAATACTTTTGGGACAATCCTGTGTAAAGGTTTCTCAATGACAGTTTTGCCATATACACCCATATACAGGTATCATGGCCATAATTGGTCACATCTCAGTATTTACACAGTACAACTGCTTCATAATTGGCATACATACATATAGACTGTGCCTTACACATCACCAGTGAGTAGAAATTTGTAAATAATTATTGGAAAATCCTTTATAATGGTTTCTCAAAGTTAGTATTGCCACATACCCCTATATACTTGGCAGGCATATAGAATTAGCGTTGATAATTGTCATTCAGTTGAGCTTTGTGAGTACTTATGGGGAAATCCTGTGTAATGGTCTGTCAATGATAGTGGTGCCATATACAGCAATAAAGAACATACATTGTCATAATTGACATTACACAAAATTTTCCCATAATTACTCTTGAACACAAACTGGCTGGCAATGAACAAGGACCATTCTATATGCCTGGCAAGTATGAAAAAATTCTACTGTGGAAATTTTGAGATATGCCCACTTATGTTCATTATTGTTGTATATGGGTGTATATGGCAACACTACAATTGACAGACCATTACACAAAATGTTCCCATAATTACTCTCATCAATTGGCTGGCAATGAACAAGGTCCATTCTATATGCCTGCTAATTATGAAAAAATTCTACTGTGGAAATTTTGAGATATGACCATTTATGTTCATCATTGCTGTATATGGGTGTATATGGCAACACTATCATTGACAGACCATTACACAGGATTTTCCCATAATTAGTTCAAATTTTCATATGATTGGTGATGAACAAGACCAACCATATATGCCTGCTAAGTCTTCAGCAGTTTTACTGTAGAAATTTTGACATATGAAGATTTATTTTCATGATAGCTGCATATGGTGAATTTGGCAGCAGGATTTCCAATAAATAACTTGGCAATTTCAAGTAATTTAACGTCATTATGTGTGCATATATGTGTACATGACAGCACTTTCCATCGAATGCTTCCCTGTATCTTTTATTTATTTTTTAAATATTTGGTAGCACTTTATTTGACAGTGGTCGTCATGACATGAGAAAGACACTGTCATTACCATGACATAATACCTGTCATAAAGTGTCATGTTCATTCATAACTATGACATAGTGTTGTTATAACACAATTTGCAATTACATTACATATCTATCGAGATGAACTAATCCCAACTAAAATAATTTTAATTAATGTGTTTTTGCATGAAGTATCACTATTTGGCAAACTGACACATCGTCACATTGCTTTCAACAAATAATGGACATAGTCATTTTCAAATGTCATGGTGAATCAGTGTTATGACAACCCTGTCAAAGTGAGCCTTCTATGCAGGTTGTTATGTCAGTTGTGTTATAACACAAATTGCAGATTGTGTCATAACAACACTATGTCATAGTTATGAATGATCATGACACTTCATGAAAGGTATTATGTCATGGTAATGACACTGTGAATGTCATGAAGTGTTACCAAAGATTTAAAAAAATAAATAAAAGATACGGGGAAGCAGTCAATGGAAAATGCTGTCATGTACACATATATGCAGACATAATGATGTTAAATGACTTCAAATTGTCAAGTTATTTTTTGAGAATCCTGCTTAACGGATTCTTAAAGTTAGTGTTGCTAAATTCACCATATGCAGCTATAATAAAAATACATCTTCAAATCTCAAAATTTCTACAGTAAAACTGCTTAAGACCTTTAGGCAGGCATATAGGGTTGTACTTGTTCATCACCATTCTGGCCTTGATAATCAGCATTCTGTTAACATTTGGAAATACTTTTGGGACAATCCTGTGTAAAGGTTTCTCAATGACAGTTTTGCCATATACACCCATATACAGGTATCATGGCCATAATTGGTCACATCTCAGTATTTACACAGTACAACTGCTTCATAATTGGCATACATACATATAGACTGTGCCTTACACATCACCAGTGAGTAGAAATTTGTAAATAATTATTGGAAAATCCTTTATAATGGTTTCTCAAAGTTAGTATTGCCACATACCCCTATATACTTGGCAGGCATATAGAATTAGCGTTGATAATTGTCATTCAGTTGAGCTTTGTGAGTACTTATGGGGAAATCCTGTGTAATGGTCTGTCAATGATAGTGGTGCCATATACAGCAATAAAGAACATACATTGTCATAATTGACATTACACAAAATTTTCCCATAATTACTCTTGAACACAAACTGGCTGGCAATGAACAAGGACCATTCTATATGCCTGGCAAGTATGAAAAAATTCTACTGTGGAAATTTTGAGATATGCCCACTTATGTTCATTATTGTTGTATATGGGTGTATATGGCAACACTACAATTGACAGACCATTACACAAAATGTTCCCATAATTACTCTTGAACATCAATTGGCTGGCAATGAACAAGGTCCATTCTATATGCCTGCTAATTATGAAAAAATTCTACTGTGGAAATTTTGAGATATGACCATTTATGTTCATCATTGCTGTATATGGGTGTATATGGCAACACTATCATTGACAGACCATTACACAGGATTTTCCCATAATTAGTTCAAATTTTCATATGATTGGTGATGAACAAGACCAACCATATATGCCTGCTAAGTCTTCAGCAGTTTTACTGTAGAAATTTTGACATATGAAGATTTATTTTCATGATAGCTGCATATGGTGAATTTGGCAGCAGGATTTCCAATAAATAACTTGGCAATTTCAAGTAATTTAACGTCATTATGTGTGCATATATGTGTACATGACAGCACTTTCCATCGAATGCTTCCCTGTATCTTTTATTTATTTTTTAAATATTTGGTAGCACTTTATTTGACAGTGGTCGTCATGACATGAGAAAGACACTGTCATTACCATGACATAATACCTGTCATAAAGTGTCATGTTCATTCATAACTATGACATAGTGTTGTTATAACACAATTTGCAATTACATTACATATCTATCGAGATGAACTAATCCCAACTAAAATAATTTTAATTAATGTGTTTTTGCATGAAGTATCACTATTTGGCAAACTGACACATCGTCACATTGCTTTCAACAAATAATGGACATAGTCATTTTCAAATGTCATGGTGAATCAGTGTTATGACAACCCTGTCAAAGTGAGCCTTCTATGCAGGTTGTTATGTCAGTTGTGTTATAACACAAATTGCAGATTGTGTCATAACAACACTATGTCATAGTTATGAATGATCATGACACTTCATGAAAGGTATTATGTCATGGTAATGACACTGTGAATGTCATGAAGTGTTACCAAAGATTTAAAAAAATAAATAAAAGATACGGGGAAGCAGTCAATGGAAAATGCTGTCATGTACACATATATGCAGACATAATGATGTTAAATGACTTCAAATTGTCAAGTTATTTTTTGAGAATCCTGCTTAACGGATTCTTAAAGTTAGTGTTGCTAAATTCACCATATGCAGCTATAATAAAAATACATCTTCAAATCTCAAAATTTCTACAGTAAAACTGCTTAAGACCTTTAGGCAGGCATATAGGGTTGTACTTGTTCATCACCATTCTGGCCTTGATAATCAGCATTCTGTTAACATTTGGAAATACTTTTGGGACAATCCTGTGTAAAGGTTTCTCAATGACAGTTTTGCCATATACACCCATATACAGGTATCATAGCCATAATTGGTCACATCTCAGTATTTACACAGTACAACTGCTTCATAATTGGCATACATACATATAGACTGTGCCTTACACATCACCAGTGAGTAGAAATTTGTAAATAATTATTGGAAAATCCTTTATAATGGTTTCTCAAAGTTAGTATTGCCACATACCCCTATATACTTGGCAGGCATATAGAATTAGCGTTGATAATTGTCATTCAGTTGAGCTTTGTGAGTACTTATGGGGAAATCCTGTGTAATGGTCTGTCAATGATAGTGGTGCCATATACAGCAATAAAGAACATACATTGTCATAATTGACATTACACAAAATTTTCCCATAATTACTCTTGAACACAAACTGGTTGGCAATGAACAAGGTCCATTCTATATGCCTGGCAAGTATGAAAAAATTCTACTGTGGAAATTTTGAGATATGCCCACTTATGTTCATTATTGTTGTATATGGGTGTATATGGCAACACTACAATTGACAGACCATTACACAAAATGTTCCCATAATTACTCTTGAACATCAATTGGCTGGCAATGAACAAGGTCCATTCTATATGCCTGCTAATTATGAAAAAATTCTACTGTGGAAATTTTGAGATATGACCATTTATGTTCATCATTGCTGTATATGGGTGTATATGGCAACACTATCATTGACAGACCATTACACAGGATTTTCCCATAATTAGTTCAAATTTTCATATGATTGGTGATGAACAAGACCAACCATATATGCCTGCTAAGTCTTCAGCAGTTTTACTGTAGAAATTTTGACATATGAAGATTTATTTTCATGATAGCTGCATATGGTGAATTTGGCAGCAGGATTTCCAATAAATAACTTGGCAATTTCAAGTAATTTAACGTCATTATGTGTGCATATATGTGTACATGACAGCACTTTCCATCGAATGCTTCCCTGTATCTTTTATTTATTTTTTAAATATTTGGTAGCACTTTATTTGACAGTGGTCGTCATGACATGAGAAAGACACTGTCATTACCATGACATAATACCTGTCATAAAGTGTCATGTTCATTCATAACTATGACATAGTGTTGTTATAACACAATTTGCAATTACATTACATATCTATCGAGATGAACTAATCCCAACTAAAATAATTTTAATTAATGTGTTTTTGCATGAAGTATCACTATTTGGCAAACTGACACATCGTCACATTGCTTTCAACAAATAATGGACATAGTCATTTTCAAATGTCATGGTGAATCAGTGTTATGACAACCCTGTCAAAGTGAGCCTTCTATGCAGGTTGTTATGTCAGTTGTGTTATAACACAAATTGCAGATTGTGTCATAACAACACTATGTCATAGTTATGAATGATCATGACACTTCATGAAAGGTATTATGTCATGGTAATGACACTGTGAATGTCATGAAGTGTTACCAAAGATTTAAAAAAATAAATAAAAGATACGGGGAAGCAGTCAATGGAAAATGCTGTCATGTACACATATATGCAGACATAATGATGTTAAATGACTTCAAATTGTCAAGTTATTTTTTGAGAATCCTGCTTAACGGATTCTTAAAGTTAGTGTTGCTAAATTCACCATATGCAGCTATAATAAAAATACATCTTCAAATCTCAAAATTTCTACAGTAAAACTGCTTAAGACCTTTAGGCAGGCATATAGGGTTGTACTTGTTCATCACCATTCTGGCCTTGATAATCAGCATTCTGTTAACATTTGGAAATACTTTTGGGACAATCCTGTGTAAAGGTTTCTCAATGACAGTTTTGCCATATACACCCATATACAGGTATCATGGCCATAATTGGTCACATCTCAGTATTTACACAGTACAACTGCTTCATAATTGGCATACATACATATAGACTGTGCCTTACACATCACCAGTGAGTAGAAATTTGTAAATAATTATTGGAAAATCCTTTATAATGGTTTCTCAAAGTTAGTATTGCCACATACCCCTATATACTTGGCAGGCATATAGAATTAACGTTGATAATTGTCATTCAGTTGAGCTTTGTGAGTACTTATGGGGAAATCCTGTGTAATGGTCTGTCAATGATAGTGGTGCCATATACAGCAATAAAGAACATACATTGTCATAATTGACATTACACAAAATTTTCCCATAATTACTCTTGAACACAAACTGGCTGGCAATGAACAAGGTCCATTCTATATGCCTGGCAAGTATGAAAAAATTCTACTGTGGAAATTTTGAGATATGCCCACTTATGTTCATTATTGTTGTATATGGGTGTATATGGCAACACTACAATTGACAGACCATTACACAAAATGTTCCCATAATTACTCTTGAACATCAATTGGCTAGCAATGAACAAGGTCCATTCTATATGCCTGCTAATTATGAAAAAATTCTACTGTGGAAATTTTGAGATATGACCATTTATGTTCATCATTGCTGTATATGGGTGTATATGGCAACACTATCATTGACAGACCATTACACAGGATTTTCCCATAATTAGTTCAAATTTTCATATGATTGGTGATGAACAAGACCAACCATATATGCCTGCTAAGTCTTCAGCAGTTTTACTGTAGAAATTTTGACATATGAAGATTTATTTTCATGATAGCTGCATATGGTGAATTTGGCAGCAGGATTTCCAATAAATAACTTGGCAATTTCAAGTAATTTAACGTCATTATGTGTGCATATATGTGTACATGACAGCACTTTCCATCGAATGCTTCCCTGTATCTTTTATTTATTTTTTAAATATTTGGTAGCACTTTATTTGACAGTGGTCGTCATGACATGAGAAAGACACTGTCATTACCATGACATAATACCTGTCATAAAGTGTCATGTTCATTCATAACTATGACATAGTGTTGTTATAACACAATTTGCAATTACATTACATATCTATCGAGATGAACTAATCCCAACTAAAATAATTTTAATTAATGTGTTTTTGCATGAAGTATCACTATTTGGCAAACTGACACATCGTCACATTGCTTTCAACAAATAATGGACATAGTCATTTTCAAATGTCATGGTGAATCAGTGTTATGACAACCCTGTCAAAGTGAGCCTTCTATGCAGGTTGTTATGTCAGTTGTGTTATAACACAAATTGCAGATTGTGTCATAACAACACTATGTCATAGTTATGAATGATCATGACACTTCATGAAAGGTATTATGTCATGGTAATGACACTGTGAATGTCATGAAGTGTTACCAAAGATTTAAAAAAATAAATAAAAGATACGGGGAAGCAGTCAATGGAAAATGCTGTCATGTACACATATATGCAGACATAATGATGTTAAATGACTTCAAATTGTCAAGTTATTTTTTGAGAATCCTGCTTAACGGATTCTTAAAGTTAGTGTTGCTAAATTCACCATATGCAGCTATAATAAAAATACATCTTCAAATCTCAAAATTTCTACAGTAAAACTGCTTAAGACCTTTAGGCAGGCATATAGGGTTGTACTTGTTCATCACCATTCTGGCCTTGATAATCAGCATTCTGTTAACATTTGGAAATACTTTTGGGACAATCCTGTGTAAAGGTTTCTCAATGACAGTTTTGCCATATACACCCATATACAGGTATCATGGCCATAATTGGTCACATCTCAGTATTTACACAGTACAACTGCTTCATAATTGGCATACATACATATAGACTGTGCCTTACACATCACCAGTGAGTAGAAATTTGTAAATAATTATTGGAAAATCCTTTATAATGGTTTCTCAAAGTTAGTATTGCCACATACCCCTATATACTTGGCAGGCATATAGAATTAGCGTTGATAATTGTCATTCAGTTGAGCTTTGTGAGTACTTATGGGGAAATCCTGTGTAATGGTCTGTCAATGATAGTGGTGCCATATACAGCAATAAAGAACATACATTGTCATAATTGACATTACACAAAATTTTCCCATAATTACTCTTGAACACGAACTGGCTGGCAATGAACAAGGTCCATTCTATATGCCTGGCAAGTATGAAAAAATTCTACTGTGGAAATTTTGAGATATGCCCACTTATGTTCATTATTGTTGTATATGGGTGTATATGGCAACACTACAATTGACAGACCATTACACAAAATTTTCCCATAATTACTCTTGAACATCAACTGGCTGGGCATGAACAAATTCCATTCTATATGCCTGCCAAGTATGAAGAAACTCTACTGTGGAAATTATGAGATATGACAATGTATGTTCTTTATTGCTGTATATGGCACCACTATCATTGACAGACCATTACACAGGATTTCCCCATAAGTACTCACAAAGCTCAACTGAATGACAATTATCAACGCTAATTCTATATGCCTGCCAAGTATGAAGTCATTCTACTGTGGTAAGTTTGAGATATGTCAATTTTCGTTTATTTCTGCTATAATATGGATGTATATGGCAACGAGAGACCATTGCACAGCATAATTAGTTCAAAATGTGAACGCATTCTTGATTTCCAATGCTCACCCAAAATACCTACCATGTACGAAGTAGTTTTACTGTGGAAATCCTGAGATATGACCATTTAAGATAATGTTAAGTGTATATAGGGGTATGTGGCAATACTAACTTTGAGAAACCATTATAAAGGATTTTCCAATAATTATTTACAAATTTCTACTCACTGGTGATGTGTAAGGCACAGTCTATATGTATGCCAAGTATGAAGCAGTTGTACTGTGTAAATACTGAGATGTGACCAATTATGGCCATGATACCTGTATATGGGTGTATATGGCAAAACTGTCATTGAGAAACCTTTACACAGGATTGTCCCAAAAGTATTTCCAAATGTTAACAGAATGCTGATTATCAAGGCCAGAATGGTGATGAACAAGTACAACCCTATATGCCTGCCTAAAGGTCTTAAGCAGTTTTACTGTAGAAATTTTGAGATTTGAAGATGTATTTTTATTATAGCTGCATATGGTGAATTTAGCAACACTAACTTTAAGAATCCGTTAAACAGGATTCTCAAAAAATAACTTGACAATTTGAAGTCATTTAACATCATTATGTCTGCATATATGTGTACATGACAGCATTTTCCATTGACTGCTTCCCCGTATCTTTTTTTTTTTATTTTAAATCTTTGGTAACACTTCATGACATTCACAGTGTCATTACCATGACATAATACCTTTCATGAAGTGTCATGATCATTCATAACTATGACATAGTGTTGTTATGACACAATCTGCAATTTGTGTTATAACACAACTGACATAACAACCTGCATAGAAGGCTCACTTTGACAGGGTTGTCATAACACTGATTCACCATGACATTTGAAAATGACTATGTCCATTATTTGTTGAAAGCAATGTGACGATGTGTCAGTTTGCCAAATAGTGATACTTCATGCAAAAACACATTAATTAAAATTATTTTAGTTGGGATTAGTTCATCTCGATAGATATGTAATGTAATTGCAAATTGTGTTATAACAACACTATGTCATAGTTATGAATGAACATGACACTTTATGACAGGTATTATGTCATGGTAATGACAGTGTCTTTCTCATGTCATGACGACCACTGTCAAATAAAGTGCTACCAAATATTTAAAAAATAAATAAAAGATACAGGGAAGCATTCGATGGAAAGTGCTGTCATGTACACATATATGCACACATAATGACGTTAAATTACTTGAAATTGCCAAGTTATTTATTGGAAATCCTGCTGCCAAATTCACCATATGCAGCTATCATGAAAATAAATCTTCATATGTCAAAATTTCTACAGTAAAACTGCTGAAGACTTAGCAGGCATATATGGTTGGTCTTGTTCATCACCAATCATATGAAAATTTGAACTAATTATGGGAAAATCCTGTGTAATGGTCTGTCAATGATAGTGTTGCCATATACACCCATATACAGCAATGATGAACATAAATGGTCATATCTCAAAATTTCCACAGTAGAATATCTTCATACTTAGCAGGCATATAGAATGGACCTTGTTCATTGCCAGCCAGTTCGTGTTCAAGAGTAATTATGGGAACATTTTGTGTAATGTTTTGTCAATGATAGTGGTGTCATGTATACCCATATACAGCAATGAAGAACATAAATGGTCATATCTCAAAGTTTCCACAGTAGAATATCTTCATACTTAGCAGGCATATAGAATGTACCTTGTTCATTGCCAGCCAGTTGATGTTCAAAAGTACTTATGGGAAAATTTTGTGTAATGGTTTGTCAATGATTGTGGTGCCATATATACCTATATACAACAATAATGAACATAAGTGGGCATATCTCAAAATTTCTAAAGTAGAATTTTTTCATAATTAGCAGGCATATAGAATGGACCTTGTTCATTGCCAGCCAATTGATGTTCAAGAGCAATTATTGGAAAATTTTGTGTAATGGTCTGTCTATGATAGTGTTGCCATATACCCATATACAGCAATAAAGAACATAAATAGTCATTCTGAAGTTGAAATTATTAACTTACTACGGGAAAATCCTGTGTAATGCTCTTTCAAATGTAATGTTTCCATATTTGCTTGCACACAGTGATAATGACCTTAATAGCCATATCTCAGAATGTTCACAGTTAAATGTCTTTTTACTTGCCACACATATAGTCTAGCCTTTATCTATCAACAATCAGTTGAATGTTTGGAGTACTTATGAAAAACCACAGGGTAATGGGCTCCCAAAGATAGTACTGTCATATATTCCTATCTACCGTTATAATCACCTTTATAATCAATATTTTCTTATTTAGTATGCATCGTCTGGTTCTTTGTCAGCACAAATGCAGAGACGTATTATTGGTAAATCGCATGATCTACGTTTTTTACTTTAGACAATTATAACGACATTTATTGGTCATTTCTCCAGATCTCCAAATTGCTGCTGTGGAACATTTTCATGTTGGGTGTGCACAGTTTGGTTTAGCCTAGGAGTTTATTATTATTATTATTATTATTATTATTTACAATTATTGGTCAATATTTCAATCACACGTACGTTTCAGCAGTACAGTAGCCAACATATATTAAATTACTTTCCTACTATAGTATTACATTTTCGAAATGGTAGTTAAAAAGACGGCATTACACATTTTTATCAGGCGTCTCGGCGAGAAGTCGCTCTTTCCTTTTTTTCCGCACAAGGGCGTTACCTAAAGACGTCGTGGTTCCCGTTCTACCACTATACATAATGTAGCTGCGCACACAAATTTGACGAACGGATAGTTTGACCGAACATTTTTAAACAGCGGATAGCTTGACCGAGGTAAGAACCACCCGTGCGTTGCAATAATGGATATGTCTGTTAAAGTGGACTACAAATCATTAATCATTACTTTAAAAAATAAATTGGAACATGCAATGCATGCTCTATATCAGGGGTCCTCAATCTTATCCAGAAAGGGCCGGTGTGGGTGCAGGTTTTTGTTCCAACCAAGCAGTTACACACCTGATTCTACTAATCAATCACTAGAGTCTTTGCTAAAGACCTTGATGAGTAGAATCAGGTGTGTAGCTGCTCGGTTGGAACAAAAGCCTGTAGCCACACCGGCCCTTACTGGATAAGATTGAGGATCCCTGCTCTATATCCTTATACCACACAGACCAATCCAGGAACGTTTCGGCTCATTCTATAAATCAGATTTTCTTAAAATTGTCGATAGTCTCCAAAGTCTGTTCTATCCGTCATAGGGAATTTACTTCTGAAACAAAACTCCACCCACGTCTGACGTACTCACTTATTTCTGCAGTGCATTTGAGCCCAAGGACTACATCCATTTTGAATACATTTTTGGGGGGAGGGGGTTAGGAAATTTAAAAAAATGTATTCAACATTCATGTTTTTTGTTCAATGAAAAAATCCATTAAAGTTCTACTCACAAATGTTTGCATGGATGTCTGCTTATGACGAGGTAAATACAGCTAGTACAAATAATGGCCACATTTCCCGTTTATTCCCATTAATTCCCATGAAAAAAGTTTCCACCTTTGAATATTCCCAGAATTTTGCAGCCCTAATGGTTACATATTAATTAATGTCTCGCAATGTCAGATACATTGTATACTGCAGATGCAAATATTTGAACTCGAAAACGTTCAGGCAGTTTTGCATACTTCCGGGTAGGAGAGGAGTGGTAGTGGGAGAGTGGAGGAAAGGAGGTGGGGAGTGAAGAATATTGGGACGCACCCACAGTCTTACCTTGCACATGGTTTCCTGAGGGAATTTCAGATTGAGGATGTTGAGGTTGCCAATGAGAGGCCAGGGTTTGGGTCCCGGGGGGAATTTATAGCGGCTGGACTTTGTCGAAGATTTGAAGATGAGAACGATGAAGAGCACTGCCGTGCAGAGGAGGAAGGAGGAGACGGAGATGGTTTCTGCAAGCAGGACATTGATTATTGACATGACTGCCTCTATTTTTTTCACAGTCTCTCAATGCAAATTGTCAGAGTTCTGCTTCAGTCCAGATTTTTGAAACCAGTTTTTATGCGTGGTGTCTCCTCCTCTTTCTTCTCATTGGTTGGCTGTGAGAATGGGGCGAGGACAGACCTTTATCTTGGAATTATACGCTGTAAGGTAAAGGTGACATGGAAATAGGTACTAGAAAGGTTGCAGTAGGTCAAGGTAACAGCTAACTGAGCACTGTGAGTGTGTATAAAGTGATATTGTCAGATAGAATAGAAGGCACTGTAACATACTGTACTTCTAATTTACTTGTGTACTCCATTTCCTATTTATTCTAATGTCACCTTCATATTGCTGATGATCTTACAAATCACTTGATGCTTCTAATTATGAAAAAATTAAGGACAAATAGCGAATGTGCTTTCATGTGTGAAATTGTGAACACACATATGCATAGACATTAAGAAATAACTTTTCATTAAACTTATGTAGATTAGGGAACCCACACTAATTTCAATAAAATCTGATTTGTAAGTCATAAATACATTTCAAGACATTTTAAATTTATTAGTTCTTTGAATACAAATAATGTTTTGTGATGGAATTTGGTGCGATCTAAAGTGACAAGAAAGCAGCAAGCATCAAGCATCAAAACATGGCCTGGAGGTAAAAGCATTTTAATAAACAAAAAAGCAGAAGTTCATATAGAATACAGTGCAGGTGCTATTTAAGTCTTAAATGACACCCCACTTACCTGCTGTCCAAATACAATGCTTTATTCAGTACGGTACCTTTATACTAGCCTCACCCCCGACCAAACCAGGTTATGGTTGCTTCACAAAGTGTGTGTGTGTGTAGGGGGCGGGTCTAGCACAGAGAATATAGATCACGACTTGTCATACAGAAAGCAGTGGATACAGATTTGTTAGTAATATAATCTAATTCTGTTGACGAACATTTTCTCTGACTTGCTAAAAGAGCCTTTCTCAGGGAAACCTAATTTTACCCATTCATCATACTGGTGTGTGGCTGCCGGACCACATTTGTCATGCATTATTTTTATTGGACCCGAAAATTCGGGGTCCTGCGCTTTCGAATTGCTCGAACCCATTTTCAAGTGTTTGCCCCACCACCAGTCTATGCCGTATTACTTTTTAATTTTCAGCTGACGTATCACACCAGTTTTAGCCAGAATCAGTTTCAGATGGGTAGTTTTCCTCACTATCTCTATCAGGTATACTTGACCCTGCCAAGCTCCTCTGGAATAATGCCTCTCGTTTACTGGTCCGTGTACATCATTTGTGCTTATCGATAACACCTGAAACCATATTACAAAGATCCTATCTTTGTTTAATCATATATATTGTACTTTTCCCATGAGTGGAGCGCTTTACTAGCCTCCCTAGTTTGAATCATCACCCAGGATGATGAACCCGTCAGTCCCTACGTCAAACTTTTTAAGTAGAGCACCTTATGGCCTCTATCACGTTTTGTTGTAGCCTCACCTGTGGTTCTTTTTCTAGGATTGCGTATTGATCACTCCAAACAAACGCCGTCCTCTTTCAGGTCCGGTCGCCGCCGTCCTTCCTCTCGGTAACTGATTACAGTAACCTCTCTCTGAGAAGGGTTGCAGCCTCGGGGTTCCAAACACCTGGCAGTGCGCACTGTCTATGCCTTTCCAGATTGGAGAGGGGTCTGTATTGGAGAAAAATCAAGTTAGCAATCCCATCCTCGTCGCCAAATAATCTAATGGAAATTTTCCTTTCTACCCACAGTGAAGCAAAGTCTGTTCCAACAGAATCACAACAAACCCGTCTAAGATATATAATAATAATTAGTTTATTTGCAGATTTCACAGAGGGCGGATTTCTAAGCACAAGAGAAATACAGATAGATGAAAGACAAAATACAGATATACATTCTCTCGTCAGGGACATGGATTAACTCTTGGCCTCGATGGCCCCCTCCCTGGTCAAGAAGGAGACAGCCATTGAAAGATGTTTCCTAAGCAAGGACATGTCATTAACTTTACTGTCATGCATGACCTTCTATTGATGTGGGCCAGACAAAGAGGAACCAGGGTGACCCAGCTCATGTGCTGGCTAAACCCCTCTATCCCTTACCTCTGCATTACTGTTAGACTAAATGATAATCAAAGAGAAATCATTAATAAGTGTTAAATGTTAATAATGTTATTGTCTTTTAATGAACATACATCTCTAAATGAACACACACAATGTAAATAAAAAAATGTCCATTACAACGTACGACTGCCCCTTTCCACAAACCTTCAGCCAAGACCAGGCGTCTCACACTCCCCCCACATGATCAAAAAAGCCTGACCGTCACTGGTAGCCCGCACAGGTAATACCACTGTATAGTAACAGAGACTGGCAATGAGTCAGACCATTCTGGCTTTCAGAATGACATTCTTCTTCAGAGGCTAGCATTCAGGTAAGAGACTGAAACTCTTGACAGTTAATGCAGTTACTGGAATTTCCGGTTGAAGGGACGTGAGCATTGACTGTCCCTCCACCAGCAAAATGCTGGTAACATTTTGATTGTGGCTGGTAGATTTTCTACTAAACCAGGTTGTGTTATATTGTAAAATGTTGAAAATGGCTAGTGATTTTTTGAATCAACAAGCCACTCTGACCAGAGGGTGAAAGGTCATTTCATTTTACTGCCCAGATCACCTCCTCATTGGCCCTGACAGTTATAACATAAAATGTGGGGGGTGGGTAATTTTTGTGGTTGGTAGACAGCTTTACCTGAGGTGACTCCGCTTACATATTAACCATAAAAAAGCTGGGTTTCTCACTGAAATGAGACCATGAACACACATACATGCCTAAACATTGATAATAGGCTCTTAAAATTGGCAGACTGCTTCACTTTATTTGTTCTATTCTCAAGATCAAAAAGATTAACAAGGTAAAGTCACAAGATAGCACTCAGGGCATGGTTCTCTTACGGACTGTCATCAACATCATTCCTAGGTTGCCATTAAAACATAGAATATCTTATCAATAAACCAAACTAGTATTATAAAAAGGCTAGGTATTTTTAAAGGTCTGTTTATGGCTGAACTAGCATTACTTGTGCAGTTTCACCCAGTTAGCACCAGACTATACTACAGTTAGCACCAGACTATACTACAGTTAGCACCAGACTATACTACAGTTAGCACCAGACTATACTACAGTTAGCGCCAGACTATACTACAGTTAGCACCAGACTATACTACAGTTAGCACCAGACTATACTACAGTTAGCGCCAGACTATACTACAGTTAGCACCAGACTATACTACAGTTAGCACCAGACTATACTACAGTTAGCACCAGACTATACGACAGTTAGCACCAGACTATACTACAGTTAGCACCAGACTATACTACAGTTAGCACCAGACTATACTACAGTTAGCACCAGACTATACTACAGTTAGCGCCAGACTATACTACAGTTAGCACCAGACTATACTACAGTTAGCACCAGACTATACTACAGTTAGCGCCAGACTATACTACAGTTAGCACCAGACTATACTACAGTTAGCACAAGACTATACTACAGTTAGCACCAGACTATACTACAAATGTATTACTACATTGCAGGAAGATTATGTTCGATTTCTGGTTGTGTGACATCCAACATTGTTGTAACATTTTTACAATTTCTCTCTCTTTTCATACCATACCCAAAGCACAACTTTCCAGTTATGTTGCAAATAGCATATGTCTAGGTCACACACACGCTTTTTCCGAGAGGTAAAACGTTTTTCCGAAGTGTTTGCAACACACAAATGTATTTTACCATCTTTTAACTTTAAAAAAACTTTTAAAAACATTATCTGGATAATTGGCCAGGGAGTATAGCTAATTAAGGGCCGCAATGGCGAGCAGCATTTCACCCCAATGTAGAAGTTGCATGCTATGGTTCACGGTGTGATGGAGAAAGTTGCGATGCTCACATCAGGTTTCCCACATTTAGAGAAAATGGTGGCTTAAATATTTTGGTCCCTTTCACCTAGTAGTAACTGATGGCCTGACCAGCTGAACGCTTGGGTAATGATTAACGCTGGATTGCGTAGATGAAAACACAAGAGCTGCCTTCCACAGTGTTAAGTGATACGACCCTTCCCTTAGTGACAAATAGCACACCTTGGTTTAATACCAGAACAATTCCTTCTAAGCAGTAGCATGTTAAAATCCGCTTTTAAAGGAGCATTTAAGTGTCATCAGCATATTAATGATTTTTAAAATTATGACAGACTGAGGGTGAAGCCGTGAACCACCCCCCCCCCCCCTCTCCTTTCCCCCCAAAAAACATCAAAACTAAAGAAAAAAAACACTGCTCCCAGAATCAAACATTGGGGTACTCCTTTTTGCAGGATAAGGACATCTGATCTCCTCTTATAGAGGAAAATAGTTTTAATTCCTGAAGTATGCACTGAACCAATTCAACTTTCAGATAATCAAATATTTTTAGTTTATACAATGCCATAGTGAACTAAGTCTTTAGCTGCTTAATAAAGACTGTTCCAGTTTACTTACCTGATCAGAAGAGGAGGTAAAGTCATCTGTCAGTTTGACTAAGGTTGTTGTTCTAGATTAACTCCATCATTGACAACTGTATCTTTCAAAAACTTTCTAGCTAACGTTAGTGAACTATAACCAGAATGCATACATATAGCTAGCTGCTAACAGCTGCTCAACAAACGTAAACCATTTTATTCTGCAACTTTAATTATTTCCAGCTGTATTGCATTGACAACTGTATTGGTATCCCAAATTTGCCTTTACTGTACATTAACACTGTCTGTCTACAATGTACACAGTTGAGACATGGGCCCCTTTTGGGGAAGGTGCATTCACATCACAACCAGCAGAGGGAGCCAGAGTCCAGATACAGCATAGTTAGTGGAGCCTCAACAGTGTCCATGCCTGTACAGAGCATCCTCTTCAGTAATCTATTTTATATAGAATAAATTATTATTATTATTATTTTTTTACAACTGTACACAAATCAAACATAATTGCACTTGTCATTTTATAATAAATGCACTTCCTTGGTAAAAAAAAACATAGCAGCTCTAAAGAAAACTCACTGTACCACGACTTGTTGTTTAGACGTGTGTTCGTAACAGAGTGCGCTGATGTCATTTTTGTTCTACCTGCTTTGTCTTTAGCAAGCAGGTAACCTTTCGAGTCAAACTCATGTTTAGCCTCGATTTTTCTCAATGACACGCTTCGATTTTCATATGTCCCCTATATTATGGCCCATCCCATTATTGTATGCTGCAATACAGTTTAAGAGAACACCACAACATTATATTTATACACACAGTGGTCATTAAAGACACAGTCACTACCAAATTAAATGTGAAGTATGTGAATATGCAGAGAAGTCAAAATCCAAATTACCAAGGAGACGGCTAGGCCTGGTTTTATGAGGTAGGTCACAGCTTTATTATTATTATAATTAATCTACTTCTCTAAGGAATTTGATTTTAAATCATTTTAATCAAACATAATATATAAAAGTGCTCAGCAGACAACTGAAATTAGGGGAGAAAAAGGACCATTTTAAATAAAATTAAGGAGATGTCAATCTGAAAGATTCCCATCCTACACAATTCACAAGACATGACAACATAGTTAGATTACAGCAAGCTGTAATTTTACTATGGGAATGTATAAGTCAAAAGATCTTTGCTTATGTATGTCATGCTTATGAATATGAGAATTCAATATATTTCCGGGGAAAAAAACTGGCTCTGCAACTATGGTATCTATGTCCTTGAGCGATGAGGAGACGTCTTAAAGAAGCAAGTGTGCAGCTGTTGTAACGCATCGAGCCGATTTACTCTTGTAGAAATGACATTCCATTCCTAAACGACTCACTTGACTTGTCTCAATAGTAGGAATGAGGCCCTTTGCTGTTGTTGAATAAATATTTCTATGGGCAACTTTATGCGGACCCTTTGTCTAGTTGCCCTTTGTACATAAAAACAATCAGATTCTAAAACAATATTTTGCTAATTTTCAGTGTTAACACTGTATGCTATTACACCAGTGGCTTTACAAGCACTGTAACAATATTTAAATATATAAACATTTGAGGAGGCCTAATCTAAGCCTTAATGCCTACGTTTTTTTCAGGAAATTAAAACCTTTTTGTGGCCTTTATCTAGTAATATTCCTTTTTTATCCTATTGTGAATGCTTGTCAAATATTCTAGTTGTCACACCTTCCCAGTTACTCTTGATCAAGAGAGATTGTGCACAAATATCCCACATGACATTGGTCTCATAGCCAATATCATATTTTGCTCTAAACAGAAAACATTCTAGTCAATTGTCAACCTGCTGAATTAACTGTGAAGTTTAATTAATATTTGCTGCTCCAGTTTCAAATACTTCTCAGGTCGAAGAAACGCACGCACCAATGAAACAGCAGCATGTTGTACTTTTTCCCCGTACAATTAAAATGTAAACATAACAGTTTATATAATTCCTTTCCATGAAAACAAACCCTAAAGTAGATTAAATACATCAATGTTTTCTTGATTGGATTTGAAGATTAACTTCTTGGTCATGTTTTTTTGTTTTTGTTTTTGAACATTGTTGCTCATGGTTTGAAAATTTGTGTTGAATAGGCTGCAATTGTAATAATTTTCTCTGGTTCCTCCTGACATTTCTTCCAAATGTTTATTTTGGACATCTGAGAGAAATAACTAAATCTAATTCAGCTCGAGTTCTCGTGAACTCCCATTGGTTTTACCCATCCAGTAGCCGCTGGCCAGATGTGCACGTTTACTTTAAGTACGGCTTTGCGCTTCGGGATAACGCTAAGCCTCGTTGGCCAATCACAGACACTCGGGGCGGGGCATCTCTATAATGTTTTGAAAAATGGATGTGAAAAATGGGCAATGTTACGGGCACATCCGAGAATTTCTGGGCGAGATGCGTGTACTGGCAGCAGTGATCCGCTACTGCATGGCCGAGGGTGAGGAGGGAAAGTCTGAACCGGGGAACCGGATCGTCTTGCGATTGCTTTATGGTGCAGGCGAGTTCGCTTTCGGGAGGAAACATAGCAGAGCCGGAGAGCAGAATCGTGCCGAGGGAGGGTGCTTACGGTACTGGGGTTTAATGTTCTATTTCAATATTATCTTAAATGGCAAAATTACAGTAATTTTCACTCGAACATCATATGGGAGATATATTTATTTTTAATGCTGTGAGACACCATACATATATGAGTAACGTCGCGATATCTATCTAAGGACATTGCGACTGGGTTTTCAATATCCATATTTCATAAGCGAGTGTAGGCTACACAGTCCACACAAACGTAGATCGCTGTGGTCGTCACGGTAGCTGTAAAGAAACAGAGTGGCAGACAGAAGCCGGAATAGGCATTGATACAATTAGCCTACATTTCATTAAAACGTTTTTTTGCGTTATTCAATCGCAGCACTGTTGGCGTAGTCTGCAAATCTAGCGTCGCGTTCTCAGAAGGGAATAGGGGATTTGGTTGCATCTGAATACGAGAACGACACACACTTGTCGTGTTTGGTGTCGTTTTACAAAACACTGACAAGTCGAAACTTGAATGAATGGGATATGATTTGGGATATTAATATTCCTGTTGCAAAATAAGGCAACGATCAAAGTGTGCATGCCTGGGAAAACTGTCAGTATTGTTGAACTAAGCTGTGACAGAGAAGAAAGAAGATATGAGATAGAAAAAATGAGAGGGAGGTGTAATAACCGTAGTGAGATTATTTTTTATTGACGCGCCCGGTGCGTATGTTTGCGCGTGTCAGTCCTGTAACTCAATCATGTTGTCGGGCTGGTAAAACTAGAAGACCGCGAGTGCAAAGCTTACACGCTCGCGACTATACCCGCAGCACTGTGCTGCCATCGTGCCGGTTCATGCAAGAAATCTATAAATTGTCTGACTCCGAAGGTTAAAAAGTGGGCAAAAGGATTATAGCCTAAATCGTTAACTTCGAGTTGGGTTAAAATACTTATACAAAAACTTTATTCCACAATAGTACCAGGAGAAACTAATGTAAGTGTCCAGGTCTACAACTGAAGAAGATGCGTTTATGTTGCAGGCATACGCAGGGATCAAACTGGCACTAAAATACAGGTAATGTGTTTATGGAAGATGCTTGCAACAAGGTGTGTGTGTGTGTGTGTGTGTGTGTGTGCGTGTGGAGGAGAGGGGGGGTTGTGTGTGTAGCCTACTGCATGGGTGTGTGCTGAGTGCGCGATGCTTCAAAAGTAAAAAATAAATAAAAATACACTACATCAGTTATATAGTTAATCAATATTTCCATATGTTATAGCCAGGCTACCTATGATGGACTGTGGGTGTCACCTGCAATATATCGATTTTTTTTAAAGCATTCATAATTCTTGACAAATCTCAGATTCGCACATACATTAAAGTTGATCTCTAATGTTATGTGCTAGGCTAACTTTATAGATCTTATCGATAATACATCATAGATCTATGTAGGACAGAATGTTTCTGTTCAAACTGCTCATGCGATTGAAAAACGCTGCATAGCCTATTTGGTGCCACTTAATACCCAGTAGCCTATGCTAATAACACCAGCACCAACACAGAGTCTAAAAGGTTAGCGTGGAATAAAGACATTTCTGGTCCTGCCACTGCCACTGAAAGAGGCTATAATTGTTCAACCCCTTATTCTTTTGTTTAATTAACGCTCGTGGCGTCCACGAGCAGCATATTGTGAAGACACAATTAATCAAGCTGAGCAGTAATTATTACGGCTCTGAAATTAAGGCGGGAGGGTAGCGCGGAGCGTCAAGTCAGATGTAAACATCTTGTTAACTGTTCGAGGTAGACCAATTTAGCTTGTGCGTAAGCGTGGCTGAAAAATGCTAATGACGTTAGCTTTTATTTTATTTATTTATTTATTTGAAAAAAGAAAAAAACAATTATTATTGTTTCCCTGATTAAGTTTGCTAATTGTTACAGAAATAAATCACAACTATTATTTTAATAACATAATTTACAAGGAGATCGCACCTCCACAACAAGGGTCTTTGATTAAATGATCAACCCACAAATTAAAATTAATCGAATTACTCATTTACGATTATTTATACAATAGCCTAATAACGGCCTTCCATTGTCAGACAAAAAGACGAATCAAGAATGCCAATATATCAGATCCTCACACATGGGGAAAATTATATTTTTTTGCATAAGAGATAACGCAACCAAACCAACGGCGTTCGGCAGCTTGCCCCATATAGAGAGCTTGTCCTTGGGAACGTCAGACTGCTGTTCCATTGTGTAATGACAGGCTGCAAGGTTTAATTTTAGTTGGGCTGAAGCAAGACCGTTTCTCTAACTTCACTGCATTTTTCCCTTCAGGAACTGCACAACATGGCTAATGTGTAGCATGCTACAGTAGTGTCCTGGTAGAACATGTGGCAGATAAGCCCTGAAAAGAAACAGTGGACCCATGCTCTGATACTAGAACAGCAAAAAACAAACAAACTCAACGCTCTCTCTCAACAAAAACAAATCTGAAATTGATCCATGACGAGTGCTTGAGAGCTCTTCTTATTGGGGGAGTATTGAGAGTGATTCTTCAGTCTCCTGTCATTTATCTACAAGACACTCTTATGCCCTCACCTTATTTTTTACTTATTTATTTGCTGTCTCCTGGGAGTTTTCTTTAGAGCTGCTAAAAAAAACTATCTGTATGCAAACACACACACCTACAATCAAAACATGCACAAGTGTACACCGTGTACCGAAACACACATACACACATGCGGGTGCGTGCAGCAGCTCTTGCTGCACGGTAGCTCATGGAACTGTTGGATTTCTCCATTCTGCTCTGGGCAGCAGGCATAAGTTGAGCCAACCTGTCCCTCACACAGCATGCAGCAATGCATAGCTACGATGAACTGGGAGTTCCAGGACAAAGGGGATGGGGACATGGAAGGGCATGGGGAGGTCAAGGCAGGACGCCACACAGCCACACAGGGCAGCCAGACCGCACCAATGTCGCTTCAGCTAACCCATGTTTTACCTCATGCAGGGCCCCTCCCACAATGCACTGCCACGACTTGCCACTGCTCACAGGGTCAGACCCAACCCCCGGTAAACAGTCTCACTCCTTATGCATATTCATGAGCACCTGCCTTTGCTGGAACTGTTTAGGTTGAACAACGACAGACACAGAAATCATTGGGTAGGAAGCAGGTCAAGTGGTATGCCGCACCTTCCCAGAATGCACTGGTTTCGAGACTGTGCAAGGAGTCTATAAAGTAGCATCTATTATCACCCAACCCCCCCCCCCCCCCCTTCCGACAGCGCTGCCTGGCTTGCGCTTTATTGGCGCAGCAGTGCCGGCTGCCTGTGTTGTATCCCTCCCCCCCCCCCCCCTTCCCTTCCCCCTCTTCTCGCCTGTGTAGTATCGTGTTAAATTGTACGTTGCTGGGGGCTTTTCCCCTTCTTTCTACTTTCTCTCCCTTCTCTTCTCTCTTTTGTATTATTTTTTTTGTGAAACCTCTAACTGCGGGAGTCATTTCGTTTACATGTACCTGTACTTGCTAAATGACAATAAATTGAATCCAATCCAATTAACAAAGGGTTGTGGGGCCAGAGGTAGGAGGGAGAGGCAGGTAAAGTGCTGGGTTGCTATAGAACAAAGGGTTGGGCAGCTGTACATCTCTCGGCAGTGAGTGATGCTAGCATCTGGGGGATTGGGAGCGATGCACTGGAAATATACACATTTAATATACAGATTAATGTCATTCAGGATGGATGTCTCTTACCCTCATTGATTCCTGAGGAAAGCTGAGATTAACTCCTCCAGTGAGAGACAGAGGAAATGAAGCAAAAAGAAAATAAAGGAAAGAAAATCAATGACTTAACTAAAGGAAGACATGAATTATTGATGAGGTGAATGTAATGGAATCCCAAGTGTCTGTTTCCCTACAAGTTTGTGCGTGTGTCACACGGTGTATAGAGGGTGTAGCTGCTGCGTTCAGAAACCCAACGCTCAGTATGACACCCGTACAAATTACACAAATAAACAAATGTATATACACACAGACCGGGCAAACATTTCTCACACGGTTGTCTAAATATGCCTTAGTTGACAAAGGATTTTTCACGAGGAGCCATCAGATATGACAAGTCGGGAGGCGACAATCATGCCGTTCCGTATAAGTGTCAACATTATTAGTTACTAAAGGCTGTGCTAATAGTGATAGCAGGTAGCACCAAGAGGGATGGTGAAAGGAGAGTGAGAGAGAGAAAAGGAGAGTGAGAGAGAGAAAAGGAGAGTGAGAGAAAAGGAGAGAGAGAAAAGGAGAGTGAGAGAGAGGGCAGGTAAGACATGAAAGCTGCCTTTGTGTGTTGGCTGGCAGTAGGAACACTGACTCGCTCTGTGAGCCATTCCACACTCACACACACACACACACACACACACACACACACACACACAAACGGGATGAAAAGGAACATAAAGGACCTCATAAGGTTAATGAGTACTGCACAAAACTGAGTGAAAAGTGGGTTTTACGTTATTTAAAAATATATATTTTTTACATCTAAATGTGTCTTTATAGGGAAGCTTCTTTTTTCTATTCGTCAAAATACAAACTAATATCTGCGCTTGGACTGTGTAGGGGTGGTTGAACCACAACAGGTTTTAGGTTAAATATTTACTTATGTTCACAGTTTAGACTTCAAATAAGTTTAGGCTCCCAGTGGGCCCTGCACTGTAGGTTTAGAAATACTGGTAAGCACCTAGAGGTACAGTTACACCCCGTTCCCCCTTATTACAGTTACACCCCTTGTCCTGTTCTTCAAGTGAGCAGGGAAATTACATTGTGTGCATATTACATTACATTACAGTCATTTAGCAGACGCTTTTATCCAAAGCGACGTACAGTAAGTGCATATAGAAAGGTCATTGAAGTAACTACAGAACAGATAAGAAAGCACATTCTTCCCATACAGTATCAGCTATCCCTAGTAACGAACACAGTGCAGTTCACAGTGAACTGGGTAAATCAGCTCTACTACAATTCTATTCTAAATAGTATAAACTTGAGTACACAGTTCGACAAGAAGACATATGATGAGGTCCTAGATAAGTATTAGTCCAGGTGGAGCCTGAAAAGGTGTGTTTTCAGGCCACGACGGAAAGCAGGCAGGGTTGGTATTGAGCGTAGGGGAATGGGAAGTTCGTTCCACCACTGGGGAGCTAGGGTGGAAAAGCTCCGCAGTCGGGAGGAGCGAGCGCCATTGACACGGAGGGGGGGAAGTGCGAGGCGCCCTGCTGTAGATGAGCGAAGTGGTCGAGCAGGAACATAGGTCTGGATCAGGTCCTGCAGGTAGACGGGGCCTGTCCTATTAGCTGCAGTGTGGGCCAGGGTCAGAACTTTGAACCTGATCCTAGCTGCAACTGGCAGCCAGTGGAGTGACCTCAACAGGGGGGTGACATGTGAAAATTTCGGGAGGTTAAACACAAGCCGGGCAGCTGCGTTCTGGATCAGTTGAAGAGGGAGTATGGCGCAGGCTGGTAAGCTTGCGAGCAGGGAGTTGCAGTAGTCCAGGCGTGAGGTGACCATAGTCTGGACCAGAAGCTGGGTGGAGTAGGTGGTCAGGTACGGTCGAATCCTCCTGATGTTGTACAGGAGGAACCTGCAGGACCGTGCCGTCGCCCTGATGTGGTCTTTGAAGTCCAGCTGGTCATCTAGGACCACCCCCAGGTTCTTTGCAGAGCGGGAGGCAGCCACCACGGTCCCGTCAACGGTGATGGAGAGGTCAAGTAGCGAGGAGGTTTTGTATGGCATGAAGAGGAGCTCTGTCTTGTCAAGGTTGAGCTTCAGGTGATGGGTAGTCATCCACTCAGAGATGTCGGCCAGACAAGCAGATATCCTCTCCTTCACCTGTTGGGTAGAGGGAGGGAAAGAAAGGAAGAGTTGAGTATCGTCAGCATAACTATGGTATGAGAAGCCATGTGAATTGATTACTGAACCAAGAGACTTTGTATAAATGGAGAACAGCAGAGGACCAAGTACAGATCCCTGCGGGACTCCTGTAGACGGGATGGGGTGCAGAAACAGAACCCTTCCAAGAGACTTGGTAGGATCTATCAGTGAGGTACGATACAAATCGTATGCATATGAATGTGTGCATATGAATGTGTGTGTGTGTTTTGTGGGACATTGGGCCTCATTCATGAAGCGTTCCTAAATATGCGTGTACATTTATGTACGAAACGAGTTGGTACGAAACATTTACGCGGGATTCATCAAACTGCGTGGGAAAGGCAGATTTTTCCGTATTCACGTACGAAGCGCGTCCACGTTGTTTTGTGATTAGCATAAATCCACGCACATTAATTGCCTTATATGGAGGCTGTCACTTTCATTTTAAGGTCCATGCCTCATCAAAAATTATTCTGACACTGAAATCGAAGTTTTATTAGCAGATCAATCAATCAAGGAAAAAAAAAAATAGTTTAGTATTGTCAGTACCAGTGTCATGAACTGGGAAAGTAAAAGCCGAGCAGGAGATACCGTGTACCATTGATGCAGGGTCACCCCTCACACAAACTGTTAAAGTAGTAAAATAATAAAATAAAATGGATTGACATTGGGAGGCGAAGAAACGCACTCATCTAGGTCTGCATCGGACGAGCGAGCGCATTGCTTTATTGCAGCCTAAATTAAACGTGACTCATTTTGTTAGGGTTCTGTGCATGTGAGTTGTGGTTTGAAATTGGGTAATCTTAGGCTACCTTATTTTAGAATCTCTCTGGTGCGTTCTAATTGCGGTCACATTTATGCGCCTGTCCCACTGAGCAAAAGCCAGAATCGAGCTCTGGTTTACGCACCGGGATATTATAATATAGCCTGGCTACATTCTAACCGGTTAAAAAAATTTCATGGTTAAATCAAGTTTATCCAGTTTTTCACCTGAACTCGAAACAGCGTTTCACTGGCTTTTCAAAAAAAAAAAAAATAGTAGGCTACTGGGAGCATTCATTAGCCTACGTTATGGGTCTAATTAAACAGCTTCATAGCCTACAATTAATTAATAGGCGTGATCTAAAGTGTTTGCTTTTTACAATTGTAAATGTGTATTTCAAAGGCCACATTTAATCTTGTGAATTTAACAGAAAATAAAAATAACTTAATATTCTAATTATCACTCAGAAGCTACATTTACCGGCGTTATGAATTTATGAATGCGGTACGCATGGCTTGAGCAGGTGTAAAATGTGTTAGTACGTACAAACAAATCTCAGATACGAAAACGTTGATGAATGCCAAAATAGGCCGGATTTGCTAATACTACGAACAATTTACGTACAAATTCGTTCTGCTCACGTTTCATGAATGAGGCCCATTGTGTGCTAGAGTGGGAACATGTTGCTGCGCCTTTTTGTCCAGCGCTGTGCTTAGGGGCTGTAATATAGTGTGTTTGAGCTGTACCAGGTGTGTGTGTACTGCACGGGTGTGTGCTGAGTAGGATTTTTGTGTTTGCCTTCCAGAAAAGAGTCAATGGAAGATACTCAAACAATGAGCTACCTTGAAAGTGAGGAAGAGGAAGACTTGCCCTTCGTCATCATCAACAGTGCCAGGCAGCGGAGAAAAAGCACTCTTGTTCCATCGAGAATGGCTCACATGCGCTTCTGAGAGAGAGAGAGGAAGAGAGGAAACAGCTGTTAAGATATCTATAGTTTCTCTTCGGCTGACTTCAGTAGGCTGAACAGGACCGGGAAGCCATGCCGCAGCTGCCTCTGCGCTCGGTCCCCGCCTCCCCACGCTAGACCACACCCCGCACCCCGTTTTGAAGCCACGCCCACCGCGAGGCCACACCCCCGGAGGGGTGCAGAGAAACAGGGAGACCCATGCAGGCTCGCAAGAAGTATGTCCTCCTCGCCCTCTGCACGAGCTGCTGGCTGCTTCTCTTTTACTGGGGCGGGGTGCAAGTGCGCCTCCTCAAGCTGCTGGCCCGGCAGCGGGGCGAGGAGGTGCGCCCGTGGCCCGACTGGGCGGACCGGGCGACGCTGCTGGGCTACGCCGAGCTGGAGGAGCTGCAGGCGGGCGAAGGGGCAGGGGAGTCGCCGCGGCAACGGCGGCAGACGTGGTCGGGGATCTACAAGGACAGCCGCTGCCGAATGGAGACCTGCTTCGACTTCTCGCGGTGCCGCGGGCGCGACGGCTTCCAGGTCTACGTGTACCCCGGCGAGAAGGGCGAGAGGCCGTCCGAGAGCTACCGCACGATCCTGGCGTCCATCGGCGAGTCCCGGTACTACACGGCCGACCCCCGCGAGGCCTGCCTGTTCGTGCTGAGCATCGACACGCTCGACCGCGACCAGCTCTCTGCCCAGTACGTGCCCAACGTGGACGAACGCATCCGAGGTTACCCGCTGTGGAACGAGGGTCGCAACCACCTCATCTTCAACCTGTACTCCGGCACGTGGCCCAACTACATGGAGGATCTGGGCTTCAACATTGGCCAGGCCATCCTGGCTAAGGCCAGTCTCAACGTGGAGCACTTCCGTCCCGGGTTCGACGTCTCCATCCCTCTCTTCTCCAAAGAGCATCCCCAGAAAGGTGGAGAGCGCGGTTGGCTGGTGCGAAACACGGTACCTCCCCGCAGGAAGTACCTGTTGATGTTTAAGGGGAAGCGATACCTTACGGGCATCGGGTCGGACACCCGAAACGCCCTGCACCACATCCATAATGGCAAGGACATTGTGTCACTAACCACCTGTCGCCACGGCAAGGACTGGGAGAAACACAAGGATGCACGATGCGACCATGACAACCTGGAGTATGAGAGGTAGGGGGGTAGGGCGGATGGGAGGGGGGGTATTGTGATAAGGGTGTTTGGAGAAAGTCCTTACCAGCCAGCTGTGAAGCTGTATTCACTCTCCACCCCTCTCTCTCTGTATTATCCCCTGTTCAGTCCACATGCATTGAGTGGAAAGACTTGCGTTTCCGTTGTTCGTTTTTTTGCTTCATTCCTGTGTGAGGTGAGCTCTACTGAGGTGTACTTCCCGGCTCAGGTATACTTCCCGGCTCAGGTGTACTTCCCGGCTCAGGTATACTTCCCGGCCCACAAGGGTAAATAGAAATAGGAAAGGTGGCAGTATTTGTGAGAAACTAGAGAAGCAGCACAGCTTGTTGTAATGCAAGTAGTCACCCTGTGACCTCAGCTTATGCTAGGGGTGTGCTTTTCTGGAAAGCGGCTTTGCCCGTTGGGCCAGTGTGTCTCATTCTGGCTCTCTCTCTCTCTTTCCCTCTTTGTCATTGGGTGTTTTGGGGACTCTCCTGAAGGAGCAGCTTTTCTGGTTATTTAATCTGGGAGCACCTTATAAGAACCTTCCAGAGAACCTCCATCTTCTCCCACCGAACCCTGAAGACATGGAGTGGAGAGAGAGGGAGGGAAGTAGGTAGGAAGATGAGAGAGGCAGAGAGCGAGGGAGGTAGGTAGGAAGAGGAGATAGAGAGGGAGGTAGAAATTCAGTAGGAGAGGCATCCCAGCACACGTTGACCTAGTTTCAGTGAGTACATTTTTTATGTTTCTTTTCTTTTCTTTTTTCTTTATTTGTTTTAGTTCCGTTTGTAAATACAATCAGTCAGTGAGTCTAAGAGTGAGGAAAGTAAAGAGGTTTCTCTCTCCCTCACACACACACACAGACACACGCACACACAGACACACACACACACACACACACACAGACACACAGTTGCAGATGTAAGACAGGAATATGGAATCATTGGTGGGGGGGTAATGGCAAAATTCTGTACCTTTCCCTCCAGCTTACTTTGTTCCCATGACAACGGCCTTGCTGTATGGAAGACACCCACTCTGCAACCTGCTCATTATTCATGAACCTCAAAGCACCATGGGGGAGAAAAAGGGGGGGGGGGGACTGAATTCTTTGCTCCAAAAATAATGAAACAGCATACTGTGAAAAAAGAAAAATAATAATCTAGACTCTAGATTATTAGGCACTTTTCAGGGGCTGAAAGGTTAACTTCACAAGAAGGAAAATCGGAATTATTGCCCTGCAGTAGAATACAGTGGAGTCAACATGAACAGTAAACAAAAGTTGGCCACCAATTAAAAAGCATTTATCAAAATAAATGCGACTGAAAAAATTATTACAGCACAATAGATGTTTATGCAGCGTCATAATACAGTACTACTAACAATGGTTATTGTAAGAGGAATTATTCATAATGTTTATTGTTCAAACTGCTGAAATGCTAAATATATTTATCTACTGTTTGGTAAATCTCAGAACCTATGCTATGTAGTCCTGACTGCTAAAACCCAAAAACTATATGGCAGAGATGTCAACTCTCACGCATTGACCGTGAGACTCACGCATTTGACCCTTTTCTCACGGTCTCACGCTAAAGCAAAACATCTCACGCATTTTCACGGAACAGCAACAATTCTCACGCAATTTCACTGCATTGTTTTTCATAGCAAAAATAGTTAAACTTCTCGTGTCCCGAAACCCGTGCATGTGCGGTGCACGCTGTTCGATAGTCGTTTTCCAAACCAACTGGCACACTTCCACGTACAGTCCACCCTCTCCGCCGGCCAATCACTTATCATTGGCGATGAAAGGGTGAGAGGGTGGAGTGTACAATGTATTGCGCAGTTTGGAAAACAGACTCGAACCGAGTTGTCTTGAGCGCAAATGTCGACTGTAAGAAAACGAAAATGCGCTTTAAAGTAAATCACGAATAAGTGATCAAATATGTTTGCACTTAGGAATTAATTTACGAAATTGAGAAATTAAGCTAATTGATTGGACCCAGGCTGGACCTTTACTGTTGTAAAAATCATTCCTTGTAAAACACACAGAAAAGTGGATTTCGATACCCACCTTTTCAGATTGTTACAAAATGCTTTATATAGTTATGAATAGATAAGGTTAGTACACATTTGTAGGAATTAATTGAAGAAATTGAGAAATTAAGCTAATTGATTGGACCCAGGCTGGACCTTTACTGTTGTAGGATTCATATAATATTCTGTGAATATAGTACTACCAATCATCCAATTTGCTCCTTGTAATTATAACTAAGACATGAGGGTTCCAAATAAATGGTCAAAATAAAGCCATGGACCCCACAAAACCAATTACCAATCCCACTCCAATAACCACAATACAATACCAGTTCTCTATGTTTGACAAGTACTTTATTTCTGTCTGTCTCCCACAGTATTTAAAAGTTCTGGTTGCTTAGTCTCTCAAACAGGCACATACAGTTTCCAGCAGGTTTTTCAATAATCTCAAGGTTACTATAAAGCAGGTACAAACAGTGCATACAGCTGAGATATTCATAACAGAGATGTATATTAATGATGGTAGTTATTGTGCAAGTGGTGCATTATCTGGCCAATGTGCCATATAACTGAAATTCATTACACCAGTGTACAAAAGTACTCCAACTACTTTAATAATAATAATGAACTTGCCTAACATTAGAAATGCAAAGTTCCCTCTCCATTCTGCCTGTGTGTGTGTATGTGTGTGTGTGTGTGTATGTGTGTGTGTGCGTGTGCCTGTGTGTGTATGTGTATGTGTGTGTGTGTGTACGTGTGCGTGTGCGTGTGTGTGTGTGTGTGCGAGAGCGACACTCTGGATTTGGGGGTGACCAATATGTGTACTTTCCATGACCGGCTCCCGTTCTGACACTTGTTCTTCTGTTTCAGGTTGTTGACGTGTTGTGTGTCAGCGGTTGATGGCGCAGAGCTCATAGAGTTTTGGTGGGTTGGTGAGGCCTGGGTTGGGAGAAAGGTCCAAATCCTGAGGTTGCACTCCTGGAGGGGGTTGGAAGGTGAACCTCTGCAGCAAAATGGTGAAGAACAGGAAGAGCTCCATCTTGGCCAGGGTCTCCCCAAGGCATATTCTGCGCCCTGTGGGAGAGAATCTGTGAGATGGGACTGTTGGCGGACCCACAGGAAGTTGTGGTGCAAGGTTGTTAGACTGAGAGGCACGTCTCTATGGCAACAGAGCACTGACCAGCCGAGAAGGGCATGAACCCTTCTCTTAATGAACCGGCCATCTGCGTCCAGGAAGTGACCCGGGTTGAACTTGTGTGGCGTCTGCCACTGCGTCTTGTCAAACAGCACAGAGGTGAGCACTGGAATGACTGGGGTGCCCTGGAGAGGACAGGATTTGGAATGTTAGTAGTACTGCCATGGCAACACAGCAGCAATGACCTCATCCTCCTCTGTGGCCAATGACAAGTGATAAAATATTCACGCAAATCTGTTGTCAAAAGATTCCTGGATCGAAGTCATGTCCACTGCCCCTGCCGTTTTAACACTCCTATCAGCCAGGTACAGAACTGCTCAATGTGCTGTCAAATAAGTTAAGTCAACAAGATGAGCTTAAATAAATCAAGAACTAAGCCATTTCTTGACGGCTAAGGCAACGACACGGTTAAAATGTAAAGGCCCTTTTCAACGATCTGCCAGTTGGCGCATGCAGAGATGGACTTGGTGTGAATTCTGATCTGACCTTTGGGATGTGGTAGCCCCTGAATGTGGTGTCCACTTTAGTCTCATGTAGCAGGTTATTTGGAACTATGTTCCCAAAGCGCTGGATCTCGTGCACCACAGCGTCTAAGTACGGCATGCGCTTACGGTCATCCGCTCTCGGGGGGCGCTCTCTACCGACCACATTCTCTATCTCAGCCTGTACCTTCTCTGTCAGGGAGAAGAGTAGGGATAGAATGATAGCCACAAACCGTTAAAGGAAGTGCCATGGCAACACTTCTGCAGTATTATTTAATTTAGCCTTGTTGTTGTGCCGTGTTGAGTTCTTGTTTTTCTTGGCGAGTGTGCACACTGAGGTGGCAGTATTGTGTTGTGGGTTGTTGTAGGGCGGCAGTGTAGTATAATGGTTAAGGTTGCAGGTTCGATTCCCAGCTCGGACACTGCCGTTGTACCCTTGAGCAAGGTACTTCACTTGCATCGCTTCAGTATATATCCAGCTGTATCAATGGATACTATGTATAAATGCAAAAATGCTGTGCAAGTCGCTCTGGATAAGAGCGTCTGCTAAATGCCTGTATATAGCAGTGGGTCACAAGCCTTTTTATGACCCACCTCATAAAAAGGCTTTTGCTTTTGATCCTTGCCACCATAGAGAAGCTAGGCTTACACAAATAGGTAGTGTGGAGTGACAAAATGGTGGTTATTTGTCAGGCAGTACTGGGCATTTGTCTGATTCCTCACAGCTGGAGTAAATTAATCTTGAGACCCGCATCACCTTCGTAAAATTGCATTGGCTGGAAGTAGCCAAACTGCTTAAACCGTAAGATGTAAAAATGTGCCCTGCTGTTGTATAAATCCATTCAGTTCTCAAGGATAAACCCCCGGGATCCAGCCCAAAGTTGCAGTGGAGAGCCTGGTATGGACCCACACTTCAGCTGGAGACCCATTGGGGTTTGGGTCGGGACCCACCCTGAATATGGGGGTGCTTCATCATGAACACCCGTGGTGGACGTGGTCTCCGTTCCTGCACTGAACAGGTTCGATATACTCAACAGCATGTTCTGGTCGTCAAAGACGGTGTTGGGGTTCTCTTGCTCCTGTAGGGACAGGGGAGGTGAGACTGTAGTCATAAGCACTGTAAATGTGCTTCGTTTCATTCATATTGCCAACAAAGAAGCCGCCTGAGAGGAAACTGGCCAAACGGACACCTTTAGAGCAGGGATATTCAAATCTGGCCCACGAGGCCTGTAGTACTGCTGGTTTTGCATTCTACCCCAGTTAATTGGTCGATTAATGCCACTGATTGGCCAGATTTAACTCACCTGGGGTCCCAAGATTAAATCAGTCCCGGTTAGAGGGGAAGAATGAACCAGCCGTACTACTGGCCTCGAGGGCCAGATTTGAGTGTACCTGCCTTACAGCTCAGTTCATGTTAGAGTGTACCTGCCTTACAGCTCAGTTCATGTTAGAGTGTACCTGCCTTACAGCTCAGTTCATGTTAGAGTGTACCTGCCTTACAGCTCAGTTCATGTTAGAGTGTACCTGCCTTACAGCTCAGTTCATGTTAGAGTGTACCTGCCTTACAGCTCAGTTCATGTTGGACTAACAATAAGCATTAGGGGCTGAGAGTTCAAACCTACATTAAGTGTATGAAATTCTTCTAAACCTTTGACATGACCTGCAGAGTCTGATGCCCTGTTGCTATGGCACTGGTTCACAGAGTAGGAACCATCGCTCTAACCTCATTTTGTCTGACGATGAAGCGGTCGATGAAGCTCCTCACATCGTTGCTGTCATGCTCCGCTTTGCGCTGCTGGTACACTTTTGTGTAGTAACGCCTGAGCTCTGCATGGTTCTTCAAAGCCTTAAGACGATCACCCACCAGGAACATTGGTATAGGTAACGCATTATATAGCTGGGAGCAAAGAGACAGGGATTCAGAGTCATTATTGACCAATGTATGAACAGATCATGTATGAACAATGCATGACAGAAGTTGTAACCACAGTCTCAGAGTAGGAATGCTGACCTTAGATCAGTTTGCTTAAGAACAATCTAAACGTATCCATTATGAGCTAAATGGCAAAACTGATCTCAGATCAGCGGCAAACATTTGAAAGCTTATTAAAGGTGATGATATCACTCCTGTCGGTTTCAGCACGGTAGGACGCTATATAGTCATTTAAAATATTTTAACGTCACGCCTTGTGACTGGCAGGTTTTGTTGTCCTGTTGGGCTCAGGGTGTGATAGCCCAGGCGAGGAAGGCATGTATATGTGGATACTTGGGTTTGTCTTTTGTAGGTGCGGCATGCAGCAGACCAGGGGGGGTATCTCACAAAGCGGAATTGAGGAGTTAGTTGGTTAACTTTTGTAAATATTTTTTATTTGATGAAATCCGATTGGATGAGAGCCTGGTTTACTTAAAAATACTTACAAAAGTTAACTCCTGGCTAACTCCTTAATCCCGCTTCGTGAAATACCCCCCAGGAGCGTTAAACCGTGTACCTGTGTCATAGGGCTGGAAGACAGTCGAATATTCTCACTGGTCGTCATACTGAAAGCGGTGACCGAACACCAGCACGCAGATAATGTTGGAAACAGCAGCGTTGATGCTTATTGTGGTGTTGAAGGGTTTGCCTTTTTGGGGAAGAATGTAACCTTGACATATTTTCACACAGGTCACTCAGAGGTTGCTGCAATCTGCTGCTCATTCAATGTCAATACTTAGATCAATTTCATATTTGTAATTAAGTATCCTAAATAATCAACCTGGAACACCGCAATGTGTACTTCAGTGAGATTACAGTACCTTTCAATATTTATATAAACAACTCCATTTAAAACAATAGCTGTGGCAAGTTTTGTTAAAAAAAAAAAAAGTGAGATTTACCACATACTCTTGATATTAATGGGGTTTTTAATGAGGGAAGCAAACAGTGACTTTCAAAGCCTCCTTTGTGATGTAACTTGTGCAAGTAGTCCCTGACCTTAGACCACACAGGTAGACCATTTGGTTAAAGTTGACCTTTTTTACCATTTGTGTCAAGCTCAACCACTATTCAATTGATACTTCACTAGAGAATTTGCATTGAGTCAATGAATTGGCTTGTGCTGCCAGTGCTGGTCAAAAGCCGATTGTGTTTCACAATTATAAACAGTTATAACAGGCAGATGGAAGCCACTGCAAAAAAGTGTCAATATAAAAGCTGTCATCGATTCAAAATTGTTCAGCTCACTGACCTTATTAATCCAGGGCTCTGTCCGAATCAACACCCTTCTATACCGTTGAGTATGCTAGTTAAGTTTATCCTGGTGTAAAGACTTTTATTCTGGTTTGAGGGAGGTTTACTCTGGTGTAAAGACTTTTATTCTGGTTTGAGGAAGGTTTACCCTCATGTAAATACTTTTATTCTGTTTTGAGGAAGGTTTACCCTGGTCTAAAGACTTTTATTCTGGTTAGAGGAAGGTTTACTCGGGTGTAAAAACTTTGAGGAAGGTTTACCCTGGTATTGTGCAAAGACTTCCAGCAGCTGCTGTGCCTCTTCTATGATGCGGTCCTCAATAGTACTGCGGCCCATGCCAAAGTCCCGCAGAGTGGACAGTGCGAAGCGGCGCATGGCCTTCCATGACTCACCCACAGCAAAAAGGATGCCTGCAAGGGGGGACAGTGTAAGGAGGAGGTCCGTATGTAGTTTATCCCAGTGTCAGTGAACATCACTCAGTCAGCGGCATATTGTCAGTAGCCATGTTTCCAATAGTATGAATTTATATGATCTCAAAATGTCAATTTTGTGCAATTTACCTCATGGAATTAAAAATACAGAAAATTTAAGATTAAAAAAAATATAAGTTTATTTTAAGCTGGCAGTCTGGGAAAATACAAAGTAACAGGTTTAAATGTGCATGAAGACAATGTTGAAAGCAAAAGGAGATTGTTAGCCGTTCACTGGCAGAGAGAAAGGGGGGGAAACAGCTTACCTTTACAGCTTTGTTTAATTAAACAAATCAACCAGCTTCATGTGAAAAGCACTGCTCATTGTGACCCTTGTAAGGCACATATGTGCTTAGTATCACCCATATAAAAGTAGACACTTGCTCAGTCTCACCCTTGCCATTGAAATTTTGTTTATTCGATGTAGGCAAGCCCCTCTCCCCAAAGTCATCTGCCTGGGTGACCAGGGCCTCCTTCACAGCTTCATATCCAGTCACAACAACATACTTCTTCCTGGCCATGTGGAAGGTGAACACTGGTCCATACTGCTCTGCCAGCTGGGAGTGTGGAGAGGGAGAGGGAGAAGGAAAGATGGAGAAAGTTCATGAGGTTTATAGAAAAAGTTTATATTTTTTACTTGCAGTGCTTTTGACCGGAATCATTTTGCACAATACCTACGAATGATATACTGAACTACGACTAGCTATAGTGAACTGAACATGCATGCTGTTGGAATATTTGTGTGCTTGCGCAACTGACCTCAGTGAACGAATCACATAGTCAGTGACTAGAATCTGTGTACTGTACTGAACTATACTGAACGATTCGAATCAGTAAAGTGATTAGTAATTTCCACCACTAGTGCGTACTTGCTGTTACGAACTGATTTAATCCTGCAATTTCTGTAAGAAACCAATACCATAGGGAAAGATTGTGTGTGATTTTTTGAGGCATGATCTATGACATAATTAGAAGAATACGTTTGACTCATAATATAAAATGATCATAACTACATATTATAAAAAATAATAGTAATAAAATAAAATCAAAATATAAAAAATCCAGATATCAAAAATCTGCGGGGGTACGTGCCCCCCCAACTTGAATGGGCATGACGCGTCTTCTTTCGGGTAAGAGAGTAGTGGAAGTGGGGGAGTGGAGGAAGGGAGGTGGGGAGTGAAGAATATTGGGACGCAGCCCATCTGGATAGGTTTCTTCGCAGGTGTGTATAATTTAGGATCTAATGCTCTCTATCTCAGGAAGCCCTAGCAGCCTCAGATTTCATCTGCGAGAGTAGACGTACCGTCCCAATATTCTTCACTCTCCTACTACCCGGAAGTACTCAAAACTGCCTTTCGTTTCGAGTCTTATTTATTTGCATGTTCAGTATACAACGAGTTTCACAAGTGTCATTCCCCTTAATGGACAAAGTCCATCGTTTTTTCAGCCCTTAAATCTGAATGGTAATGGCGCTCACCAATGTTTCAAGATTATCGGCACGATTGTTTATCAAAGCCGAGAGCGTTGAAACGATATAGTGTCCGTTTCATTTGAACTCCGTCTTATATTTATTGTGTAGCCTACGGGAGATTTGCAAGGAGTTTCGGTAGGTGGAGTAATGCCAAAATCACAATAGGATTTTCGGCGCGTGCTTTCCTTTTATCACCGTTCGGCATGATTACAGGCGGTTTAGGGTGAACACGTACAGGCCTACGTGATATTTTGTCGTTTTCTAAGTTTTCTAGCGGAGATCGAAAAAGCTCACCCTTGGTTCGGCTTCCCCAATGCTGATAAACACCACAGAGCTTTCCAGTGTCACAGCGTCAGTCTTACCTTGCACATGGTTTTTTGAGGGAATTTCAGATTGAGGATGTTGAGGTTGCCAATGAAAGGCCAGGGTTTGGGTCCCGGGGGGAATTTATAGCGGCTGCACTTTGTCGAAGATTTGAAGATGAGAACGATGAAGAGCACTGCCGTGCAGAGGAGGAAGGAGGAGACGGAGATGGTATCTGCAAGCATTGACATGACTGCCTCGTTTCTTTCACGGTCTCTTTTTAAATCAGGATCCCAATGCAGATATTATCCAAGTTGTTCTGCATGATCTCTCCACCTCTTTCTTCTCATTGGTTGGCCGTGAGAATGGGGCGAGGACAGAACCTTATTAATTCCGAATTATAGGCTGTGTAAAGTAGTAAAAGTGACACGAGAATAGGTAGAAAGGTTGCAGTAGGTCAAAGTAATGGCTAATTGAGCACCGTGAGAGCCATATAGTGGCACATTTGTGTGTGATTTTGTCAGGTAGAATAGATGCCAATGGATGCTACTATACTTTGTTATTTCTAATTTACTTGTGTAGGCCTACTCTATTTCACATTTATCCAAATTCACTTTTTTTTTTTTTGACGCTTCTAATTAGCCTATGAAAAAAATAAGGATAAGTAGAACATTCACTGCGGATGTCTTAGACTCCTAACGTTTAGTGGCCAAGTGTTCTAGTTGTCTGGTCAGGGCTTTCGTCGTCTGTGGTGGCTTCTACAAATTTAAAGCCAGTAACATAAGCTAACCTAGCAGGTAGCTATATGACGATGGACTGCAGCCGCATTATTGTTGGTTTTCCATTCATTATCTAGTAGAGTTAGCTAACGTTAGTTGCTTCCAACTAACGTTAGGTGAAGTGACTTCTAACCGTTCTTGGCTAGATAGCTAACCTCTGCATGTTTACCAGATTGACTCAATATCAGCACCGCCGCCACAAAATAAAAAGTGGTCAATAATGGGATTTATTTAGGAGACGCGTGTTTAGAGAACAGTGGGCGTGTTCGGCTAGAGCCGATTTACGTCATATCTGCGTTGGCCTGCATCGGAAACTGTCCGAGATGGCCGAAAAGTCGGTGCTGCGTGAACTAAGGCGGAAATGACAACATAAGGTTAAGCAGGCGCAGCGGTGCAGTTGCTCTCGGGCGCCTTCAACAACTTCGCCGCGCCTTCAAACTAACCAACGACAGAATTGGTTAGAGAGCGAGGAGAGAGTGGTGTTTCCTCACGACAAACGCGGATAATTTCACAATATCGCCACCTATCTCGGCGTATTGATTCTACTCTCAAAAAAAAAATCTAAATGAAATGTTCCCTAAGTGTTCAAACACAGGTATAAGGGTTATTTATTTATTTATTCCCCCTCTTTCTGGTCTCTTATCTAATTTCACAATTAATATTTATTTTGTTGTTTTTCTTATTGCTCTTATTTTAAAATATATATTATTTAATACAATCCTTTTTTGTACTTCAATTAATGTGATTTTGTTTCATAATGTGAGGTTCTAGTATAAGCCCAACCTATCAAACACATTTCTGTACATTACTTTTGTGTACTTGTATTTATTTTTTATTCATACAAATAATACATAAATAAATATGCATTTTGGGAGTTTGGGATTGTAGCACATACGGTCGCTACTGTGGTTATTATATACTGTACCTTACATGTACTTTCTTGAGATAAACCAATATGGATGTGAAAAGTACAATATTGGTAATGTTACACTAACAAATGCCAATTCTCATTCTTGACTGCTTCTGTAATCCAACTGTAGGCCTACCTCTAACTTTATAAAATATGTTGTCTGAACCTAGAAGTGTCAAGAAATAACCACAAAAAAAAGGCCTGGCCAAATATAGGTAACTTAATGTTTTGTTCAATAATGTAACTATATTGGATTAACATATTTTATATAAAATTAAAGATGCAACTTTGTTATGAGTGTTTTGTATTTTGCATTTGTATAACAGCTGGTTTAAGAGTAAAATCCTAATTGGACTGTTGTCCAAAAAATTGTCCTCTTCAGAACATTTGATGTGAGCATATAGAACATTAAGGTAGGACCACCAAATGATAACACATACATTTTTGTCAAAGTATTTGGGAAGTTACCTAATTTATATTTCTCTTCACCATCCTTGTTATCAGTAAGACAACTCATTCGGATCTGAAGGGATGTTCTGCTGATGTTCTTCTGTTGAGAAGTGGAGTTTTCCCTATCTCCAGATGGGACAGTGTATAGGCAGACCTCTGCCTGTCACATTCCAGCAGAAGGGACCACATACAAATAAGCCAATTCCATAATAACATGAAGGGAAGGACGAATTAAACAAGATTATGTAACACATCCTGGCGCTATTGTGCTGTACATCCACTTTGCAAATTGTTGAAAGATTAATGATTGACATTAAAGATCTAACACTGTTATTATGGCTATGGGTTCATTAGATGTGGGTGTTCTGGTCTCCAAAACAAAACCGATAAATTATACTAGCAATTAAGACCACATTTTCAGAATATTTATTTCACACGATATGGTGACATTCACAAAAGGTAAATAAACTGTAGGACTATTCCCCTCCACCACCATTCAAGCCACAACGACACCGGGTTCTTTATGTCATTTTGTATGTTTATTGTCAAATCAGAAATATACGAACAATGATTGGTGACAGGTAAAAGGAAGACAACATGTTGATATTGGAATACATCTTATGCAAATACAATTCTATTTATCCACACGTTACCATAACTGGCAAGGAAAATGTCATCTTTCTTGACATTGTTCCCTCAAAACACATAACAACTCCCAGTATCCCAATGTCCCTATATGTACTATATTAGTTATTCATTCATACAAACTCAATTTATCTTGTTAAAGACATGGAATGGCATTCAATTCAATACGTTCATTGTCAGGGTCCAAAGGGACCACGTGCTGTCATGTAATTTGAATAAATCATGAACACTGACATTATGAGTAGCTGAATCACCTCATTTTTTCCTATGTTTTGGCTCTGTACTCCAGCACTTTTGATGTGAAATGATACAACAACTGTGAGGCTAAAGTACAGACTGTAAGCTTTAATTTGAGGGCATTCTCATCCATATTGTAACTGAAGAAGGCTGGAGTACAGGCCTGGCATAGCATCACCAGTGAAGATACCCAGCATCTGATGATTTCTACAGCTCGCAGACTTCAGGCAGTCCTTGCATGCAAAGGAATGCAACCACCAAGTATTATTCTTTCATAGCAACATTGGCTTCTTGTACAGTCCAAAACCAGCTTCCTAATGATTAGCAGAAAGAGAGTTGTTGAAGCAGTTTTCATATCAATCTTGGATTATGGGGATGTGGTCTATCGACATGCTGCTGCTTCCACTCTTAAGCCCTTAGATTCCGTATATCACTCCGCTCTCAGATTCATCACCAGTGATAGTTATGGTACTCACCATTGTATCCTGTACAATGAGCTTGGGTGGTCCTCTCTGGCTGAAAGGCGTGATATGCACTGGCATCTGTTCCTTTATAAAGCCATTAGGGGGCAACTGCCACCTTATATCACCTTACTATAAGGTTACTGAACTGGACCTTATCATACTCGCTCCAAAAACTGGCTTGTACTTCAAGCCCCCATAGTTAGCACTGAACGTGGGAAATCTGCTTTTAGTTTCTGTGCCCCCTACTCGTGGAACCTCCTACAATGTACTTTAAAACTCAACACATTACTATCCATTGGTCGGTTTAAATCGTTATTAACCAACCATTTCACTCCTGTCTACAGTTGCTTTTAATTGCTTATTTGATTGACTTTTTTTTCTTGTTTGTTTTGTATTCTTGTATTTATTATATGTTGTGTAACTATTCTCAACATCACTGTAAATGAGAGCTTGCTCTCAATGATCTATCAAGATTAAATAAAGATAAATGAAATTAACATAGTAGACAGGGGACAGGGGAAAGGGGACAGGGGGCAGGGAATAGGGATCGTATTCGGTCACGGCCCTAGTCCACCTACTAGGGAAATGATGGCTATGCGCTTATGTCCATGAAGGACAACAACTGTGGCATGGCCACTGACGCCACTTATGTCACACTGGCATAAGCAGAGCGCCCTCTGCTGCTCGCTGGGTCAACTGCAGCGGATGTTTCTGCAGTGTGGACGGCTTGATTTGGGTAGTGGACAGTTTCATAATGTGCATTATTTAGAATTTTTTGTTGGATGGGTTTTTTTGTTTTTTTTGGGGGGGGGGGTACAACCCTAAAAAAGTAATTTGTTTCTGGTGGTGTCTGGTTTAGCCAGAGGGGGAGTGGCTGGGAAGCGTTCTACATTTTGCTGGCCACGCCCCTCACAGTGCCTCACATGACCACTTGCTAAAGCTCTTTTAAATTCAGTATTGCTCTGTTAAATTGTGATTTAATAAAGATTGTACTTTTTCTAATAAAATGCTGGTGTCACAGGCTTTCCTTTATTAGCATAATTGTCCCATCAACAAAATGAACCTAGCTGACATTTAAGGAACGTCATGCTGCCTGGTTCAGTATGTTTAGTTTGCAAGAGGACATGCTTTTGGACTTCTGCACAAAAATCTAGAGCACAATATTTCTGCCACACAGTTCATACACCATGTTTACTAGTGGTCACTAAACCAACTAACACTTAACCAACACTGGCTCTTATTTCTGCTAGGTTATGTCATTAATTCCCATCTGGTGCCAAACTATTTCAGCTGTCACTGGTATGATGGAAAATGCAAGCAAAATTGATTTAAGACATTTATTTCAAAGAATGAATTTCACTGAAAAAAATATCACAATGCATAAGGTTATAGTGTTTATACCCACAATCAATTATCTTTAAATCACATAATACTATACCCAAAATCTCAAATTAAAATTCACACTCATTTTCAAATTCAAATACATTATTGGAATGATCACCATAATGCTGTATCGGCAAAGCAATTGACACAAACAAAAAATCACAAGTGGGAAAATACATATTCTTAAATAACAAAAAACACTGCTCCTATTTCTGTCCGTCTCCCACAGTATTTAAAAGTTCTGGTTGCTTAGTCTGTCAAACAGGCACATACAGTTTCCAGCAGGTTTTTCAATAATCTCAAGGTTATTATAAAGCAGGTACAAACAGTGCATACAGCTGAGATATTCAGAACAGAGATGTATATTAATGATGATAGTTATTATGCAAGTGGTGCATTAGTGCCAATGTGCCATATAACTGAAATTCATTACACCAGTGTACAAAAGTACTCCAACTACTTTAATAATAATAATGAACTTGCCTAACATTAGAAATGCAAAGTTCCCTCTCCATTCTGCCTGTGTGTGCGTGCGTGTGTGCGTGTACGTGTGTGTGTGTGTGTGTGTGTGCGTGTGTGTGCGAGAGCGACACTCTGGATTTGGGGGTGACCAATATGTGTACTTCCCATGACCGGCTCCCGTTCTGCCACTTGTTCTTCTGTTCCAGGTTGTTGACGTGTTGTGTGTCAGCGGCTGATGGCGCAGAGCTCAGTGAGTTTGGGTGGGTTGGTGAGGCCTGGGTTGGGAGAAATGTCCAAATCCTGAGGTTGCACTCCTGGAGAGGGTTGAAAGGTGAACCTCTGCAGGAAGATGGTGAAGAACAGGAAGAGCTCCATCTTGGCCAGGGTTTCCCCAACGCATATTCTGCGCCCTGTGGGAGAGAATCTGTGAGATGGGACTGTTGGGGGACACACAGGAAGTTGTGGTGCAAGGTTGTTAGACTGCGAGGCACGTCTATGGCAACGGAGCACTGACCGGCCGAGAAGGGCATGAAAGCGTCTCTCTTAATGAACCGGCCCTCTGCGTCCAGGAAGTGACCCGGGTTGAACTCGTGTGGCGTCTGCCACTGCGTCTTGTCAAACAGCACAGAGGTGAGCAAGGGAATGACTGGGGTGCCCTGGAGAGGATAGGATTTGGAATGTTAGTAGTACTGCCATGGCAACACAGCAGCAATGACCTCATCCTCCTCTGTGGCCAATGACAAGTGATAAAATACTCATGAAAATCAGAGTGATGGTTTAAGGCTTGTTTCATACGTCAGACCCTTGATGACTTAGAGCCATTTAGCCAACCATGTGTTCCATACTGTTCCAGTGTAATTTACAGCTAAATCTAGTCCCACCCCCCAGTTCCCATAGAGATCCATTCACATGCAGAGACGTCATAGTATTGCTTGCCAGAAAATAAGATATCAAGAGTCTTTTTATGTTGTTGGGTCACAGACATCAGGAAGTCATGGCATGCAAACGATATGCAACCAAATATTAAAAATGATTCCTTTATTCTATATATAAATGCAGAGGTGCCAATAATTGTGAGGGATTTTTTTTTCTCATAATAAAATTGCTTCAATTAAAGGTTAGAATTTTCTAATTTTTTCAGTGTGAGATTAAGCTAATTCACCAAACGGTAATTTTTTTATAACCCTTTTAACTCATCTTTACCAGGGGTGCCAATAATAGTGGAGGGCACTGTATATACAAACTCCGCCTCTGCGACTTTTTTCCATATACATACAGTCCCTGTCTAGTCAGAATGGAGCACAGAACCCACTTAGTCTGATTTTCTTGTTATTCACTGTTTGTTATAATAGACGTTGTATTGTTTGTTTGATTCAAATACTAGTTACTCTTGTATTCTGTAACACGATTTGCTTCATGATTAAAAAAATATATTCTTACTGTTCATGTAGCCTATGTAGGCTATCCACAAATGATCTTCCTGTGTATTTTGAGCTTTTGCAAGAATGGGTCGGTTAATTAGCCCCCATTGTTACGCAATAATTCAGAACGTTCAGTTATGGGATATTCCAAGCACACCGTCACAGCCGTCATTTTATCAATTACAGTGCTGTGAAAAAGTTTTTGCCCCCTTCCTGATTTCCTCTATTCTTGCATATTTCTCACACTGGATGTTTTCAGATCTTTAGACAAAATATAATATTGATTTTAGGGAACCTGAGTAAACAAATGACACATTTGTTTTTTACTTATTACATTTATTTAATGAACAATAAATCCCAACACCCATTTCCCTTGTGTGAAAAAGTAATTGCCCCCTTACAATAACTGCAGCCAATGTATAATAAAGTAATCATTTGTAATATTTGGTCACATATCCTTTGCATGCCATGACTTCCTGATGTCTTTGACCCAACAATATCAAAAGACTCTTGATATCTTATTTGCTGGTACTGTCAGGCCAAAATGTGTCCGGGAGCCAAAATGTGTCCGGCCAAGGCATCGGAATGCTTGGAATGTCGTTGCTATGCCAACAGACACGCGAGCATTGTGACGCGATAGCATTGCACTTGCTTTGACCTCAGAATCGCCGGGTGACAAGCTCGCGCTTGCTTTTATCCTACAAAACATGACAACAACTCACTAAATAAAAGTTAACAAATAACATTTATTGAAAACAATATTCAACGTAACAAAACATTTTTAGGAAATGTGCCTGATTATTACAACGGCGTTTTCATTGGGTGAACGCGATCGCATAGCAAATACAGTAAAAAAATAATAATCGGTCATCAGAAAAACTACCAATAGGCCCACAAAAAAATAACAATTAGGCGTACTGATCAACGTGACATTAGATTAGTTTTATTGGGCTATTCAACAACGCGATAGGCCTACTTACTCTTTCCACCTCGCTGGTTTAACTTGCAGTGCGAACAGGCTAATGCGTTTTTTTTTTTCCGGCGTTGTTAACATTATTAACGGATGCTCGTTTTTTTATAAAGCAACATTTGACCAGGAAACTACTATGTAGTATTGCTAGCTAGTTAGTTTCAGTAAAAGACTATCTACTTCAAAATGAATCACTAGCTAACACAATCTAAAATCGAAAACAATTAACAATATAAAGCACAGTACCCTATACAAAAGGAAATTATAAAGGTTATCTGAGTGATAGTGATGGTTATTTGAGTGATGTACTGATCTATCTCCGTCCAACGATCTCCGGCGATTCTGAGGTCAAAGCAAGTGCAATGCTATCGCGTCACAATGCTCGCGTGTCTGTTGGCATAGCAACGACATTCCAAGCATTCCGATGCCTTGCCCGGACACATTTTGGCTCCCGGACACATTTTGGCCTGACAGTACTCTTACAAGCGATACTATAACAGCTCTGCATTTGAATGGATCTCTATGGGAATTGGGGGGTGGGACAAGATTTAGCTGTAAATTACACTGGAACAATATAGAACACAAGGTTGGCTAAGTGGCTTTAAGTCATCAAGGGTCTGATGTATTAAACAAGCCTTTAACCATCACTCTGCTGCCAGAAATACAGTAGATATGGAAGGATCACTTTAAGGGTTGTTTCTCCTGACAAATTTTCCTATTGAACTCTATGGAAAAATAAGTCAGGAGAAGAAACCCTTAAAGTGAACCATCCATATCTACTGCATATCTGGCAGCAGAGTGATGGTTTGAGGCTTGTTTGATACATCAGACCCTTGATGACTTAGAGCCATTTAGCCAACCATGTGTTCCATACTATTCCAGTGTAATTTACAACTAAATCTAGTCCCACCCCCCAATTCCCATAGAGATCCATTAAAATGCAGAGAGGTTATAGTATCACTTGTAGAAATACCAGAAAATAAGATTTCAAGAGTCTTTTGATATTGTTGGGTCAAAGACATCAGGAAGTCATGGCATGCAAAGGATATGTAACCAAATATTACAAATGATTACTTTATTATACATTGGCTGCAGTTATTGTAAGGGGGCAATTACTTTTTCACACAAGGGAAATGGGTGTTGGGATTTATTGTTCATTAAATACATTTAATAAGTAAAAAACAAATGTGTCATTTGTTTACTCAGGTTCCCTAAAATCAATATTATATTTTGTCTAAAGATCTGAAAACATCCAGTGTGAGAAATATGCAAGAATAGAGGAAATCAGGAAGGGGGCAAAAACTTTTTCACGGCACTGTACGTGTCTTTTAATACCTGCTTTCCACTTGTACTAAAATGCACCTGCAAATACCTTTCTCAAACGTCCTTTCGGGTTTAGTAAATCACTTTGCATGTGCTAAAGTAATCTATTTGCATGACCACCTCCCACTATTTTGGCAAATAATATAGGGATGCCCAATTTTGAATATTCATTCAGACTAACCCGAAAAAATTAGAAATCAAATTAATGTATCTTTCGATTTTAGCATGCGCAATCCTCTTTACACCTCGTCAGTTGATCACCTCAGATGATTCTTTGCGGGTGGTAACAGTTTTACACATGTTTTTGTACAAGCAAACCTTCAGTAAATCGACCCCTTAGGGTTTTGGGACCATTTAGACGTGGAAGCAGAGTTCGAGGAGGGAGGCGTGTCTTTGGTCACTCGACTGGGGACTCAGCCTGGGATTAAGAAGGCAGTCATTAACACCAGCCGAAGTAAAATGAGTTACTGCTGCACCTCTACCTGCCTGTTAATGATTTACCAGTCAGTCCGCTCTGTGTTAGTTACAATATCTGTGTCCTCAAGTATATTTAGTAACATTAAAACAAAACATTATGTGGCTGGTATGGATCCAATTACACACTGAAGCAATGCAAATATAGGTGAGAAAAACACTACAGCATCAGAATTTAATTCCATTGCAGCCAACAAGGTGAGCTTAAATAAATAATTAACTAAGCCATTTCTTTAAGGCAAAGGCAATGATACTTGGTTAAAATGTAGAGGCCCTTTTCAATGATCTGCCAGTTGGCGCATGCAGAGATGGACTTGGTGTGAATTCTGATCTGACCTTTGGGATGTGGTAGCCCCTGAATGTGGTGTCCACTTTAGTCTCATGGAGCAGGTTATTTGGAACTATGTTCCCAAAGCGCTGGATCTCGTGCACCACGGCGTCAGTGTACGGCATGCGTTTACGGTCATCCGCTCTCGGGGCGCGCTCTCTACCGACCACATTCTCTATCTCAGCCTGTACCTTCTCTGTTAGGGAGAGAAAGAGGGGGGAGAGAATGATAGCTACAAACCATTAAAATATGTACAAACCCCAATTACAAAAAAGTTGGAACAGTATGTAAAATGCACATAAAAGCAGAAAGCAGTGATTTTTAAATGTTCTTCTACATATATTTAATTGGAAAGAACAGTACAGATAAAAAATTACGTTAAAGTAAAGTTTAAAGTTAAAGTAACAGATAAAGTTTTACCTGATCAACTTTACTGATTTTTGTAAATGTATGCTAATTCCGAATTTCATGCCTAACACGTTCCAAAAAGGTTGGGACAGGGGCAAAAAAAAACTGGGAAGTTCAAAAAACACCTGTTTGGCACATTCCACAGGTGAACAGGTGATGCTATCATGACTGGGTATAAAAGGATATCAAAAAACTCTTGATATCTTATTTTCAGGTACTCTTACAAGCAATACTATAACCATTTGAATAGATCTCTATGGGAATTTGAGGGTGGGACTAGATTAAGCTGTAAATTACCCTGGAATAGTCTGGAACCCATGGTTGGCTAAATAGCTGTAAGTCTGTAAGGGTCTGAGGTATCAAATGAGCCTCAAACCGTCACTCTGCTGCCAGATATGCAGTAGATATGGATGGATCACTTTAACGGTTGTTTCACCAGACTCATTTTGCTATTGAACTTTATGAAAAAATAAGCCAGGAGAAAGAATTCTTCTAATGCAGAGAGGTAATAGTATCCTGTAAGAGGACCTGAGAATAAGATACCAAGAGTCTTTAGATATCCTTTTATACCCAGTCATGATAGCATCACCTGTTTACCAGTGGAATGTTCTAAAACAACTTTCATAGGTTACATACAGGTATGGAATACTATTCCAGTAAACATAGGATTAGACTGAAGTGCAAACAGGTAAAACGAACTTTGTACATTTTGCACTCATCAACTTCAACCCCTGTTTCAATGGGAAGGATGGCTCTGTGCTGATCTGCATAGATGCTATTTTACAGAGGTGGTGGTCATGTTCAAATGGAAAATGGTTTATTGCTTTTGACCCTTGCCCTCTGTAAGGGTCAAATAAGCTAGAAGCTAGTCTGACACAAAATGGTGGTTATTTTTAAGGCAGTGCTGGGCATTTGTCTTTGATTCCTCACAGCTGGAGTGAGTGAATCTAGAGATTCGTCACCTGCAACCCGCATCACCTTCGCAAAATCGCATTGGTTTTAAGCATCTGCTTAAGCATCTGTAAGATGTAAAAATGTGCCCTGCTGTTGTATAAATCCATTCAGTTCTCAAGGATAAACCCCCGGGATCCAGCCCAAAGTTGCAGTGGAGAGCCTGGTATGGACACACTCTTCAGCTGGCGACCCATTGGGGTCTGTGGTCGGGTGTCGGGACCCACCCTGAATATGGGGGTACTTCATCATGAACAGGAGACCCCAACGGAGGGTGGTGGACGTGGTCTCCGTTCCTGCAGCGAACAGGTTCGATATACTCCACAGCATGTTCTGGTTGTCAAAGAAAGTGTTGGGGTTCTCTTGCTCCTGTAGGGACAGGGAAAGTGAGACTGTAGTCATAAGCACTGTAAATGCCTTACAGCTCAGTTCATGTTAAGAGTGTACCTGCCTTACAGCTCAGTTCATGTTAGTGTACCTGCCTTACAGCTCAGTTCATGTTAGAGTGTACCTGCCTTACAGCTCAGTTCATGTTAGAGTGTACCTGCCTTACAGCTCAGTTCATGTTAGAGTGTACCTGCCTTACAGCTCAGTTCATGTCGGACTAACAATAAGCATTACAGGCTGAGGGTTCAAACCTACATTAAGTGGTACATAAACGGTTGTAAACCTTTGAAATGACCTGCAGTGACTGATGCCCTGTTGCCATGACACTCTGGCCAGTCCTGAAGTAGTACTGGCTTTTCTGTGACGCTTGCAAAAGATATTGACGTTGAATGACTGCAATTTTCAAACACCTCTTGGCATCTTTACTTCATGACTATTGGTGATAATTGTATTACACCCAACATTTTTATTTTATGCAACAACAAATTCCACCCTTGAATCTTTCTCCGGGGGGAAATGCATCCATCTTAGTATTGTCACATATGTGAGGACACTTCCTTTTCTAACTCCCTTTGCTGTCTTGCTGAATACAATGCATCTGCATTTTGGCTACGGTAACCGTTTAACGCAAGATGCTTTGGTTTGAACTTTGGTTTTTCATAGGGTTGTGACCTGCCGAATAAAAATGTGGATTTCTCCTGCATTTGCTCCCATTACATAGATATTTTAGTGAACTATAGCCATTGGAGGTTGTGTTTGCAGTTCAGCCTTAGTGAATCCTTCCCATGAATCACCGGCAACACAAGTGGGCCCCAGGAGTCTGACAACCGGGCACGCCCGATTAATACCTCTGCTTGTGATTCAACACGCAAGCGATGTAGGTGCAAGATATGTTAAATCTACTGTGCTGCGAAGTGCTGGCAATTTCTCAGGCCTCGCTCTGACCTCATTTTGTCTGGCGATGAAGCAGTCGATGAAGCTCCTCACATCGTTGCTGTCATGCTCCGCTTTGCGCTGCTGGTACACTTTTGTGAAGTAAGAACTGGCCTCATTAACGTTCTTCAATGCCTTACGACGATCACCCACCAGGAACATTGGTATAGGGAATGCATTATATAACTGAGAGCAGAGAGACGGATTCAGAGTCATTATTGACCAATGCATGAACAGATGAGTTAGTGAAAATGGCAGAAGGTGAAACCACAATGAATAATGAACCTGGGCTCAGAGTCGGAATAATGATCTCAGATCAGGTTGCTTCACAATATTCTAAACTCGTTATTCAAATCACGGTCCTCGAGGTCCGAGATCTGCTGGTTTTTCACCCTCCCTTTACCTGGGAGTCAGGTGTGATCACAGTCTGGCCAGTCAGTTGCACTAATTGTTCAGTTAATTACCTGGGAGAAAGAAAGCCAGGGCTGGATTTAAGATTTGAATTTCCATGTACTAAACCAGTGGTCCCCAACCCTGTTCCTGGAGATTTACTGTCCTGGAGGTTTTTCACTCTAGCCTTAAGAAAGCACTCCTCACTCAACAATTAGACATCTTGTTGAGCTGCTAATTAGTAGAATCAGGTGTGCCAAATTATGGGTTGAAATGAAAACCTAGATCTCCAGGAACAGGGTCAGGGACCACTGTTCTAAGCATATCCATGATGACCTAAATGGCTAAACTGATCTCAGATCAATGCTCTGTCTCGGAGATGGTTTACAAATCACCCCCATTGATATCACCCCCGTCTGTTTCCATCCCGAGGGAAAATTGGTAGCATGGTAGCATGCTATATAGCAGGGGTGGGCAACTCCAGGCCTCGCGGGCCGGTGTTTATACAGATTTTTGCTGCCACCAGTTACCAATTATTTAATTAACCCAATAATTTATATTATCTGATATTTTATCTACATTCCACGATATGAAAAGCAACTGATGAATGTTATTGTGTTGGTATTGTAGCGTGTTATCGTGGTGAAATGTACAAGTGAATCGGTGATTGAGCCAGGGTAACTGGTGGCAGTAAAAACCTGCATACACACAGGCCAGCGAGGCCTGGAGTTGCCCACCCCTGCTATTTAGCAATTTCAAATCCTTTAATGTCACACCTTGTGACTGGCAGATTTAGTCTCTGAGGTTTTGTTGTGCTGGTGGGCTCAGGGTGTGACCGTCTAGGCGAGGCTGGCATTTCTTTCAGTTGTGAAAGGGGGGGCAAATATTTTTAATTTGATGACATCCGATTGGATGAGAGCCTGAGTTACTTGAAAATACATATTTACAAAAGTTAGCGGGCTAACTCCTTAATCCTGCTTCGTGAAATACCCCCCAGGAGTGAATGATCTACCGTTAAGCATGTACCTGCGTCATAGGGCTGGAAGCCAGTTGAATATTCTCAGTGACCAACGCCTGCAGACGAAGGAACTGTGGGTCGTCATACTGAAAGCGTTGACCAAACACCAGCACGCAGATAATGTTGGAAACAGCAGAGTTGATGCTTATTGTGGGTTTGAAGGGCTTGCCTTTTTGGGAGAGGAAGAAGAACGTAATATTGACTGTGTAAGAAGCTTCAATCTGCTGCTTGTTGAAAGTGAATGCAATTTCATATTTGTAATTAATCATCTTGTATGTTAGTGTAGTGTTGAGGATCTAGTGACATAAACCTCAGTGGTGTTTCTATTTTTTAACCTTTATGTGCCTCTAGAGCACAAGTACATGCTCTAGGCTTTTATTTCAAGTCAACCAGGAACACCACAATGTGTATTTCAGTTAGATTATAGTATCTTTCAAGATTTGCATAAACAACTCTATTTAAAACAATCGAGAAGTGAGATTTACCACATACTCTTGATATCAATGGTTTTTTAATGAGGGAAGCAAGAATTAAAAGCAAGAATGACTTTCAAAGCCTATTTTGTGATGTAACTAGTGCAAATAGCCCCTGACTTTAGGCCACATGGGTGAACCATTTGGTTAAAGAAAAAAATTGAATTCAAATTGTGTCAAATTCAACCACTATTCAATTGATACTTCACTAGAGAATTTGCATTGAGTCAATTAACTAGTCAAATCATCGCTGGTGAAAAGCTGATTGGGTTTCATAAGGTCTGTCCTCATTTCTAACAGGCAGATAGAAGCCATTTCAACAAAAACTGTCAATATAAAAGCTGTCATTGGTCATAATTGTTCAGCTGACTGGCCCTCTTAATAGTCCCGGGCTCTGTCAAAATCAACGCCCTTATATACTATTGAGTATGCTAGTTGAGTACACTGGATGAGATATTTATGAAGTGTGCAAAATGTTCTCTAAATGCTGGGTACTTTAAATCCCCTGATTATATTCTTATTTCCAGGTCTTCACTGATAATAGTATATAGAAGACATTTTGCATAATGCATGTCACTAAACAGTATGCAGTACATAGTATGCTAGTACACAGGACACAGTAGGTTTTACCATGAAGATTTATCCTGTGTAAGGACTTTCATTTTGGAATGATGAAGGTTTACCCTGGTGTAAAGACTTTTATTCTGGTTTGAGGAAGGTTTACTCTGGTGTAAAGACTTTTATTCTGGTTTGAGGGAGGTTTACTCTGGTGTAAAGACTTTTATTCTGGTTTGAGGAAGGTTTACTCTGGTGTAAAGACTTCTATTCTGGTTTGAGGAAGGTTTACTCTGGTGTAAAGACTTTTATTCTGGTTTGAGGAAGGTTTACTCTGGTGTAAAGACTTTTATTCTGGTTTGAGGGAGGTTTACTCTGGTGTAAAGACTTTTATTCTGGTTTGAGGAAGGTTTACCCTAGTCTAAAGACTTCTATTCTGGTTTGAGGAAGGTTTACCCTGGTGTAAAGACCTTCATTCTGGTTTGAGGAAGGTTTACCCTGGTGTAAAGACCTTCATTCTGGTTTGAGGAAGGTTTACCCTGGTATTGTGCAAAGACTTCCAGCAGCTGCTGTGCCTCTTCTATGATGCGGTCCTCAATAGTACTGCGGCCCATGCCAAAGTCCCGCAGAGTGGACAGTGCGAAGCGGCGCATGGCCTTCCATGACTCACCCACAGCAAAAACGATGCCTGCAAGGGGGGACAGTGTACGGAGGAGGTCCGTATGTAGTTTATCCCAGTGTCAGTGAACATCACTCAGTGTCAGTGAACCTCACTCATTGTCAGTGAACCTCACTCATTGTCAGTGAACCTCACTCTGTCAGTGGCATATTGTCAGTAGCTATGATTCTCAATTTTGTGGAACTTGCCTCATGGAAATAAGAAAACAAAAAATTTGAGATTTAAAAAAAAGAAGTGAATTTTAAACTAATCTTAGCTGATAGTCTGGGAAAATACAAAATAACAGGTTTAAATGGGCACAAAGACATGTTGAAAGCAAAAGGAGATTGTTAGCTATCCGCTGGCAGAGAGGCAGAAACAAGGAGCTGGGAACCCTATCGGAAAAAGGCCGGTGTGGGTGCAGGTTTTTGATTTAGCCCAAGACCTTGATAAGTAGAATCAGGTGTCTTAGCGCTGGACTACACAAATTAATTAAACAAATCAACCAGCTTCATGTGAAAAGCACTGCTCATTGTGACCCTTGTGAGGCACATAGTCACTTAGTATCACCCATATAAAAGTAGACACTTGCTTAGTCTCACCCTTGCCATTGGAAGTGTATTTAGTCACTGTAGTCAAGCCCCTCTCCCCAAAGTCATCTGCCTGGGTGACCAGGGCCTCCTTCACAGCTTCATATCCAGTCACAACAACATACTTCTTCCTGGCCATGTGGAAGGTGAACACTGGTCCATACTGCTCTGCCAGCTGGAAGTGTGGAGAGGGAGAGGGAGAAGAAGGAGAGGGAGAGGGAGAGGGAGAAGAAGAAGGAGAGGGAGAGGGAGAGGGAGAAGGAGAGGGGGAGGGGGAGGGGGAGGGGGAGGGGAAAATAAATGGTGTTTTAAGGCTTGTTTGATATGTCAGTCCCTTGATGACTTAGAGCCATTTAGCCAACCATGTGTGCCATGCTGTTCCAGTGTCATTTAAAGCTTAAGATATCAAGAGTCTTTTGATGTTGTTGGGTCACAGACATCAGGAAGTCATGGCATGCGACAAAATATAAAAATGGTTACTTTATTCTATATATAAATGCAGGGGTGCCAATAATTGTGTTAAAAATAATTATTTCTTGATGAGGGATTTTTGTTTCTCATAATAAATTTACTTCAATTGAAGGTAGGATTTTTACCATTTTTTCAGGGTGAGAGTAAGCTAATTCACCAAATGATGAATTTGTTATAACTCTTTTTACTCATCTTTACCAGGGGTGCCAATAATAGTGGAGGGCACTGTATATATATAATAATAATCCATATCAGTATTGGCACAGTGACATATGCTCACTATTTTAAGAACATAGGCTACAGAATCATTTTAATTTAAATAGGTCTACCACTCAGACAAAATTAGAGACATAAGCACTTATTTTATTGATAGCCTGCTTATTTTATTTTAGTGACATGCGGCTAAGCAATAGCACAACGTTGGTTTATCACACAGCCCTGTCTAAGGCAACTCCCTGCTGTTAAGGTTAAGTTAGTTAACAACGGGCCGGCTAGACTCATCGTAATGTTTAGGCTACCTTGTTTCCTTTCTAGTTTTTAGCATTTAACCTATAATCCCCAAACACAGAAAATTAGGAAATGTCGCTATCTAGCCTGGTAGGCTAAGTTGTGGTAACTGCCTTACGACCAAAATCATTCACAGACAACTATTGAAGTTGAACCATAAGTTCAATGGTTTGAATGGTCCCCTGTATCGCCACTTTCTTTGAGGCCCCGCCTTCAGTGGCGGATTTAGGTATGGGTGACATGGACAGCCGCCCAGGGTGGCATCTTGCAGGGGGCGGCACGGGGTGCCCGCGCAATTTTTTTTGGAATGGTGACATTTGCGCGATCGGTTTTCTATCGCTCATTTGCAAGTCACTCACGTCAATGATATCATGTCACCGTGTGGGTCAATTAACCTTGTCGGAGTGGGCGAGTAGTTAACTAGGTGCCATTTGTGCCATGTAGCTAGTTAACTAGCTTGATGTCATTTCTTATTTTTAGCTTGTTAACTAGGTGGTCGTTTTGCACAGCTAACTAGGTCGCATGGCCACCTAGCTGTGACATGTGACCTAGCTAGGGGGCCATTTGACCTAACTAGTTGGCTTTTTGGCCAGCTAGCTGTGGCCTTCGACTTAACTAGTTGGCCATATGACCTAGCTAGCTGCGTCAAAAAGCCAGCTAGCTGTCCATAAATTCCAGCTAGCTAACTACTTAAAATCAATGGGGCAGCTTGTTAACTAGCTGGCATTTTTGGCACAGCTAGCTATGACAAATGGCCACCTAGTTGTGGTAAAAAGCCAACTAGGTGCACCAAAAAGGTAGCTAGTTGAATAAGAAGTATGGCAAGCCGTTTTATCATTTATTAAAATTTCGTAGCTAGTTACCTTTTTCTCCTAACTAGCTGCCCATTTTCCTAGCTAGCTGGCCATATGACTTAGCTAGCTAACACAATTTCCTAGCTAGCTGTTTGTGCCAACTAGCTGGCCACAAAACCTAGCTAGCTGCATCAAAAAGCCAGCTAGCTGCCCCCAGGACACAGCTAGTTGCCACTTTTGGGTATAAAGGTATAGAGGTAAACATGCTGGATTGTAGCACAAATGTTAATTTTCATCTGTTGTCCCTAAAGGTTTTTCACTCTGTGCCTTCAAAGGAAAGACATCAGGTGTGATGTGGAGGAAGTGCTGTGGCCAATCAGGGAGGAGAAAATTAATGCCCAATGAGAGTCAAGTAGAACTTGACTGTATTTGTCCCCAGTGGGGCGATTGGTTGTGCAGCAGTGAAACACAAAAAATACAACAACAAAAAAAAAGTAAAACAACCATACTATAGATACGTAATAGACATGTTTTTCTCGTATTTGTGTGTCTACGTATTTGTGGGTTTACGCAATGATCAGCAGGTGCGATACATTTGGTGACATTGTTGTAGCGATTGACTGACTTAGTGTCTTTTGACGCATGTGGTTATCATTTTGATTGTTATTGTTTCTTTTGCACGGGTGGTATAGTGTTATGAGAAATGATTTTACTGTTTTGGGGAGTTTTGGGAATGAGGTTAGAGTTTCAAGAAATGCATCCAAGTAATTGAGAAAAACTGTAACTAGCTGGCCGTAAGAGCCGGACACCTAGCTAAAGAGCTAGGTCGCAAATGTCTTTTAAAAACGTAGCTAGTTAACTATTTGGCCTTAACACAGTGTCAGCTAGTAAACTGGCTGCCATTATTTTAGTGTAGCTAGTTAACTAGTTGCACTTTGCTCAATAGCTAGTGAACTAGTGTTTTAACGCAACTAGCTGGGACATATGGCTGGTTAGGTAGGACAAATGGGCTAGTTAGGGCTAAAAAGGTAGCTAGCTACGGAAGTCAAATAAAAGCTAAAACGGCTTGCCATAGGCTACTGCCGGTTGCGCCTGGGAAGGTCTCCCACTCAGAAGTACGAGATGGGGAGGGGGGCGAGGGTAGGTTGACTTCAGGTCTCCCCACTGGAAGCCCGAGGTAGGGGGAGCGGGGGAATCTATCAAATAGCGCACGGTAATGCTTTGCACTTTTGTTCCATTAGAGTTGACTGAGATTAATTCAACAGACAAGACGTATGGAAAATTGACTTTTTAATTAACCGTCTTAAATGTATTCAGCTTGTTTCAATTGGCAATATAAACGTAGTAACAGGGTGTTGTGATATATTGATTCTTTTGGGGTGTCTTATGCCTATAATTAGCCAATTCTTTGTTACTTTTTTGATATGGATGAGTCTTATTTTTGTATATATATATCTATATAGTTTTAAATGTTATGATTGTTTATTTGTGCTGTTCCAAAAGTCTGAACAAAAATTAGTTAGTGCTGAATGGTGCTTTTTTTGTTTTGTTGGCGGGAGGTTTGCCCAGGGCGCCATACAAGCTAGAACCGCCATTGCCCGCCCTGATGGGTAGCTTTGACAGTTTGCATTTTCAGTTCAGATTTTGGCTGAATTCTTGCATGACCACGCGGAAATTATAATGTAAACGGATGAAAATCATGAAAACGACGTTAAACGATGTTAAATAAATGTTTCCTTTTTGCCATCGATCATGCAATTACAATAAGAAACTGCTAATACAAATGTGGTTTTTCATTTTCATTTAAATTATGGCAAGCTTGTGTCGTAGAGGGTGAGAAATTAAATGTGAAATGGATTTGCATTCAAATTTTCAAATAAAGTGCCTACATTAACTTGCAAATGAAAATGCAAAGGGGCCTTTTTTTTCAGTTCGTATGTAAACGATTTGCATGTTCATTTGAATTTTGGCACGGATATGCTTCCATACATAACAATATCCGCCGTGCCTTGTCAAATATTCCCCACTGGCTGCATACAGGTTTACCTAGTCTCGCTTAATCTGTTAATTGTATTTGTTTGCTGTCAAGAGGTCTGTCTCTAAAATATGTGAAAAGTCTCTGAAATGTGTGGGCGGTGGTTTGCTTGCATACCATGCACTAGGCCTGTTCTGAAGCAGCGCACCCGTGTTTTAAACGTCATTACTTTGTGATGAACTGTAATATACCATCTACTGGTTGACCTTTGTGCCTCTGGTTTCTGTGGCTATTACTGAACTCTTTAACTTCTGACAAAGGCAAGCATAACCTCAGCCCTGGTTCAGCTTCCCCAATGCTGATACATACCACATACTTCCATTGTCTCAGAGTCACTGGGTGCGTCCTGTTCTGACCCTAGTGGGTTAATTGCATGGTTTTTGGCGCCACCTAGTGGCGGATGTTATTTTCTATCTTCACTTCCTGTCAGTCAGTTGAATTTCCGTTTTTGGCAAGTGAAAACAGAGTTGGAGAATTCCATGTGTTCTTTCCTTTCTTCATATTTCGCCCTTGATTTGGAACAGTCTGTAAGTAATAACAAGATGCTTATCTGTCTATTGCTTGGATTGTTGTGATAAGTTTCGTTTGTTTTAGTACAGCCATTCTAGCCATTGTTTAACCCTATGCTAGCAATACAACCTTACAAAGCTAACTGTTTAGTGTTAACCCTTGCCTTGCTGTTAGCTACCTTTTGTGTAGAGATTATTGTTGCTATTTAGTATTGTGCCTTAGCGGTTTGGTGGTTCATTCTGTGTGTATATTGTCAGAAGGAACATTTAACTAGTATGCTTTTATGTCATATAGCCTAATTATAATTTGTATTGTTTCATGCATTTACATGTATATTCATATGTTTTTGTTGTCTTCTTGTTATGTTGCAGTTTCACAAAAAGGCTCCAGTAAAGACACTGAACTTTCACTGCTGTCTGATTTATTGGAGAATGTTTAGCTCGCTGTCTGAGCTGTGTAGGCAACTATTGCTCAGGGCAGAAGACGTCCCAATACTCAAAAAAGACCATAGACATTAACTAAAACTTATTTTTAAACAATTTATTGTGATTATGTCTTACCATCAATTTCCTGGATTGTTCAATATAACAAAATGTCGTTTTTCTGGAGCATCTTATTTTTACGTTTTAGTTTAAAAAGAAAATATATATATACCAGCGCTGGCACTGTTTAAAAACTCGACGTCCCATAATTCCCTCCGGATGGTTCAATTTGCAAGGTGGAATAGACCAGAATAGAAAACCTACAGATCCTATTAGATGAATGCAATTTGACGTGTGTTTAGCTGAGAATTTTGACAAGTTTGTATGCATTTCATGTTAAACAAAAACCTGCTTTGTTTTATAGACATGTCTAGTAATTATTTTGCTACCTTGCCTGAACCTGTGTGTTCACGATACCTTAAAGGGGTAGGAAACACTAAAACATATTTTTTGAGATGTTATATCTAGGCATTTCCTCAGATGGAAGAGAACAATAGTATGCATTGCATCTACAATTTTGGTCAAAATGTTTAATTTCAGTATTTTAGCCGTTACATCACCTATTCTTCTTCCGGGGTTGAAAATGAAAAATGACGTTGAAGTGTACTTTTTGTACACTTGTACGTAATCAGTTTCGCACTTTCTTACCGCCCCCAATATAAATACTTTCCTGAGAAGGCGTGGCCAATAGCTATATCCATTTGACAAGCAATATCGTTGTAGCCTACAGTTAGTCTCTTTCAATGTATTAGCTTTTTTCCAATTATGCTAGTTATTAACAACTGTAAGTTAGTTTTTTTCAATTCCAATAGCATCAATTTACAAGCAATGACTGATGGGTCGCAAGGGTACTTTGTCTGGGTGCAAGAGCATCAGCGGATTAACGTTAACAGTTACATCCTTTCCCGAGCGATCCGGAGTGAGCTGTGGGCTACTCTGACTTGGCATTTTTGGTCTGGCGCCAATGATCAGCACTGCTGGCATGTTTGTGTGCAACAAGCATTTCCCGTGGGACTGTTACGAGAACTATGCTCAGGTTGAATTGGGGTATGTCAGCCAAAGGAATGCGGTAACGTTACCAAGCCCTACTGATATTGCTGTCCCTCCAAATGCGGTAAGTTAAATTAAGTGTAGCCTACGGCGTCTCTTTGGCTTGCTAACGTGATGGTTATCTTGTAGCCTCATTTAGCCTCATAAGATATTTACTTCAGTTGTTTTCGTATCGTTAACCATAGTTAACTGGCCAGTGATATTTCACTGCCTTTTGCGTATAAGCTATAACGTTAGGTTTGATACTGCGTTGTCAATCTTACTGGCCTTGGGTCTGCTTCATTGAAGCAGGAGTTTACGGAGTTACGTTTGATGGGTAACACTTAACTGCACTATATCTGGAACCCCCCGTGTGATACAAGCACCATGCTGTGATTATGTTAACTTATGTCTTAGGATAGCTAGTAAACGTGCATTTGTAGATGGATAGGGTAACGTAGGTAAAAAAAATAAAAATAAAATTAAAAGCCAAAAGCCGTCAGTTTCACTTGACATTCATTAGCCTACGTGTTGTATTTTTTCATGTTTGTATAGTCTGCAGGTAACGTTAGGTCAGACTGAATATTTGCTGACAAACGTTAACTTACTGGGCAGAACATCGATTTGAGCAGATTGTGAAGTCTCCCGTAGCGTAGCCTATAGCGTTCAGCTAACAGCCGTTTAGTTTCACTTGGCATTCGTTTACATATTTTATTGTCATGTTCGTGTAGCATAGTTACGTTAGATGTAAAAAAGCGAGTTAGTTTGAGAATGGAGTGAAGATGTGACGTGATGCTTCGTATTTACAGAGTAACTTAAGGCATTAATTACGTATTTTAGTTATTCATTGTTAATTTATTTATTTTATTCTTTAAGTAGTTTGTGTACGGGTAGGTTAGACTTAATATGTGCTGACAATACTGGGCATAACATCGATTTAAGCAGAAGCAGATAGTCGAGTTCACAAGTGGGACTCAGAAACTTCTCCCAACGGCTCAAACTGATAGGGCTCCGGACCATTTCCTCCTTCATACTCCTGGTCGGTGGAAAGCCCAGAGGATTTCGGAGGGGAGAAGTCCTCCACCTCGAAAGAGCTATTGACTGATTGCTTATCCGGACATCTACACATATTTGATCGAGTCACCAGGTACAGTAGCATTCGGCTCAGTGTTGTCTGTAAATAACCAACCTGTTAATAGCCAACTATCTGATTGGTCAAGAACCACCCGTGCGTTGCAATAATGGATATGTAGTCTGTTAAAGTGGACTACAAACAGGACTACAAATCATTAATCATTACTTTAAAAAATAAATTGAAACATGCAATATCATTATACCACACAGACCAATCCAGGAACGTTTCGGCTCATTCTATAAATCAGATTTTTTTAAATTGTCGATAGTCTCCAAAGTCTGTTCTATCCGTCATAGGGAATTTACTTCTGAAACAAAACTCCGCCCACGTCTGGTACTCACTTATTTCTGCAGTGCATTTTTCCATCACACGCAGAAATAATTCCCGGCATCCTGCAAACTACAGCAAGGCTATTGAGGCCACACTACTGCATAAGAGCCCAAGGACTACATCCATTTAGAATAAATTTTTGGGGGAGGGGGTTAGGAAATAAAAAAAAAATATTCAACATTCATGTTTTTTGTTCAATGAAAAAATCCATTAAAGTTCTGCTCACAAATGTTTGCATGGATGTCTGCTTATGACGAGGTAAATACAGCTAGTACAAATAATGGCCACATTTCCCGTTTATTCCCATTAATTCCCATGAAAAAAGTTTCCACCTTTGAATATTCCCAGAATTTTGCAGCCCTAATGGTTACATATTAATTAATGTCTCGCAATGTCAGATACATTGTATACTGCAGATGCAAATATTTGTACTCGAAAACGTTCAGGCAGTTTTGCATACTTCCGGGTAGGAGAGGAGTGGTAGTGGGAGAGTGGAGGAAAGGAGGTGGGGAGTGAAGAATATTGGGACGCACCCACAGTCTTACCTTGCACATGGTTTCCTGAGGGAATTTCATATTGAGGATGTTGAGGTTGCCAATGAGAGGCCAGGGTTTGGGTCCCGGGGGGAATTTATAGCGGCTCGACTTTGTCGAAGATTTGAAGATGAGAACGATGAAGAGCACTGCCGTGCAGAGGAGGAAGGAGGAGACGGAGATGGTTTCTGCAAGCAGGACCTTGATTATTGACATGACTGCCTCTATTTTTTTCACAGTCTCTCAATGCAAATTGTCAGAGTTCTGCTTCAGTCCAGATTTTTGAAACCAGTTTTTATGCGTGGTGTCTCCTCCTCTTTCTTCTCATTGGTTGGCTGTGAGAATGGGGCGAGGACAGACCTTTATCTTGGAATTATACGCTGTAAGGTAAAGGTGACATGGAAATAGGTACTAGAAAGGTTGCAGTAGGTCAAGGTAACAGCTAACTGAGCACTGTGAGTGTGTATAAAGTGATATTGTCAGATAGAATAGAAGGCACTGTAACATATACTGTACTTCTAATTTATTTGTGTACTCCATTTCCTATTTATTCTAATGTCACCTTCATATTGCTGATGATCTTACAAATCACTTGATGCTTCTAATTATGAAAAAATTAAGGACAAATAGCGAATGTGCTTTCATGTGTGAAATTGTGAACACACATATGCATAGACATTAAGAAATAACTTTTCATTAAACTTATGTAGATTAGGGAACCCACACTAATTTCAATAAAATCTGATTTGTAAGTCATAAATACATTTCAAGACATTTTAAATTCAGGGGTGAGAGGAGCCGTCAGGCTGAAGAAGGAGGCCTACAGGGCGTGGCTGGTCTGTGGGTCTCCGGAAGCAGCTGACGGGTACCGGCGGGCCAAGCGGTGTGCGGCCGTGGCAGTCGCCGAGGCAAAAACTCGGGCGTGGGAGGAGTTCGGGGAGGCCATGGAGGAAGACTATCGATCGGCTCCGAAGAGGTTCTGGCAAACCGTCCGTCGCCTCAGGGGGGGAAGGCGGCAACTTGCTCACACTGTTTACAGTAGTGACGGGGGGCTGCTGACGTCAACTGGGGAGATAGTCGGACGGTGGAAGGAATACTTTGAGGAGCTCCTCAATCCCACCAACACGTATTCCATGGAGGAGACAGAGTCGAGGGAGGACTTGGGGAGGGGTCGTCCAATCTCCGGGGCAGAAGTCACCGAGGCGGTGAAACATCGGGGGCAGTGCCTTTGGAGTGGCAAACCGGGGTGGTGGTCCCCATCTTTAAGAAAGGGGACCAGAGGGTGTGTTCCAACTACCGGGGGCTCACACTCCTCAGCCTCCCTGGGAAGGTCTACTCCAGGGTATTGGAGCGGAGGGTCCGGTCGATAGTTGAACCTCAGATCGAGGAGGAGCAATGTGGTTTTCGTCCCGGCCGTGGAACCGTGGATCAGCTCTTTACCCTCGCTAGGGTGCTGGAAGGGGCATGGGAGTTTGCCAAACCTGTCCACATGTGTTTTGTGGATTTGGAGAAGGCTTATGACCGTGTTCCCAGGGGCATCCTGTGGGGGGTACTCCGGGAGTATGGGGTGGATGGCCCCTTACTAAGGGCCATTCAGTCCCTGTACCGAAGGAGTGAGAGTCTGGTCCGCGTTGCCGGCAGTAAGTCGGACTTGTTCCCAGTGGGGGTTGGACTCCGCCAAGGCTGCCCTATGTCACCGGTTCTGTTCATAACCTTTATGGACAGAATTTCTAGGCGCAGCCGGGTGGCGGAGGGTGTCGAGTTTTGTGGTGGAAGGATTTCGTCTCTGCTGTTTGCGGACGACGTGGTCTTTTTAGCTCCATCAAACAGCGACCTTCAGCTCCTGCTGGGGCAGTTCGCAGCCGAGTGTGAAGCGGGTGGGATGAGAATCAGCATCTCCAAGTCTGAGGCCATGGTCCTCAGCCGGAAAAGGGTGGACTGCCCACTCCGGGTCGGGGGGCAGGTCCTGTCTCAGGTGGAGGAGTTTAAGTATCTCGGGATCTTGTTCACGAGTGAGGGTAGGATGGAGCGGGAGATGGACAGGCGGATCGGGGCGGCGTCAGCAGTGATGCGGGCGCTAAACCGGTCCGTCGTGGTGAAGAGAGAGCTAAGCCAAAAGGCGAAGCTCTCGATTTACCGGTCAATCTACGTTCCAACCCTCACCTATGGCCACGAGCTATGGGTAGTGACCGAAAGAACGAGATCGCGAATACAAGCGGCCGAAATGAGTTTCCTCCGCAGGGTGGCCGGGCTCAGCCTTAGAGATAGGGTGAGGAGCTCGGACATCCGGGAGGGACTCAGAGTAGAGCCGCTGCTCCTCCATGTCGAGAGGAGCCAGCTGAGGTGGTTCGGGCATCTGGTGAGGATGCCTCCTGGACGCCTCCCTCGGGAGGTTTTTCGGGCATGTCCGTCCGGGAGGAGACCTCGGGGCCGACCCAGGACACGCTGGAGGGATTATATCTCTCGGCTGGCCTGGGAACGCCTCGGGATTCCCCCGGAAGAGCTGGCGGAAGTGGCTGGGGAGAGGGCGGCCTGGGTTCCCTTGCTGAAGCTGCTGCCCCCGCGACCCGGACTCGGATAAGCGGAAGACAACGAACAAACGAACGAACATTTTAAATTTATTAGTTCTTTGAATACAAATAACGTTTTGTGATGGAATTTGGTGCGATCTAAAGTGACAAGAAAGCAGCAAGCATCAAAACATGGCCTGGAGGTAAAAGCATTTTAATAAACAAAAGAGCAAAAGTTCATATTTTAAGAATACAGTGCAGGTGCTATTTAAGTCTTAAATGACACCCCACTTACCTGCTGTCCAAATAAAATGCTTTATTCAGTACGGTACCTTTATACTAGCCTCACCCCCGACCAAACCAGGTTATGGTTGCTTCACAAAGTGTGTGTGTGTGTGTAGGGGGTGGGTCTAGCACAGAGAATATAGATCACGACTTGTCATACAGAAAGCAGTGGATACAGATTTGTTAGTAATATAATCTAATTCTGTTGACGAACATTTTCTCTGACTTGCTAAAAGAGCCTTTCTCAGGGAAACCTAATTTTACCCATTCATCATACTGGTGTGTGGCTGCCGGACCACATTTGTCATGCATTATTTTTATTGGACCCGAAAATTCGGGGTCCTGCGCTTTCGAATTGCTCGAACCCATTTTCAAGTGTTTGCCCCACCACCAGTCTATGCCGTATTACTTTTTAATTTTCAGCTGACGTATCACACCAGTTTTAGCCAGAATCAGTTTCAGATGGGTAGTTTTCCTCACTATCTCTATCAGGTATACTTGACCCTGCCAAGCTCCTCTGGAATAATGCCTCTCGTTTACTGGTCCGTGTACATCATTTGTGCTTATCGATAACACCTGAAACCATATTACAAAGATCCTATCTTTGTTTAATCATATATATTGTACTTTTCCCATGAGTGGAGCGCTTTACTAGCCTCCCTAGTTTGAATCATCACCCAGGATGATGAACCCGTCAGTCCCTACGTCAAACTTTTTAAGTAGAGCACCTTATGGCCTCTATCACGTTTTGTTGTAGCCTCACCTGTGGTTCTTTTTCTAGGATTGCGTATTGATCACTCCAAACAAACGGCGTCCTCTTTCGGGTCCGGTCGCCGCCGTCCTTCCTCTCGGTAACTGATTACAGTAACCTCTCTCTGAGAAGGGTTGCAGCTTCGGGGTTCCAAACACCTGGCAGTGCGCACTGTCTATGCCTTTCCAGATTGGAGAGGGGTCTGTATTGGAGAAAAATCAAGTTAGCAATCCCATCCTCGTCGCCAAATAATGTAGTGGAAATTTTCCTTTCTACCCACAGTGAAGCAAAGTCTGTTCCAACAGAATCACAACAAACCCGTCTAAGATATATAATAATAATTAGTTTATTTGCAGATGTCACAGAGGGCGGATTTCTAAGCATAAGAGAAATACAGATAGATGAAAGACAAAATACAGATATACATTCTCTCGTCAGGGACATGGATTATAACTCTTGGCCTCGATGGCCCCCTCCCTGGTCAAGAAGGAGACAGCCATTGAAAGATGTTTCCTAAGCAAGGTCATGTCATTAACTTTACTGTCATGCATGACCTTCTATTGATGTTGTAAATCTGGAAATTAGCAACACAAATCATGTCGAGTTCTCCAAATTGTAAAATCTGGAAACATCAACTAAAATCATGTTACAAACCAAATTGTAAAACTCCGCGCGGCTAGACCAATGAGGGAATAGCTCGGAGCGAAGGTTTAAGCGTGATGTATTCCGCTATTGCTGTGGGAAAAGGGAAAAGTTATGAAAGTTAATAAAGAAATATTAATATTCTTGCAACCGGATTAAGACTGCTCTTTAGATTCACGGGATCAGCTAATAAGGGACCACGAATCAAAGGTACTCGTACCACGTTACCTTCGCTTTTAGTCTGGTCTACCTTGACCCCAGTTTATCCAAAGAACAGCCTGTGTGTATTACAGTAAATCATCAGCCACCAACGCTGATTCTGTACTCGTTTATCTGACTCCATTTAATATTATAATTTAGTATGTACAATTTCCACTTGATTTGTTAAAGGACTCTCATACTTTAAAGACGGTTCTCTGAGCTGGATCTGTCGGTTAACACCGCGCTTTACATTGGGCCCTTAATGTACACGACTCACAGCTGACTAGATATCTGCGGTTATCTCAGAGGTTGCGGAAGAAGCCACTTTGTGCGGTATGCTCTATGGTTAAGACTCAGGGACCGACTAAAGGAATATTGGCAACCACCGTTCTCAACATGTATAACCGCCAGGCGGAGGTGATCTACTTTAAGACATAGTTCTACAGGTGCAATACTCCGTGATACATTAAGCTTAAATTGTCAACCTCCCTAGACCAGCTGAGGGGATAACCATGACTGAGGAAATTAATCAACCCATTACCGGTGCACAGAGATAGTCAATTTTCAGAGAGAAACCACACAAATCAAGTTTAACTAATTTATTACCAGGTAGGTTACTTACTTAAATTATCAATACATAGTTACAGATTGAACATTCCAAATTCAAATACAGTACAGAGAAAAATACTTAGTCATACCTGGCAATTTGCTACACACAATGACCTGAAGTAGGATGTGCGGAAAGACTGGCTACAGCCTTCCAGATTGGTTTGCTTCCTTTGCTTAAATGCTCAAACTCTGCGTTTGATCTGGCTGCAGACGGTCGTAAAACCATAAACTGGTCAGCACTTTTTAGCCCCCCTTCTATGGGGTTTCACAGAATGGTTTTTTCTAAGGACAATTTCACAACGGCAGCTTACGCCTGTGTTATGAAATATACATTCCATTCATGTTGCACATTTAGGACATGTAGACCATTGCACCACTCACACGAGACCATCAAAATGATATCAAACATGAATAGGTCTAAGTTTGTGTTGCCATGAGACTCCCCATCTCCACAGTTTTCTCAGATGTGATTGATATTAATGCCACAAAGGTACCAGAATTCCTGTTGAGAATATTACATTTACACCCTAGTTGTCCCTGTTAATGTAGGTAGGTTAACTTGATGTATTTACTAATGTAACACTCAAAAACGGAACAATACATGATTATCTCTCTGGAAAGAGTGTATAATGTATGTTCCAGTGCCCAGACTAGTTCCAGTGTATACTGTACAATGTAGCAAAAGTATCAATCACATCTGTATGTTTTTAAGCTTTTTAAGGACAAAAGCAATCTATACCATGTTGTGTTGTGTGTGAAAAATATGTTTAAGGACAGAGATTTAACCTGCCCTGATAACGCCATGTGGGGGCACTATGGCACTGTTTGTGTGCCTGTCTCCACGACAGTCCAAGCGTTTCCTCCAAAGCCGTGACACCTGGAGACATTCTTTGACCGTCATAAACTTCACGCCAGATGGTCCCAGCAGATTTTACGGCATTGAAGTTCTGGTTTATCACATCCTTACAGGGTCCACCCCCGGTGTTGTGTGTTCAGGTGCCCGGGGATCTCAATTTCAGTCTTACAATGTGGGCCAGACACAGAGGAACCAGGGTGACCCAGCTCATGTGCTGGCTAAACCCCTCTATCCCTTACCTCTGCATTACTGTTAGACTAAATGATAATCAAAGAGAAATCATTAATAAGTGTTAAATGTTAATAATGTGATTGTCTTTTAATTAACATACATCTCTAAATTAACACACACAATGTAAATAAGAAAATTTCCATTACAACGTACTACTGCCCCTTTCCACAAACCTTCAGCCAAGACCAGGCGTCTCACACTCCCCCACATGATCAAAAAAGCCTGACCGTCACTGCTAGCCCGCACAGGTAAAACATTACATTATAGATTACATTATAGGCATTTAGCAGACGCTCTTGTCCAGAGCGACTTACACATCATTTATACATAGTATCCATTGATACAGCTGGATATATACTGAAGCAATGCAGGTGAAGTACCTTGCTCAAGGGTACAACGGCAGTGTCCGACCTTGGAATCGAACCTGCAACCTTTCGGTTACAAACCCAGTTCCTTAACCATTATACCAAACTGCCGCCCCTAATACCACTGTATAGTAACAGAGACTGGCAATGAGTCAGACCATTCTGGCTTTCAGAATGACATTCTTCTTCAGAGGCTAGCATTCAGGTAAGAGACTGAAACTCTTGACAGTTAATGCAGTTACTGGAATTTCCGGTTGAAGGGACGTGAGCATTGACTGTGCCTCCACCAGCAAAATGCTGGTAACATTTTGATTGTGGCTGGTAGATTTTCTACTAAACCAGGTTGCGTTATATTGTAAAATGTTGAAAATGGCTAGTGATTTTTCGAATCAACAAGCCACTCTGACCAGAGGGTGAAAGTTCATTTCATTTTACTGCCCAGATCACCTCCTCATTGGCCCTGACAGTTATAACATAAAATGTGGGGGGTAGGTAATTTTTGTGGTTGGTAGACAGCTTTACCTGAGGTGACTCCGCTTACATATTAACCATAAAAAAGCTGGGTTTCTCACTGAAATGAGACCATGAACACACATACATGCCTAACCATTGATAATAGGTTCTTAAAATTGGCAGACTGCTTCACTTTATTTGTTCTATTCTCAAGATCAAAAAGATTAACAAGGTAAAGTCACAAGATAGCACTCAGGGCATGGTTCTCTTACGGACTGTCGTCAACATCATTCCTAGGTTGCCATTAAAACATAGCATATGCTATCAATAAACCAAACTAGTTTTAAAAAGGCTAGGTATTTTTAAAGGTCTGTTTATGGCTGAACTAGCATTACTTGTGCAGTTTCACCCAGTTAGCACCAGACTATACTACAGTTAGCACCAGACTATACGACAGTTAGCACCAGACTATACGACAGTTAGCACCAGACTATACTACAGTTAGCACCAGACTATACTACAAATGTGTTACTACATCGCAGGAAGATTATGTTCGATTTCTGGTTGTGTGACATCCAACATTGTTGTAACATTTTTACAATTTCTCTCTCTTTTCATACCATACCCAAAGCACAACTTTCCAGTTATGTTGCAAATAGCATATGTCTAGGTCACACATACGCCTTTTCCGAGAGGTAAAAACGTTTTTCCGAAGTATTTGCAACCCACAGAAATCGCAAGAGTGTATTTTACCATCTTTTAACAGCCTGTAAAAAAACTTTGAAAAACATTATCTGGATAATTGGCCAGGGAGTATAGCTAATTAAGGGCCGCAATGGCGAGCAGCATTTCACCCCAATGTAGAAGTTGCATGCTATGGTTCACGGTGTGATGGAGAAAGTTGCGATGCTCACATCAGGTTTCCCACATTTAGAGAAAATGGTGGCTTAAATATTTTGGTCCCTTTCACCTAGTAGTAACTGATGGCCTGACCAGCTGAACGCTTGGGTAATGATTAACGCTGGATTGCGTAGATGAAAACACGAGCTGCCTTCCACAGTGTTAAGTGATACGACCCTTCCCTTAGTGACAAATAGCACCGCTTGGTTTAATACCAGAACAATTCCTTCGAAGCAGTAGCATGTTAAAATCCGCTTTTAAAGGAGCATTTAAGTGTCATCAGCATATTAATGATTTTTAAAATTATGACAGAGGGTGAAGCCGTGAACCCCCTCCTTTCCCCCCCAAAAACATCAAAACTAAAGAAAAAAAACACTGCTCCCAGAATCAAACATTGGGGTACTTCTTTTTGCAGGATAAGGACGTCTGATCTCCTCTTATAGAGGAAAATAGTTTTCATTACTGAAGTATGCACTGAACCAATTCAACTTTCAGATAATCAAATATTTTTAGTTGAGTCTATACAATGCCATAGTGAACTAAGTCTTTAGCTGCTTAATAACGACTGTTCCAGTTTACTTACCTGATCAGAAGAGGAGGTAAAGTCACCTGTCAGTTTGACTAAGGTTGTTGTTCTAGATTAACTCCATCATTGACAACTGTATCTTTCGAAAACTTTCTAGCTAACGTTAGTGAACTATAACCAGAATGCATACATATAGCTAGCTGCTAACAGCTGCTCAACAAACGTAAACCATTTTATACTGCAACTTTAATTATTTCCAGCTGTATTGCATTGACAACTGTATTGGTATCCCAAATTTGCCTTTACTGTACATTAACACTGTCTGTCTATACAATGTAAACACAGTTGAGACATGGGTCCCTTTTGGGGAAGGTGCATTCACCTCACAACCAGCAGAGGGAGCCAGAGACCAGATACAGCATAGTTAGTGGAGCCTCAACAGTGTCCATGCCTGTACAGAGCATCCTCTTCAGTAATCTATTTTATATAGAATAAATTAGTTTTTTTTTAAATTTTTTTTTTTTTTTTTTTTTTTTTTACAACTGTACACAAATCAAACATAATTGCACTTGTCATTTTATAATAAATGCACTTCCTTGGTAAAAAAAAAGAAAAAAGATGCTACTTCCTATTCACAATTGCTGAGTGCTTTCACATACACTGTACCACGACTTGTGTCGAGACCTATACCACAAAAAATGTTGTTTAGACGTGTGTTCGTAACAGAGTGCGCTGATGTAATTTTTGTTCTACCTGTTTTGTCTTTAGTAAGCAGGTAACCTTTCGAGTCAAACTCATGTTTAGCCTCGATTTTTCTCAATGACACGCTTCGATTTTCATATGTCTCCTATATTATGGCCCATCACATTATTGTATGCTGCAATACAGTTTAAGAGAACACCACAACATTATATTTATACACACAGTGGTCATTAAAGACACAGTCATTACCAAATTAAATGTGAAGTATGTGAATATGCAGAGAAGTCAAAATCCAAATTACCAAGGAGACGGCTAGGCCTGGTTTTATGAGGTAGGTCACAGCTTTATTATTATTATAATTAGTCTACTTCTCTAAGGAATTTGATTTTAAATCATTTTAATCAAACATAATATATAAAAGTGCTCAGCAGACAACTGAAATTAGGGGAGAAAAAGGACCATTTTAAATAAAATTAAGAAAAGATTCCCATCCTACACAATTCACAAGACATGACAACATAGTTAGATTAAAGCAAGCTGTAATTTTACTATGGGAATGTATAAGTCAAAAGATCTTTGCTTATGTATATCATGCTTATGAATATGAGAATTCAATATATTTCCGGGGAAAAAACTGGCTCTGCAACTATGGTATCTATGTCCTTGAGCGATGTGGAGACGTCTTAAAGAAGCAAGTGTGCAGCTGTTGTAACGCATCGAGCCGATTTACTCTTGTAGAAATGACATTCCATTCCTAAACGACTCACTTGACTTGTCTCAATAGTAGGAATGAGGCCCTTTGCTGTTGTTGAATAAATATTTCTATGGGCAACTTTATGCGGACCCTTTGTCTAGTTGCCCTTTGTACATAAAAACAATCAGATTCTAAAACAATATTTTGCTAATTTTCAGTGTTAACACTGTATGCTATTACACCAGTGGCTTTACAAGCACTGTAACAATATTTAAACATATAAACATTTGAGGAGGCCTAATCTAAGCCTTAATGCCTATGTTTTTTTCAGGAAATTAAAACCTTTTTGTGGCCTTTATCTAATAATATTCCTTTTTTATCCTATTGTGAATGCTTGTCAAATATTCTAGTTGTCACACCTTCCCAGTTACTCTTGATCAAGAGAGATTGTGCACAAATATCCCACATGACATTGGTCTCATAGCCAATATCATATTTTGCTCTAAACAGAAAACATTCTAGTCAATTGTCAACCTGCTGAATTAACTGTGAAGTTTAATTAATATTTCCTGCTCCAGTTTCAAATACTTGTCAGGTCGAGTCCCCCCCCCTACGCACCAATGAAACAGCAGCATGTTGTACTTTTGCCCCATACAATTAAAATATAAACATAACAGTTTATATAATTCCTTTCCATGAAAACAAACCCTAAAGTAGATTAAATACATCAATGTTTTCTTGATTGGATTTGAAGATTAACTTCTTGGTCATGTTTTTTTGTTTTTGTTTTTGAACACTGTTGCTCATGGTTTGAAAATTTGTGTTGATTAGGCTGCAATTGTAATCATTTTCTCTGGTTCCTCCTGACATTTCTTCCAAATGTTTATTTTGGACATCTGAGAGAAATAACTAAATCTAATTCAGCTCGAGTTCTCGTGAACTCCCATTGGTTTTACCCATCCAGTAGCCGCTGGCCAGATGTGCACGTTTACTTTAAGTACGGCTTTGCGCTTCGGGATAACGCTAAGCCTCGTTGGCCAATCACATACACTCGGGGCGGGGCATCTCTATAATGTTTTGAAAAATGGATGTGAAAAATGGGCAATGTTACGGCCACATCCGAGAATTTCTGGGCGAGATGCGTGTACTGGCAGCAGTGATCCGCTAATGCATGGCCGAGGGTGAGGAGGGAAAGTCTGAACCGGGGAAACGGATCGTCTTGCGATTGCTTGATGGTGCAGGCGAGTTCGCTTTCGGGAGGAAACATAGCAGAGCCGGAGAGCAGAATCGTGCCGAGGGAGGGTGCTTACGGTACTGGGGTTTAATGTTCTATTTCAATATTATCTTAAATGGTTGGCAAAATTACAGTAATTTTCACTCGAACATCATATGGGAGATATATTTATTTTTAATGGTGTGAGACACCATACATATATAAGTAACGTCGCGATATCTATCCAAGGACATTGCGACTGGATTTTCAATATCCATATTTCATAAGCGAGTGTAGGCTACACAGTCCACACAAACGTAGATCGCTGTGGTCGTCACGGTAGCTGTAAAGAAACAGAGTGGCAGACAGAAGCCGGAATAGGCATTGATACAATTAGCCTACATTTCATTAAAACGTTTTTTGCGTTATTCAATCGCAGCACTGTTGGCGTAGTCTGCAAATCTAGCGTCGCGTTCTCAGAAGGGAATAGGGGATTTGGTTGCATCTGAATACGAGAACGACACACACTTGTCGTGTTTGGTGTCGTTTTACAAAACACTGACAAGTCGAAACTTGAATGAATGGGATATGATTTGGGATATTAATATTCCTGTTGCAAAATAAGGCAACGATCAAGTGTGCATGCCTGGGAAAATTGTCAGTATTGTTGAACTAAGCTGTGACAGAGAAGAAAGAAGATATGAGATAGAAAAAATGAGAGGGAGGTGTAATAACCGTAGTGAGATTATTTTTTATTGACGCGCCCGGTGCGTATGTTTGCGCGTGTCAGTCCTGTAACTCAATCATGTTGTCGGGCTGGTAAAACTAGAAGACCGCGAGTGCAAAGCTTACACGCTCGCGACTATACCCGCAGCACTGTGCTGCCATCGTGCCGGTTCATGCAAGAAATCTATAAATTGTCTGACTCCGAAGGTTAAAAAGTGGGCAAAAGGATTATAGCCTAAATAGTTAACTTCGAGTTGGGTTAAAATACTTATACACAAACTTTATTCCACAATAGTACCAGGAGAAACTAATGTAAGTGTCCAGGTCTACAACTGAAGAAGATGCGTTTATGTTGCAGGCATACGCAGGGATCAAACTGGCACTAAAATACAGGTAATGTGTTTATGGAAGATGCTTGCAACAAGGTGTGTGTGTGTGTGTGTGGAGGAGAGGGGGGGTTGTGTGTGTAGCCTACTGCATGGGTGTGTGCTGAGTGCGCGATGCTTCAAAAGTAAAAAAATAAATAAAAATACACTACATCAGTTATATAGTTAATCAATATTTCCATATGTTATAGCCAGGCTACCTATGATGGACTGTGGGTGTCACCTGCAATATATCGATTTTTTTAAAAGCATTAATAATTCTTGACAAATCTCAGATTCGCACATACATTAAAGTTGATCTCTAATGTTACGTGCTAGGCTAACTTTATAGATCTTATCGATAATACATCATAGATCTATGTAGGACAGAATGTTTCTGTTCAAACTGCTCATGCGATTGAAAAACGCTGCATAGCCTATTTGGTGCCACTTAAAACCCAGTAGCCTATGCTAATAACACCAGCACCAACACAGAGTCTAAAAGGTTAGCGTGGAATAAAGACATTTCTGGTCCTGCCACTGCCACTGAAAGAGGCTATAATTGTTCAACCCCTTATTCTTTTGTTTAATTAACGCTCGTGGCGTCCACGAGCAGCATATTGTGAAGACACAATTAATCAAGCTGAGCAGTAATTATTACGGCTCTGAAATTAAGGCGGGAGGGTAGCGCGGAGCGTCAAGTCAGATGTAAACATCTTGTTAACTGTTCGAGGTAGACCAATTTAGCTTGTGCGTAAGCGTGGCTGAAAAATGCTAATGACGTTAGCTTTTATTTTATTTATTTATTTGAAAAAAGAAAAAAAAACAATTATTGTTTCCCTGATTAAGTTTGCTAATTGTTTTACAGAAATAAATCACAACTATTATTTTAATAACATAATTTACAAGGAGATCGCACCTCCACAACAAGGGTCTTTGATTAAATGATCAACCCACAAATTAAAATTAATCGAATTACTCATTTACGATTATTTATACAATAGCCTAATAACGGCCTTCCATTGTCAGACAAAAAGACGAATCAAGAATGCCAATATATCAGATCCCCACACATGGGAAAAATTATATATTTTTTTGCATAAGAGATAACGCAACCAAACCAACGGCGTTCGGCAGCTTGCCCCATATAGAGAGCTTGTCCTTGGGAACGTCAGACTGCTGTTCCATTGTGTAATGAGAGGCTGCAAGGTTTAATTTTAGTTGGGCTGAAGCAAGACCGTTTCTCTAACTTCACTGCATTTTTCCCTTCAGGAACTGCACAACATGGCTAATGTGTAGCATGCTACAGTAGTGTCCTGGTAGAACATGTGGCAGATAAGCCCTGAAAAGAAACAGTGGACCCATGCTCTGATACTAGAACAGCAAAAAACAAACAAACTCAACGCTCTCTCTCAACAAAAACAAATCTGAAATTGATCCATGACGAGTGCTTGAGAGCTCTTCTTATTGGGGGAGTATTGAGAGTGATTCTTCAGTCTCCTGTCATTTATCTACAAGACACTCTTATGCCCTCACCTTATTTTTTACTTATTTATTTGCTGTCTCCTGGGAGTTTTCTTTAGAGCTGCTAAAAAAAACTATCTGTATGCAAACACACACACACACACACACACCTACAATCAAAACATGCACAAGTGTACACCGTGTACCGAAACACACATACACACATGCGGGTGCGTGCAGCAGCTCTTGCTGCATGGTAGCTCATGGAACTGTTGGATTTCTCCATTCCGCTCTGGGCAGCAGGCATAAGTTGAGCCAACCTGTCCCTCACACAGCATGCAGCAATGCATAGCTACGATGAACTGGGAGTTCCAGGACAAAGGGGATGGGGACATGGAAGGGCATGGGGAGGTCAAGGCAGGACGCCACACAGGGCAGCCAGACCGCACCCATATCGCTTCAGCTAATCCATGTTTTACCTCATGCAGGGCCCCTCCCACAATGCATTGCCACGACTTGCCACTGCTCACAGGGTCAGACCCAACCCCCGGTAAACAGTCTCACTCCTTATGCATATTCATGAGCACCTGCCTTTGCTGGAACTGTTTAGGTTGAACAACGACAGACACAGAAATCATTGGGTAGGAAGCAGGTCAAGTGGTATGCCGCACCTTCCCAGAATGCACTGGTTTCGAGACTGTGCAAGGAGTCTATAAAGTAGCATCTATTATCAAGCTGAAGACATTAACAAAGGGTTGTGGGGCCAGAGGTAGGAGGGAGAGGCAGGTAAAGTGCTGGGTTGCGATAGAACAAAGGGTTGGGCAGCTGTACATCTCTCGGCAGTGAGTGATGCTAGCATCTGGGGGATTGGGAGCGATGCACTGGAAATATACATATTTAATATACAGATTAATGTCATTCAGGATGGATGTCTCTTACCCTCATTGATTCCTGAGGAAAGCTGAGATTAACTCCTCCAGTGAGAGACAGAGGAAATGAAGCAAAAAGAAAATAAAGGAAAGAAAATCAATGACTTAACTAAAGGAAGACATGAATTATTGATGAGGTGAATGTAATGGAATCCCAAGTGTCTGTTTCCCTACAAGTTTGTGCGTGTGTCACACGGTGTATAGAGGGTGTAGCTGCTGCGTTCAGAAACCCAACGCTCAGTATGACACCCGTACAAATTACACAAATAAACAAATGTATATACACACAGACCGGGCAAACATTTCTCACACGGTTGTCTAAATATGCCTTAGTTGACAAAGGATTTTTCACGAGGAGCCATCAGATATGACAAGTCGGGAGGCGACAATCATGCCGTTCCGTATAAGTGTCAACATTATTAGTTACTAAAGGCTGTGCTAATAGTGATAGCAGGTAGCACCAAGAGGGATGGTGAAAGGAGAGTGAGAGAGAGAAAAGGAGAGTGAGAGAGAGAAAAGGAGAGTGAGACAAAAAAGGAGAGAGAGAAAAGGAGAGTGAGAGAGAGGGCAGGTAAGACATGAAAGCTGCCTTTGTGTGTTGGCTGGCAGTAGGAACACTGACTCGCTCTGTGAGCCATTCCACACACACACACACACACACACAAACGGGATGAAAAGGAACATAAAGGACCTCATAAGGTTAATGAGTACTGCACAAAACTGAGTGAAAAGTGGGTTTTACGTTATTTAAAAATATTTTTTTTTTTACATCTAAATGTGTATTTATAGGGAAGCTTCTTTTTTCTATTCGTCAAAATACAAACTAATATCTGCGCTTGGACTGTGTAGGGGTGGTTGAACCACAACAGGTTTTAGGTTAAATATTTACTTATGTTCACAGTTTAGACTTCAAATAAGTTTAGGCTCCCAGTGGGCCCTGCACTGTAGGTTTAGAAATACTGGTAAGCACCTAGAGGTACAGTTACACCCCTTTCCCCCTTATTACAGTTACACCCCTTGTCCTGTTCTTCAAGTGAGCAGGGAAATTACATTGTGTGCATATGAATGAATGTGTGTGTGTGTGTGTGTTTTGTGGGACATTGGGCCTCATTCATGAAGCGTTCCTAAATATGCGTGTACATTTATGTACGAAACGAGTTGGTACGAAACATTTACGCGGGATTCATCAAACTGCGTGGGAAAGGCAGATTTTTCCGTATTCACGTACGAAGCGCGTCCACGTTGTTTTGTGATTAGCATAAATCCACGCACATTAATTGTCTTATATGGAGGCTGTCACTTTCATTTTAAGGTCCATGCCTCGTCAAAATGGCCCAGAAAAAGCTAAGGAAAGAATTATTCTGACACTGAAATCAAAGTTTTATTAGCAGATCAATCAATCAAGGAAAAAAATAATAGTTTAGTATTGTCAGTACCAGTGTCATGAATTGGGAAATTAAAAGCCGAGCAGGAGATACCGTGTACCATTGATGCAGGGTCACCCCTCACACAAACTGTTAAAGTAGTAAAATAAAAAAATAAAATGGATTGACATTGGGAGGCGAAGAAACGCATAGCTGCGCATCTAGGTCTGCATCGGACGAGCGAGCGCATTGCTTTATTGCAGCCTAAATTAAACGTTATTCATTTTGTTAGGGTTCTGTGCATGTGAGTTGTGGTTTGAAATCAGGTAATCATAGGCTACCTTATTTTAGAATCTCTCTGGTGCGTTCTAATTGCGGTCACATTTATGCGCCTGTCCCACTGAGCAAAAGCCAGAATCAAGCTCAGGTTTAAGCACCAGGATATTATAATATAGCCTGGCTACATTCTAACCGGTTAAAAAAATTTCACGGTTAAATCAAGTTTATCCAGTTTTTCACCTGAACTCGAGACAGCGTTTCACTGGCTTTTAAAAAAAAAAAAAAATAGTAGGCTACTGGGAGCATTCATTAGCCTACGTTATGAGTCTAATTAAACAGCTTCATAGCCTACAATTAATTAATAGGCGTGATCTAAAGTGTTTGCTTTTTACAATTGTAAATGTGTATTTCAAAGGCCACATTTAATCTTGTGAATTTAACAGAAAATAAAAATAACTTAATATTCTAATTATCACTCAGAAGCTACATTTACCGGCGTTCTGAATTTATGAACGCGGTACGCATGGCTTGAGCAGGTGTAAAATTTGTTAATACGTACAAACAAATCTCAGATACGAAAACGTTGATGAATGCCAAAATAGGCCGGATTTGCTAATACTACGAACAATTTACGTACAAATTCGTTCTGCTCACGTTTCATGAATGAGGCCCATTGTGTGCTAGAGTGGGAACATGTTGCTGCGCCTTTTTGTCCAGCGCTGTGCTTAGGGGCTGTAATATAGTGTGTTTGAGCTGTACCAGGTGTGTGTGTACTGCACGGGTGTGTGCTGAGTAGGATTTTTGTGTTTGCCTTCCAGAAAAGAGTCAATGGAAGATACTCAAACAATGAGCTACCTTGAAAGTGAGGAAGAGGAAGACTTGCCCTTCGTCATCATCAACAGTGCCAGGCAGCGGAGAAAAAGCACTCTTGTTCCATCGAGAATGGCTCACATGCGCTTCTGAGAGAGAGAGAGGAAGAGAGGAAACAGCTGTTAAGATATCTATAGTTTCTCTTCGGCTGACTTAAGTAGGCTGAACAGGACCGGGAAGCCATGCCGCAGCTGCCTCTGCGCTCAGTCCCCGCCTCCCCACGCTAGACCACACCCCGCACCCCGTTTTGAAGCCACGCCCACCGCGAGGCCACACCCCCGGAGGGGTGCAGAGAAACAGGGAGACCCATGCAGGCTCGCAAGAAGTATGTCCTCCTCGCCCTCTGCACGAGCTGCTGGCTGCTTCTCTTTTACTGGGGCGGGGTGCAAGTGCGCCTCCTCAAGCTGCTTGCCCGGCAGCGGGGCGAGGAGGTGCGCCCGTGGCCCGACTGGGCGGACCGGGCGATGCTGCTGGGCTACGCCGAGCTGGAGGAGCTGCAGGCGGGCGAAGGGGCAGGGGAGTCGCCGCGGCAACGGCGGCAGACGTGGTCGGGGATCTACAAGGACAGCCGCTGCCGAATGGAGACCTGCTTCGACTTCTCGCGGTGCCGCGGGCGCGACGGCTTCCGGGTCTATGTGTACCCCGGCGAGAAGGGCGAGAGGCCGTCCGAGAGCTACCGCAAGATCCTGGCGTCCATCGGCGAGTCCCGGTACTACACGGCCGACCCCCGCGAGGCCTGCCTGTTCGTGCTGAGCATCGACACGCTCGACCGCGACCAGCTCTCGGCCCAGTACGTGCCCAACGTGGACGAACGCATCCGAGGTTACCCGCTGTGGAACGAGGGTCGCAACCACCTCATCTTCAACCTGTACTCCGGCACGTGGCCCAACTACACGGAGGATCTGGGCTTCAACATTGGCCAGGCCATCCTGGCTAAGGCCAGCCTCAACGTGGAGCACTTCCGTCCCGGGTTCGACGTCTCCATCCCTCTCTTCTCCAAAGAGCATCCCCAGAAAGGTGGGGAGCGCGGTTGGCTGGTGCGAAACACGGTACCTCCCCGCAGGAAGTACCTGTTGATGTTTAAGGGGAAGCGATACCTTACGGGCATCGGGTCGGACACCCGAAACGCCCTGCACCACATCCATAACGGCAAGGACATTGTGTCACTAACCACCTGTCGCCACGGCAAGGACTGGGAGAAACACAAGGATGCACGATGCGACCATGACAACCTGGAGTATGAGAGGTAGGGGGGTAGGGCGGATGGGGGGGGGGGGGGGGGGGGGTATTGTGATAAGGGTGTTTGGAGAAAGTCCTTACCAGCCAGCTGTGAAGCTGTATTCACTCTCCACCCCTCTCTCTCTGTATTATCCCCTGTTCAGTCCACATGCATTGAGTGGAAAGACTTGCGTTTCCGTTGTTCGTTTTTTTGCTTCATTCCTGTGTGAGGTGAGCTCTACTGAGGTGTACTTCCCGGCTCAGGTATACTTCCCGGCCCACAAGGGTAAATAGAAATAGGAAAGGTGGCAGTATTTGTGAGAAACTAGAGAAGCAGCACAGCTTGTTGTAATGCAAGTAGTCACCCTGTGACCTCAGCTTATGCCAGGGGTGTGCAATCTTATCCGAAATGGGCCTGTATGGGTTCAGGTTCTTGTTTTAGCCCAGCTCTACGACACCCGATTCAACTAATTAACTAATTGTTGTCTTCAATAAAGACCTTGATAAGTGGAATCTGGCCCCTTTCGGTTAAGATTGGACACTCCTGCCTTGTGCAGGTACCAACAGTAGCAGAGGTGCCTGGACCTGCGGAGGGAGGGGAAAGGAGCCGTGATTATTGGGGGTGTAGGGAGGGAGAGGAAAGGAGGAGTGGAGCTGTGATTATTGGGGGAGGGGGGTAGGGAGGGAGGGAGGGGAAAGGAGGAGTGGAGCCGTGATTATTGGGGGAGGGGGGTAGGGAGGGAGGGAGGGGTTTGAGGGAGAAGAATATGAGAGAGAGGGAGAGACTTAATTGGGGGGCGGAGGAAAGTTGGAATGTGGGCACCAGAAAGAGAGGTGGGTAAAAAAGGAGCTCTGTTTCTTTAAGAGTAGTGATGGGTGGCTGGAAGGAGGGATGATGGTGTCTCTGTGAGGGGTGAGCGCAGGGAGACTCTTATAATAAAAGCGGCAATACCTGTGGCTTGTTTACTTTGGGTTTGTGGTATGGGGGCCTTGTCCCCCTCTGTCGGCATGAATGAGCTCATTTATTCCATAAAGAGCCCTGTGTGTTGGGGCGGGGGGGAGTGGGGGCAGTGGGAGGGGTTTACGTTCCATTTCGGGGGGGGGGCGTTGGAAGTTGCCTCACAGTCTAAACTCACAGTTTAAAATCTGTTTTTTATTTTTGTAATAAAACTCAACAATGCTATCACACTACTGTATGCGTATAAGAAATAACAATAGCTTGGTCTTAGGTTTCAGCGCCGAACATATTTCATTTTGACCTCCCGCTCCCCACAAGGTTAGTGTGGATTTGGGGCCGAGACAGAGGGGGGAACGGGTGACGTTAGACAGTAAAAATGAAAGAGGAATAAGGCAGGTGCATTAACACACAGCACACACTATTAAGAGTTCAGCGGGCGGAGCAGAGAGAGGGGGCCACCGCCCGCCTTTTCTGGAAAGCGGCTTTGCCCGTTGGGCCAGTGTGTCTCACTCTGGCTCTCTCTCTCTCTCTCTCTCTCTCTCTTTCCCTCTTTGTCATTGGGTGTTTTGGGGACTCTCCTGAATGAGCAGCTTTTCTGGTTATTTAACCTGGGAGCACCTTATAAGAACCTTCCAGAGAACCTCCATCTTCTCCCACCGAACCCTGAAGACATGGAGTGGAGAGAGAGGGAGGAAGAGAGGGAGGGAAGTAGATAGGAAGAGGAGAAAGGTAGAGAGGGAGGGAGGTAGGTAGGAAGAGGAGAGAGATAGAGAGAGACTGAGGTAGAAATTAAGTAGGAGAGGCATCCCAGCACACGTTGGCCTAGTTTCAGTGAGTACATTTTTTACGTTTCTTTTTTATTTATTTTTTTTAGTTCCGTTTGTAAATACAATCAGTCAGTGAGTCTAAGAGTGAGGAAAGTAAAGCGGTTTCTCTCTCCCTCACGCACACACAGACACACAGTTGCAGATGTAAGACAGGAAGATGGAATCATTGGTGGGGGGGTAATGGTAAAATTCTGTACCTTTCCCTCCAGCTTACTTTGTTCCCATGACAACGGCCTTGCTGTATGGAAGACACCCACTCTGCAACCTGCTCATTATTCATGAACCTCAAAGCACCATGGGGGAGAAAAAGGGGGGGGGGGGGGACTGAATTCTTTGCTCCAAAAATAATGAAACAGCATACTGTGAAAAAAGAAAAATAATAATCTAGAGTATTAGGCACTTTTCAGGGGCTGAAAGGTTAACTTCACAAGAAGGAAAATCTGAATTATTGCCCTGCAGTAGAATACAGTGGAGTCAACATGAACAGTAAACAAAAGTTGATCACCTATTAAAGGAGCTAAGGCATACCAACGTGAAGCATAAGGCCACCAATTAAAAAGCATTTATCAAAATAAATGCGACTGAAAAAATTATTACAGCACAATAGATGTTTATGCAGCGTCATAATACAGTACTACTAACAATGGTTATTGTAAGAGGAATTATTCATAATGTTTATTGTTCAAACTGCTGAAATGCTAAATATATTTATCTACTGTTTGGTAAATCTCAGAACCTATGCTATGTAGTCCTGACTGCTAAAACCCAAAAACTTTATGGCAGGGATGTCAACTCTCACGCATTGACCGTGAGACTCACGCATTTGATCCTCTCACGGTCTCACGCTAAAGCAAAACATCTCACGCATTTTCACGGAACAGCAACAATTCTCACTGCATTTTTTTTCATCGCAAAAATAGTTCAACTTCTCGTGTCCCGAAAACCGTGCGTGTGCACTGCACGCTGTTCGATAGCCGTTTTCCAAACCAACTGGCACACTTCCACGTACACTCCACCCTCTCCGCCGGCCAATCACTTATCATTGGCGATGAAAGAGTGAGAGGGTGGAGTGTACAATGTATTGCGCAGTTTGAAAAACAGACTCGAACCGAGTTGTCTTGAGCGCAAATGTCGACTGTAAGTAAACGAAAATGCACTTTAAAGTAAATCACGAATAAGTGATCAAATATGTTTGCGCCTAGGAATTAATTGACGAAATTGAGAAATTGATTGGACCCAGGCTGGACCTTTACTTTTGTAAAAATCATTCTTTGTAAAACACACAGAAAAGTGGATTTCGACACCCACCTTTTCAGATTGTTACAAAATGTTTTCTATAGTTATGAATAGATAAGGTTAGTACACATTTGTAGGAATTAATTGAAGAAATTGAGAAATTAAGCTAATTGATTGGACCCAGGCTGGACCTTTACTATTGTAGGATTCATATAATATTCTGTGAATATAGTACTACCAATCATCCAATTTGTACCAAATTGCTCCTTGTAATTATAACTAAGACATGAGGGTTCCAAATAAATGGTCAAAATAAAGCCATGGACCCCTCAAAACCAATTACCAATCCCACTCCAATAACCACAATACAATACCAGCTCTCTATGTTTGACAAGCACTATGAAGCTGGGCCTTGGAGTATTGTTTCTTCATAATATTTTAAGTTTGCTTCCAAGTGAATATGGTGATGGTTATTTTCCCCTGTCCAAATTAATGAATCATTGAAGTTGCTAATTTTATATTAAATTAGGCCCTACATAATGTGGAAGTCTCCGTTTCTGACCTTCCCATTTTTTGTGAGATCTTGCATTGATGGTTGACAAATCAATTCTCCAACATCAACTCTTAACTCTACATGTCTAAATCATTACACCATAAACAACTTCAACGAGTCCTCAATCTGTACAGGAGAAAATAACCATCTCCATATTCAATGAGTCCTCTATCTGTACAGGAGAAAATAACCATCTCCATATTCAATGAGTCCTCTATCTGTACAGGAGAAAATAGCCATCTCCATATTCAATGAGTCCTCAATCTGTACAGGAGAAAATAACCATCTCCATATTCAATGAAAATACATTCAATTGTATGATCAAACTTGTCAAACTTCTAGAACTGATGTTATATACTACTGTTTGTTGGGATCTGTGAATGGATTTTTTCGTTCGTGAGGCAGTGATTGGTCAGGTGGGGTGAGTCGGGTCGGGTCGGGTCGATTTGGGTCACCGAAAGTCTATTCTCACTCTTGCCCAACTCTCAAAGTTGACATCCCTGCTATATGCTATTTCTGGCTGCTGTAGGCTAATCCAAAATCCAGTGTTGGCTGCAGATTGCCATCTCCGATAATATGTATATACCATAATTATCCCGCTCAAGTTACTTTCATTAATTTTTTTCTTCATGTAGAGTGTCTATTGTGAAGTGGTGTGTGACAATCTGTTTGTAAATGGCAGTATTGGAAAAACGGATTATGCCTAATTGATTTCAGGATGCTATAACCCCGAACACAGTGGCATCAATTGCTTTTATTCTAATGGTTTTTAGTGTCAAGGGGGCTCCCAATTAACTTGTCAGTTATTTAATACTCTAATTATATTTAGGTATTATTATTTTTAGTACCCTAAAGGCATGATTTAGACCTTTAGCTTGTGCAAAACATTTTAGCACATGCAAAACCAATAACATGACCAATGATTGAATTGTTGGTTGTTGTGTTAGTAGTTTTGTGTGCTAAAAGTTTTGCACACGCTGAAAGTTTTAGTAAATCAGGCCCGAAGTCCCTAACACATAGCTGGCACTAGGGCTGTCGGCCTTCCTAACACATAGCTAGCACTAGGGCTGTCGGCCTTCCTAACACATAGCTAGCACTAGGGCTGTCGGCCTCCCTAACACATAGCTAGCACTAGGGCTGTCGGCCTCCCTAACACATAGCTAGCACTAGGGCTGTCGGCCTTCCTAACACATAGCTATCACTAGGGCTGTCGGCCTTCCTAACACATAGCTAGCACTAGGGCTGTCGGCCTTCCTAACACATAGCTAGCACTAGGGCTGTCGGCCTCCCTAACACATAGCTAGCACTAGGGCTGTCGGCCTTCCTAACACATAGCTATCACTAGGGCTGTCGGCCTTCCTAACACATAGCTAGCACTAGGGCTGTCGGCCTTCCTAACACATAGCTAGCACTAGGGCTGTCGGCCTTTCGCGATCCCATAGGCTAGCATCATAGCGCAGTTATTAAAATATAGCAAGGCGGTGATGTTTTTAGTTTCTTTTAGCGTTTATACAATTTTTCAGCTTCACTTTATGGAAATGTTGTTTATTAAAAAGCTGTCGCGTGTGTATTTGCAATTATGGAATGAAGTATAATTAAGGCTCGGCCCCTTCTTGACAGGAGTTGCAGCCTGCACACTTTTAGCCTCGCCGCCAGGTAGGAGAGAGAGGAGACAGTGACACGTCACGTGACAGAGTTGCAAACGTTGGTTAACGGTTTTGAAGCCGACAGTACAGTTAATATTTGTTATGGTGGTACAAAGACAACTAATTATGCCGAATATATGCTTGATCGGTAACCTAATGAATAATAGGCTGCCTAGGGTGATGCTAACGGTCTTGCCGTTATTAAGCCACATAGTCAAACTGGGAGCCCCATCTACTGGTTAACGTTACACATCATAATTGCATACAGAAAGCAGAAAGCCATGGTTTAGTAGGCCTAATCGCTTAAAAAAATAAAATTAAATAAATAAATCTACCAATTTTTCGTTGAGGCAAATGCCATAATCGCAGCCCTAGCTACATTGACTTATTTCGTGAGGGAAATGCTGACTTACCAATACCCTTTTTTAGAAGCAGCAGCTAGCCCAATTGTGTCCGTTCTTCATGCTCGCAATTGTCTGAATGACATTAATGTCAGTCCTCTCAGTAGCTACTTCTCTCGATAAAAAGCGGCATTGGAGCGACGCATGCATCTCATGCATTGTAGGATTTAAGTGGCTCGCTTGGCCTCGGCCTCGCCCTTATTTTCCCACTCGCTTTTCTTTTCATCAGTAGTCTAGGCCTAACAGTTTTAAAAAGTGTTTTTTTTAAGAAACAAGAGGTCAACATAAGTTCACGTGTACGTCACGTAGCCTAGTTGGTGCTTAGTCCAATTTGGGGGAAATGAGGATATAGATTAAAGAATATTTTGGAATACAAAAATTTTTATATAAATGGGATTCATGCACCATCTATAGACCTATCCACCAAGAACGCACATTCTGTGACTACCATTATTTGTATATAGTATATAATATTTTTGCAAATATTTTTTCTTGGGGGACATATACAGGTGGAAAATATCCTGTATAGTTTTGACTACCAAGAATCTATACAGTCCTAGCTGCTGTAACCTAGAACCTGTATATTGCTGACTGCTGTAATTCTGCTACTCTGCTGTGTTGTGTCACTTATCTATAACTAATGACCACAGCTCTTCATTCGTGTGTGTGTGTGTGTGTGTGTGTGTGTGTGTTTCTCCCTCTCTCTTTCTGCGGGTGTTGGCAAGCCCAGCATGAGGGTGTAAATACGAAACGTCCCGCCCTTCTGTAATTATGGGGGATGTGAAATTGTACCCCTGGAGAGAATGTGGTCTGTGTGACTGCTGCCCATGCAGTCCAGCACAAACCGCGCGCTGTTTGTGACTGTTAAAAATAAGGCGCGGGCAGACAGCGGTTGAATGAGTACAGCTACAACTCTTCTCTCTGTCCCCGCCACCCGCTACCGGTTTTTTCTTCTGGTTCTTTGTTCATCTCTCCTATCCTTCTTTAACCTGTTTTTCCCCCCGGCCAACTGCGATTTCCCTCTATATCACACAGCACTTCATCAAACCCTCGCGTCACATTAGCGCACACATACGACAGCACACAAATGCGCGTTCAATTTTGACATACCTGATAGCGCGCAAACACATACATTCACTCACGCACACTTAGAGATGTTCAGACACACCGATACACACTCATACGCTCTCTCTCTTTTAGACACACGTACACTGATTACACACGCACACAGACACATACACACCCAGCGCAGATTTCACAAGCCCGGTAGCAGCTGGTTTATGGCGTAAAGGTCATGCCCTCTGTCAGATAGGCTTCCTTTCTTGTAACCAAACTCCATAGCAGAGATACATAGACCCAGCCCTGCCCCTTCACTGCCCCCTGCCTGTCAGCTGGGGGTCGCGGTACTCCACAGTACGGCGGGATTCCCTTATCTCTCACAGTCAATCCCACACTGAGGTCTTGAGGACAATTAGACACCCAGGGTCTACATGCTGGATTAACGCCACCACAATGCCACAATCAATAAATCACTTCATTCACGAACAATGTAGGAGCTCTTTATTTTGTGAGTAGAGTAGCTGGCTGCCCCGGTCACCACCCTTTCCTTCTGACATGTGTACTTTTATTTAAAGCAGTGAGCCAAGGGGGGAAAAATGTCACAAAGAACAGGAATCCGCTGAGAAAGGATTTTGGGGGTTGTCATGGGAATAAACCAATTATTTCACCCCAACACCCCCCCCCTGTCAATCACTTCCTAGCTTGGGAAGGACACAGCCTCTCTGTTCAATAACTACACATTAACCATATTGCAATATAGCTATAAATATGTATATTATGTAACACATCAACCAGATTCTCCTGAGACTACAACACATGAAGCACAGCTTCTGTTCCTACACACAGGATCTACAGAATCTCATGTGAAAGTACAGAGCGTGTAAACTTTGGCAGCGCCTTCAACAGCCAGAAAAACAGAAAAACACAGACGGAGCCCCGCAGTGGAGGGAAGGAGGGAGTTTTAAAGTTTTAAAGAAGGGGGGAGCACCGCCTCTGTGCACTGCTGGTATGGTGTATTAAACATTGGGCGGCGGGGGGGGGGGGGGTTTAGCCCTAGCCGTATGCATTCGAGGGGGAGGGCGGAGCCCCGTCTGCGTGTATGGAGGGGTGTGTGACTGCGTCTCTAGGCCCCTGCCAGGTGATGATTGTGCTGGTTAAAGAGAGCCGCATCAGGCCCCCAGGCTGACGCTGCCCCAGCTAACTGGTGTGGATGTCCTTCTAATGGGGGCCATTCAGACCCCTAATTGGGCTTTTATCCGTCTGGACGCCATGGCGATTATATGGGGAGAAGCCCCTGGCATCCCATGTTCTTTTGTCCGGGAGAACTGGAGCAGAACTGGCACAAACCTTTTTTCACAATGTTTCACCAGTGCAGGGACACTCTCCTTCTGTCCCTTTCCTTTCCTCACCCACTCCCCACTCGCTTTTCTTCCTCTCACTCCTTCCTTCCTTCTCCATTTTTCTCCCCCTTTCCTTCCCGTCCCTTCCTCTCTTCCCTCTCTCTTCCTCACTCTCTCCCTTCCTCCCCCTTCTCTCTCCTTTTCCACTCTTCTTCTTGACTTCCTGCATGTTTAGCAGTTCCCATTACCTAAGACTCAGTTGTCAGGGTGACTCCAGGGATCATGTGGTGGGGGCTGGGGGCGGGAAGGTGGGCGGGGTCTCGGTTGGAAAAACCGCATTCTTTTCTTCACCCTAGAGGGACAGCTACTGTACTGCTGTACCCTTGGGGGAGAAGGTGAAACTGGGCGGCTTCCAGTAGAAATCTGGCTGTATCCATGGGTGATACGTGCAACTTTAGAAGTGTGAGTTGCCCTAGATAAGGCTGTCTGCAGAGCTAATGAGGAATGTGTTGAATTTCATGAATAAGTCATGAATTTTGTGCTATTCTGTGCTCTTTACCTGTGCTCCTGGGTTTCACTGCTTAACATTTATTTATTAATAATTTCTTCAGTGTGCTCATTTTTTCACCCCACCGCAAGAACCCCCCACATTTCTAGAGTTCGCCCCCACACGTCAAGCCCTCCTGTCACATTCACATTTAGCGGGACGCTGCTGTCAAACCCGATCCTCCATAAGCTGCTCATAAGCTGGTCTCTCTCACTTTTGCTTCCTGTTGCCCAATACCATTGTGTCACATTCCATTCTCTTTATCTCAAACTCGTACCTTTACCTCTGCGTGATTCTATCCCGGCACTCCTCGTGCCCGTCCTACCCTGAACTACCCTGTCTTTCTCCTGAACTCCCCCTGCACGACACCCAGAGGTGTAAAATCCGGAAAGTATAAAGTAGAAGTCCTCACCAGTATTTTGTTCCAATCACCTGGATTTGCTAATTAGCACAATTCTTCAGCCAGGAGGTAGAACTAATTAGTGAAATCAGCTGGTTGAGTTCATGGGTGGAAGAAACACATGGCAGGACTTTTACTTTCTGACCCCTGGATTTTACACCGCTGACACCGCCCACGCCCCACCCTCCGCCAAACCCCCACCTGCTGAACCTGCCCCGTCCAGGAATGGGTGCAGTAACCAGAGCGCCCCTTTGGCCCCGGCTGTAACCTGATCAATGTGTGCCGAGAGAGTCGTGTGCTGTCCAGTAACTGCAGCACTCTCTCCTGTCCAGTGTCTGTCCAAAAACCCAGTGCTTTACAGTGGAGGGGGTCAGCCAGGCCGCTTCCAGTTCCTGGAATGAAGTCCGGCCCTCTGCCCTCGTACTCCATCACTGTGCTAATGGGAGGTATCACTTACAGGCCCCAGTCGGCATGCAGTCACAATCCATACTCGTCGGCATGTTAAAAAGCGTCCGGCGCGAAGTATGCCGATCGAGATCCTCCTCGGAACTGCGCCTCGGTTCCAGGACCGTCCCCGGAACGGCACCGATTTTCACAATCCCGGCGTAGAACGCCTAACCTCTCCGCAACGCTGCAGCAATGTCGCAGCAATGTCACCCGGCTGCCACCGTGGCAACCTGATCCGGCGGTATATAAATGGATAATGATAGTGTGTTAAAATGTTGCAGCTAGTGTTGAGACAACATCATGTAGGGGTTACGAAACTGGACGTGCACACCAGAGTACAGATTCTGCTGGGGCACTGCCATAATAAAATTCCTCATATATATATATATACTGTATATAGATCTGTGTGTGTGTGTGTGTGTGTGTGTGAGTAAAGAGTAACGCTATGTAAAGTAAATGAGCGCTTAGAAAATAACTAGAATATAGTGTATATTTTGCTGCTGGTTGGTTGGTGCATATGCTTGAGGTCACTGTGCACCATACCAGACTGCACACATAACAGGAGAAAGTGAATTGTATGGGATTCAAACGAGATCCGCAGCATACCATGCAGTGAAACGTATGTAATGAGTGTGTAATTATCCATGATGTAATTATAGGGGGGGTTGAGAGTAGTCATTGGCTGGCTGGGCGCTGTCTGAAGGAGCCCCCGTGCTACAGCTGGATGGTCCGGGTTTGGTCGCCGAGCCAAATCCGCTCCCGCGGTCCGGAACGCCTCTCTGTCTGAGGCAGGTCCCATCGGCACTCATCAGCAGCGCTAGAGGATCCGGGCTCTTCTGCCGCCATTTCCTGTAAGAGCAGAATTGATCTCGACGCAGAGTATTGGAGCTAATTGACTTACCTTTAAACAGCCCTCTGCCCCCCCCGCCCTCTACCCACGGTTTCCTCTTGCAGTTAAATTTCATTGTTATAGGTTGAGATGTAAGTGGTGTCCGTTAGTCCGCTGAAGGCGGGTGTAAAGCGCTGGGCACTGCCCTGTTTCCCTTGGTCTCCTGCCTGACCGCGGTCACTGCAGTCCAAATCCCACAGTACGGTCACTAATTTTGCTTCTCAACCACAGTCCTAAACTGGTATCATGGTGGTGGCACGGGGGAAGAAAAGAAGTGTTTCAATAAAACAATGCTTTGAATGAAACCTCTAGTTCTTTTCCACATAGTTCATATTTCAACTAGCAGCCGTTTTCATTCCGAACGGACAGTTTATATTCTGCGGGAAAATATCAATTTCCCACTTGTGTATCGAACCCCGTTTCCCACGTTGCATTGCTCTTAAACTGAGAGTTTGTCGAGCCAATCGTAAAGACGGGTGAAAACAGCACAGCGCCTGGGAGGAGAAGCTGTTTTTCAAGTTCTGTTCTGGTACCGCTGGTCCAGCTGGATCTGGACCGGGGTCTCCAACTGGACTTGAGGCCCTCCTGAACAGGCCCCAGCGAATTATCTGTGTAATACAGTGTTAATAATCAGGGCTGGGCTGATTTCCCATCCGGGTTTCCGGTTCCAGGTTCTGTGTATTCTGTGGTGAGTCATGATCAGAGTAAATTTAAGGCTGCAGTCTAAAGTTAGTCCCAGTTAGGCTGAAACTACCATGCATGTAAATAATGTACACCGTTAAAAAAAAAGCAACTTTAAAAATAAAGCTTGATGAGAAAGAAATTTAAAAAATGTTAAATTATCAAAAAGGACCTGCCGATGGGGTAAGAACAATTTACTAGATAAGATTTTCTTTTTATTAATTAAATGATAAATCAACTGATAATAATCTAAATAGTGAAAGGCTAGGAAGGAAAATTTATCTTAAAACTATTAAAAAAGAAGAGTAACTGTCTTTTAGGTTTTAAATTTAGGTTTATAATACCAATTAAGATTTAGTTAAAAGTGCTGTGAGATGATAAGGGCCATGGCCATAAGACTAAGGCCAGTAATCTGCTGCCAGGAAGTGGCGCACTGGCTCCAGCCAAACAGGAAATTGAAATAAGAGAGGCTCACCACGAAGTGGTGCTGATAGGTGCTGTGATTCTAAAGATAGGAGAGGGAAAGTGAGGGTAAGAAACGCAACCAATTTCCCTCCAAAAAAGAGACACCTGTACTTTTGATGTCTAGGGCTGAATTTATTGCTTGTTGTTCACTGGCCTGTTTAGAGCTGTGCTACTCAGGCGAGTCGTACGAGTTGCATTTCTTTTTGTTGAGCCTTATATTCATAATTTGTAAAAACAGAGAGTGGGGGACCTGCAGCTCCACACAGCTGACCTATAGCAGCCCCTAGTAGGAGCACCACATCAGCCACTATGTGCCAGAACATTCCCCAATGCAGTATTTGTGATTGGTTGAGGTGGCGAGGCAAGGAATTGTTCAGCCAATCAGCTTGCGGATGATCAGTCTTCTGGCTTCATGTCACGTTTCTTCATAACATGCAGTAATATAACAGCATCCTACCTAGTATTTATTTATTCTTTATTTGGAAGCTGTCTTTATCCAGGGGGACTTACCCAGTTGATTGACATAATACCCATTCATATTGTATTTATGTCCTGAAGCATTTCAGGTAAAATACCTTGCCCAAGGGTGTCACAACGGTGCCTAAAGCAAGATTTCCCTGCTCAAGTCCAGATCCTTACACACAATGCCACACAATAAATAAATATGATGTGAATGTTAAAATGTGCAATGGGTACTGCATGTGTGTGTTTGTGTAAAATCTCTCACAGTTGGAGGCCTGCTTTGTGGCAATATTCACGTAAATTCAGAGGATTCATCTCTTCACTCCGCATACAGTTACACAACCTGCCATCTTATCTGTTCAATTTACACTCTTAGCATGGGTGCTGAGTGACTGTCTGTTTCTATGGAAATCAGATGGGATGCATCTCAGCTACATTCATATCTTGTCAGGGAACTGGAAGGTCTTTGTGGTTAAAAAAAGAAAAAAAAAGAAACCATTTGAGGTCCATTCTGAACACCTGAAACTGTGGACTTTTATAAACCAGTAATGGTTCAATATTTGCCTGATCAATCGTGGTTATCTGTGAACCCTAGCCCTATGTAGCAAGACTGGCTATAAATGAAATGCATGCCTGTTCAAACATGGCTAGGAGTAAACACATCTGGTGAAACGAGGTGGGCCTGTGAACGGTTGCCTGGTAAAGCAGCTGGGTTTTAATGATCAAGCGGTCGGGTGCAGGAGGGCGCGAACTTTGGCCCGATCGAACACCCCTCCGCTGAAATTAAGTGGAACATTCTGGTCCATTTTTTCCGGCCTGATAGAACTCCCCTACTGTGAAGACAATTGGAACGTTCCATTATGGTGTCACATGGCTGAATTTCTGCCAGCCTTGGGGATGTAGCACCTGACATTGGCGGTTGGAGATGATATCCTAGGTAGCACCGACTGAGAGGTGTTTATGTTTTTGTTTGTGAGAGCGAGGGTTCACCCAGAGGAATTGGGCACTGATAATGAAACGCTATCGTTCTGCCTGTGCCGTGTTTTTAAAAACCAGAGTGCCTCTTATTGTTGCTGAGAGAAATTGAGATAGAGTGAGAGGGATGGTGATGAATGTGTGTGTGTGTGTGTGTGTGAGAGAGAGAGAGAGAGAGAGAGAGAGAGAAAGAGATGGTATTCTCTTCAGAAAGAGAGAGAGCATGACGTGCTCATTGTCCCCTTGTCTTCTCCATGGAGATGTCTAAGAGTTTCTCAGTGGGAGTTTGTCTCTGAGCTCCATGTCTAATTAACTGTGCCGCTAACTACAGCCTTAATGAGGATGCTGACGGTGTGTGTGTTTATGTGTGAAAGAAAGAGTGTGAGAGACAGAGGCTGTTTGTGTTTGTGTGTGTGAGAGAGTGTCTGTCTGTATGTGTTTGTGTGAGAGAGAGAGAGAGAGAGAGAGAGAGAATAGACTGTTGGTGGAAGGACCCATATTTGTGTGGGTGTGTGTGTGCATGCTTGCATGTTTGTGTATTAGGCAGGCACAATACTTGTGAAAAATATTCTAGTCTGTACATTTTTGTGAGAATGGGGGTGGGGGGGTAAAGGGTGTAGTAAGGATGGAGGGTTGGGTAAAGGCGGTTGTTGTCTGGTAGGAAGGATGGAGCGTTGGGTAAAGGCGGTTGTTGTCTGTTTACTCGCCGTCTCCCAGCTGTAGGAATGTAAGCCAGTGATTCTGCGCCAGCGACAGGCCTTCCATCCCGGAACTGGGCTTGAGTACAGATGGGTGGCTCAAAAGCCTGCTCTGTCTGCTTCAGTGGACAAGCGCTCACCCTGGCCGCTACCCCACAATGCACTGGGGTCCCGTCTGTGCCCATAGCTGGACAGGAATACGGGTGCCCTCTAAATAAAGAGATGAATGGATACAGGGGTAAACCCAATGTTGCACCCCCTCCCCTGCTGCCCTCAGTAGGGGGCGCTCAGAGGGCAGAGGGGCTCTCCGTAATCCCGGAACGGAATCTTGGGAGTCCAGACGCTTCTCTGAGAGCTCCGAACATTCCGCACATTCTTTTAGAAGAGAGGATAATAATGTGTGTGTGTGTGCTAGAGAGAGAGAGAGAGAGAGGGGGGGGGGTCCTACCTAAATCAGAATGCTAGGATCTTCTGTCATTACGCACTGCAGCATGTTACAGTATCCATTTTGCCTGGATTGGTTTGCTTTGGTTTCGTATCATTTGGTTGGCTTGCTTCGTGGTTGTTTGGTCTGGATAGTCTGCCTCTGTGTGTAAATGGATCAATGGTTTGTGTAGATATGTACACAGATATGCCATTTAAGAAGACACACACACACACACACACACACAAACAATCACACACACAAACAATCACACACACATGCATACATGCTCTCTGATGCTTGTTCTCTTGGCTGTGACCTCTGTCCGTGTTATTAATCTGTTCAAACTCAGTGTTTACACAGATGTCCCACAGTCCACAGTAACACACACACACACTCACACAAATCCATTCAGCAGACACAGTTGCTCTGCTTGGTGTCTCAGTGCCTAACTGATTATGGTGCAGCAGCTCTCTTAGGCTCATAAAGCATTACCTCTGATGTGCATTACCCATCACCCATTTCCAGATGACAGATTTCTCCCTGTGTAAAGGGAATTTCATCTCTCGCTCTCTCCCTCTTTTTCACCCAACCTCCCCTAGTGAGTCTGTCTATAAATGTTGAAACGCAAAAGCCTTTAAACATTTGTCGCTGCATTTTTTGTGTCCTATTATTAGCAAAAGAGTCAGGAAGTCTCTGAAAACAGAAAATGAGAGTACCAGCGCGTTACACGATGCATCTAGAGAGAAACCGAGCCTCATTTCACATTAGGCTTTTTCTCTTTCCGAGTAATTTTCATGGAGTTGAATCATATTTTTATATTTACTCTGGGACAGTGAACACGCAAAGGCAGAGTAGAAGTGACCTTCGTGGAGGTGCCTGCGAATCAAATGACACCGTGCAGGCATGTGAAAATGGAGACCCCGCGGAATGGCCAATGAGATTATTGTTTACTGGAACGATTGATTACTGCACTTACTGCACAAACTGCCAATTGGATTAGTGCCTGTTACTGTCGGATGCCTTGTGATCGCAGCACAAAACTGTTTATTGTTTTGTGCGCCTCGTCTTAGCTGCCTTGGCCATTTGGGAAGAATTATCATCCTGTCCTGTCGTTTTCGATCTACCGTTCGCCGCCGCCGCCCCGGCAATAATGCCAACCAAGCACCAATGGGCGACACGTGGGACAGGCTTTTAAAAATAATCAGCTGTCATGGATACAAAAACCCGGTGCACTGAGGGAAGTAGCATCCCTCTACGCGCTGCCTCGAGCTACTAATGCGTGGAATAGCTTACCAAGGGCGTTATGTATGCAAATTACAGAAAGCACAACGAAACTATTGTTTTAAACCATGCAGAGTATCTGGCAATGAGCGATTTTATTAGCTACTCACAATCCACTGTTGTTAAGAAAATAAAAGATATGTTGTATAAAAATATGGACAAATGAAAGTATGGTCTTACATTACCAAGTAAATTGTTGTATGCTTTCCACATTATATTCCTGCTTTTACAGTGCTCATCTTACATAATGTACCACTGTGATTGTAACAGCAGCTATAACCCGCTTTATCCAGTACATCATGTCTGAATGTTTTCATGAAACCGATAGGGAGTTGTTTTTTTATAGAATTGTTTAGTGCCAATTTTTGTAATAGTTTTGAAAAAATAACACAAACACAAAATAAACACATTGCTAAATAAATATGAATGTAGAGAACCTCCAAAATTCGTATCAACAATTTACAAGGTACGTGGAGAATTCTACATCCTATAACAAACGTTTCAGGTTATATTAAAAACAAATTCTTATGTTTAATTTATCAGGGCAATTTGGTCATTTTAGCATGTCATGAAAAGTATGTTTATAAGGGTACTGTGGAGCACCTAGCCTTATAACTGAGCCAGGGTCGTGTAATTGACTGCAGATAACAATAGTCACATTTACAGGACGTCACGGGTGCACACACGGTGCTAATAATTCCCCGCCCTTCAGATAAACAACAAACCCATTCCTGAACAATGGCTTCACCATGCCAAAGAAAGAAGGCCCAGGTGCAAAGACTCATGGGAGTTTTTCAGTCTTTCAGGGCCAATGGGTGCCCACACCCAGGAAACACAATGCAGTTCCTTCTATTCAGTATGGATAATTGCAGTACACAAAGTAAGAATGCTACAGACGTTACCCAGCCGATGCTAAGAGCTGAGAAAACTTTACTCTAGATCATGGTTCGCCTGAATATTCACTGAATGAACAGTCAATAAGTATTCACAGACGGCAGTGAGATTTACAGCAACAACCTATTATATGTATATTAAGTGCACTTAATAGCCTTGCAAATCATTGCACTGCACAGTACTGAAAAAAACAATAGACCCAGAGTGCTTTCCTGTGTAATCTACAGTAATGTACTGCATGAACTACAGCTACCTCTAACAGTGTAGGCTTCCCATCGCCCATAAAGTCCTCCTCAGCCATGGAAGCGCAGTCGTCCAATAGAATACATCCAGTAGAAGACCCAAGTTGCGCTACAAGGTCTTTTATGGTGGTGGAGCAAATCTTTAAAAAGTAAAAAGGGCTGGTTCAGTCCAGTTCATACAAATAATAATACAGCAATATGAGAGGGTAGTGGGCGTGGGCCTGGAATCTGTTTTACAGCATCTGTTTATGGATAAAACGTAATCCATGGCACACCCATGACACAATCATATCATTGTTTTCTGTTTGTTTTTGTACATTTAAGTCGAAGAGTTGCCATTTAGTTTAGCTTGACAAGAGTCATATTTGAGGTATTCCCTTGCAAAATCTATGCAAATGGTAAGGCCCAGCTACCGGACCTGTATTTTAAATATTTCAAGCTTTTAACAGCAGTACAATCCCTGCAGATTACTGGCAACGTATGTTCTTTTTTTAGAAATTTACATTTCAAAAGAAATGTACATTCTCACCAATATCTAGATCAAATTATTCTTTCATACAATTGCACGTTTTGTTACATGGAATATATTTCTTTGAAAATTCTGAGGGATCGGCAGGAGTGTTTTCCAATTTTCCAGGAATCCAATAAGTTAAAGTATCTCAAGTATGTATCTGACCCAGCTGCGGAGAAGCCTTAAGGTGTGTGCAGTGCCTATGTGTTGCGCTTCGGGTTTAAGAATGCTTAAGGCTAAGTGTGTGAAAACGATTAAATTAGTTACTTTCTAAAAACATATATATATTTTTTTAAAGGCACAGAATGGGGCCTTGTTGTGAATCTGTTGACGTACGCTGTCGCCGTTTGTGGGAGTGAAGGACAGAGCGCTCCGTTTGCACGGGAACAGGCTGTGCTGCAAACTGTGGACGGGTGGTGTGATGCTTCCTTCACAGGGGAAAGAAGGCTGGCTGCTGACACAGAGAGAGAGAGAGAGAGGGAAAGAGAGAGAAGGGGGGAGAACAGCCATCTACAGCGCAACCCCAGGGATGCTTGCATCCAGCAGGACACCTCACAGGCAAACACTTCCACCTTATACACACAAACGCAAGCACACACACACACACGCACGCACGCACGCACACACACACACACACACAATCACACTCATGCTTGGGCACAAGAACACAACACAACAACATTTATTTATCAGACAGAAAATGAGCGGGGGCAATACTGTTATTGATGTGTAAATTTAATTTACTATAAATAATTAATTTCTGGGTCTTTCACCAGAAAGTGTGCTGATAGTCTGCGATATATTTTGTCTCTCTCCCTCCTTCAACCTTTCCTTCTCACTCTCACACTCTCTGTCTGTAATGTATAAACAAAGACACCAACGTGCTGCTTTTCATTTCCCTTTTAAGCTCTTGTTGGACGCAACAGATAAAACATTGAAACTGAAGAGACAAAGAAAGGTGTGCAGAGAAACAGATGATATTGTGATACAGGGGGAGAGACGGTCTCTCCATCTCTTTAAATAACGGTGAAACCAAATCACAAATGAGCTGTGCTTGACCTCCATCCGTCATCTCCATTCCAGTAATTCTGTGATTTTTTCACTCTTTCTCATTACTCATATCCCTCTCCTGCTCTCCTCTTCTCCTTTACCTCTCCTGTCTTTTCCCCCGCATATTAGAGAGTCTGTTTTAGCACAGCGTTCCTGCGCTTTTAGCCTAATGGACTGCGGTGGAGGGTGGACTGATTTCTATATATATATATAACGGTACATGATGAAGTTTTTCACACTCTCTCTCCCTCCGCCCCTGTCTTTCAATTAGGGTTCATCCTACTCTCTATCACTCCCCTTCGACAGTAAGGTGTGTGTGTGAGAGAGAGAGAGAGAGAAAGAAAGAGAGAGAGAGGGAGAGAGAAAGAGAGAGAGAGGGAGAGAGAAAGAGAGAGGGAGAGAGAAAGAGAGAGAGATGCTTATCTGAGATTGTGTGTGTTTGTTAGAGACTGTTTGTGTGAAGGCATTTACAAATTTTTGAATTTGCGCCCGTTGTGTGTTTGATTGTGTTCATGGAAGTGTGTGTGTGTGCGTGCACGTGTGCATGCATGTGTAAAAGGATAAGATGGTTATAGGGTTGTATCAGTCTAGATTAAAGAGTTTAGTATCTTTATCCAAATAGTGCTGTAATTAACGGAGAGAATAAGAGAGGGGGTGTGGATGTATAAAATATATAAATAAAAAACAGACCCAATTTGAGCTCAAGTGAATTCCAATGGGCACCAAGGCACAAAATGCAGTTAATGCAAAATTGTTATACAAAATTATAGAGTGCAGTAAATTACACAGTGCGTCATCCATATATCCCAATGCACCTGAATGCAAGAGCATCCGTGTGGCACAGCAGTTAATTACAGGGAAAGGTGGTGTGTGTGTGTGCGTGTGTGTGTGTGCGTGTGTGTGTGTGTGTACTCTGTACCAAATCCAGGACAAACATCAGAAAAGAGCTGAATTTAGAGAATGGTTTCCTGCATGGAGTCAGCAGACAGGAGGCGGGCTCAGATTGAGGGGGGGGGGGGGCAGACTGCACATCTGCTCCGTCTGCTCCTGGTACTGTAATACAGCGCGCACGACACGCGCCGCTGACGACTAATGACGCTTTCTGACCTACAGTGACTAAAGACCAGCAAGCCCTTAATGTCACCACTGCCTACTGTCTGTGTGGCAGGGGGGGGCGGGGGGGAGATGAGTAAGACATGAATCACGGTGTGAAGGTCTGTCAGGAATCTGGGATGGAGGCCAGAGGGAGGGAGAGAGAGAGAGAGAGAGAGAGAGAGGGAGAGGGAGAGAGAGAGAGAGAGGGAGAGGGAGGGAGTGAGTGAGAGAGAGAGATAGATAGATGCTTATCTGTCCTTCTGCTGTCAGGAGGTTCCCTTCTGTAACGCAGTAACACACGACCAGATTAACATCTGTCCACACGCATGCACACATGCACTATGCACACACATCGAACGTACACATGGTCAAAAGTATACGGACACCTGCTCATCCAGCAAATGTGATTCCAAAATCATGGGCATTAATATGGAGTTGGTCCCCCCTTTGCTGCTATAACTGCTTCCACTGTCCTGGGAAGGCTTTCCACTCAATGTTGGAACATTGCAGCGTGGATTTGCTTCCATTCAGCCAGAAGAGCATTAGTGAGGTCGGGCACTGATGTTGGGCGATTAGGCCTGGCTCGGAGTCGGCTTTCCAGTTGATCTCAAAGGTTTCGATGGGGTTGAGGTCATGGCTCTGTGCAAGCCAGTCAAGTTCTTCCACACCGATCTCGACAAACCATTTCTGTATGGACCTCGCTTTGTGCAGAGGGACGTTGTCATTCAGAAACAGGAAAAGGCCTGTTTGCACAGAATCGTCTACAATATAATTGCATGCCGTAGCATTAAGATTTGCCTTCACTAGAACTAAGGGGGCTAGCGCGAACCACCCCCAGACTAAGGCGTGTCCAGAGATACTTTTCACCATATGGTGTACATGATAACATGCACGCACACAGACACATGCACACAGCTAAGGATAAACACATGCCCTCACATGCTCACCTACTTGCAGTTAGTACACAACACAGACACACATGCATTGTGGGATTGCGTATTCGGGAGTAAAGATGGGAGTAGCCTTGGGGAGGGTTAGGGGTGAGAGGGAGAGAGGGACATGGCGAATAAGAGGAGAGAGAGAGATCGGGAAAAGAGTGAGGGGCTACAGATTAGGAGATCTTGTTGCTGCTATAATAGACATCGCTGGCTCCAGCCTTCATTCAGGGCCTGTCTCTCCCTCTCTCCCTCTTTCTCTCTCACGCACTCTCTCTCTCTCTTTCGTTTAATGAAAGATGATCCTGAGAGCATTCATTCCTCGGGAGATTGGAACCCGAACCGCCCTTTTACCCCCCTGGTCTCTCCCTCGCTCACCTTTATCTTGTTCGCGGTGCCACGTTACAGAAGGATTGTGACCCGTAGGCTGCAGTAACCGCTGGCATCATACCTGTGTACATGCGCTCGGTCTGTGCCAGCGGCTGCGCGATGCGCCCGTCTAGGGTGATAGGCCAACCGCGGCCCAGTGACATGGAACACTTGTGGGTGGGATTCCTGGGATTAGAATACACACAGGAAGTATTATCGGGGCTTGAGTGTTGTACATCGTTTTTTCTCCATCAGCATTTGTTTGAGTTGGAGTGTGTGTAAACAGCTTTGTTAAGGCAGGTGAGTATGTGGGCAGTCGCCTGTTTCTGGGCTTGAGTATATCTTTGGAATATACCTTGTTAGTATGACTGGAGCCAGAGGATTTCTGGGCAGTATATTAATATAACGGACTATAGCTGAAGAATGTTTTTGGGATGGGGGTGTTAGAGTGAAGCTAAACTGTATGGCTGGGGCCAGGGTATATCAGGTAATTATAGTAAAGCATTAAAATGGGATTATATGGCTGTGAAGGGAACATGCAGTGGTCAGAAGTGATTACGCTCTTACTGGTCAGGCTGATAAGTATGTACTGTTACTCAGCAGCATGATGCTAATGAGATCTAGTAGTTGATGAGATGACTAATGTGGATAAATGCCTTCTATGTGTGTGTGTGTGTGTGAGAGAGAGAGAGAGAGAGACGGAGAGAGAGAGAGAGAGAAAGTGCCTACATCCTCAACTCCCACTGCGTCTCCATGCCAACAGTCACCTCCAGAGCATTAGCAGTGGAGTGTGATAGATGTCTGACCTTTACTCCGCAGATGACAATAGGAGATCTGCTGGGGATGAGCAACTGTCACTCAAACCATCTCCACCCCTCCACCCTTTTTTTCTGGGACATGTTTGACTCTCATTAGCGTGACACTAATGCATCCATTTTGAATGTTTAATGCCCGCTGCAAAGGCAAACGCATTAGGGGAGCCGGTAGAGATTCAGAGGCTGGAGGAAGTTCTCTGACGCTCAGAGTGACAGCAAACGCAGCCAATGGAGGGCTTTGTTGAGGCGGGAGCAGAGGGGGGTGGCCACTCCCTTCATCATGGTGGCTGGATTAGATCCACTTTTCCTGAACTGAGGATTTCCTCCGCGTATCACCTTCAATATTTAAAGAGCTTTTCCCTGAGGAGTAGGATCGGAAGCAGCCCCGAGCCATCTGTAACATACACTGCGCCAGCTTGGAGCATGCACACGCACACACGCAGACTTCATTCCTCAGCCACACGCAACTCAGTATCATTACACATGAAACGCACACAGATACGCACACGCGCAAGCATAAACACGCACATTCCCTTGTGGGTCTGACAGCCGCAGACAGTGCGATCCCCGTTGGGCATTCTCCATGACAGACCAGCACCATCGCAGACTGCTGCGGGTGCTCTGCCATGCGCCCCGGCTCAGGTCCTGCTCTGTATGTGCGCCAGCGTTTACCTAAATTCCTTCCGCAGAAGCCGAACGATTCAAAAGCGCACAGCGTGGAGAAGAACTAGGTCACAGAACTGCTGTTGTTCCCCCGTGCTGTGACTATTTACGTGTGAACGCATAAACACGCACGCACGCACGCACACACACGCATCAGAGAGAACAGCACATAACTGTACAGCACCTTTAACAATGTAGTCTTTATATTCTCAATCACTGATTTGTTCACCCAAATATCCTCCAGAAGTGGTGGACGGGGGCATTAGACTGAAGACTGTGAGTGAGATTTACACGGTTCTTTCCGGTCGGGGTGCAGGGAGGAGGGGGGAGGGAGAGCGAGGGTTTCAGGAGATTAGCAGCCCTATAAACACGCCTCATGCAAAAAAAAAAAAAAACCTGAGGGGGAGGCTCAAGATTTCAACTGAACTTCTCTCCCGTATGAAAGCGTCTCTGGAGGATCAAAGCCCCTCTGAAACGAAACTTTCAAGTTAATGGAGAAAAATTGAGCGATGGATCTTGGTTTCACAGAAGGGCGGCATCGGGGGCCAGGACCTTAGAGACTGTTGGGGGGAGGAGAGTGGGGGGGGGTGATATTTATGCTAACACTCTTCAAGTGAATAAACATAGAATGCGCCAGCATAAGATAGACGTGCTTTTCATGCCGAATGTTTACACTCTTTCATACGAGATGTTTGCGCTCACGGAAGACGGTTAAAAATGAGGTTCCACTGAACGAGGCTCAGAAGGAATCACTGGGCGCCTTAAACCATGTCTTATACTGGCCGTAGCCATGCGTGCAAAGTTTCAGCTATAGATTGAACCGGCCTTCAGCAGTAGCAGGCTCTTAGACAGCCAATCACGGCCCAGAGAACACAGCCAAAACTGTAAACAACAGACCTTGAAAAAAAATACATCTCTGGTGATAAAGTTAAAATGAAACTCCCAGGAATGGACTCATATACACTCCCTGTACCCCTCATAATGAGAAGCGTAAATCTAAACTTTATATATCAGATTCTGTCCAATATGGCTGCCTGCCCCTGATACAGTATCTTTGATGCTACAGACCTCTTTGCAAACGGATTTACATGCACCACTTGTATTTTCAACAAACTGTGAAATTACATACATTGTAAAATCAGTTCCCTATAATCTAGATTTATTTTGAAAGAGGCAACAACCGAAACATTTTTAAATAAAATGTTTTTTGTTTTTTACTTATACTGTATTAAAAAATAGTTGAATTATATTTCTTTTCACAAACTTCTCCCTGAGTGGAAGCCTATATTGCATGTTACACAGTCTAAATCTGGCCTGCACTCTGCCACTATCTTACTGCTCTGCAATACTGGCGCCAGGGCAAAGGGGAGAAATTTTATGCAATTTTATCTCTGAGAAAATGGAGGGATTGCTGTGGGGACAATAACAAGCTATTGGATTGGCTGCTTTCAGCTGCTCTGGAGTTAAACATAACGGTTAAAGGTCAGAGCATCCAGGCCCACAGCAGCAGAGCTTATGGGGCTAACTTAGCCACCAGCAATCTCACTTATGCACTTCACCCTGGACTAAATAACTCTCTTGTAATCCTCTCCCCCCCCCTCTCTCTCTCTCTCTCTCCATCATCATGTAGTGATTGTGTTTCATGAGGTTCTGCTTTATTATTGCTGTTATTGCTGATTGGATGTGGTTGATATGAAAGGGAATAGTTTATTTAGAAATGTTCAAAATTCTAACTCTCTCGCTTCCTCTCTCTCTCTCTCACTTCCTCTCTCTCTCTCTCTCTCACCCACCTCTGTGCGTTTCCCTTTCTCTTTCACTTGCTATCAGGTATGACTATCAGGAGCTGCTCCACAACTCTACCTTCTGCCTGGTTCCTCGGGGCCGTCGCCTGGGATCCTTCCGCTTTCTGGAGTCTCTCCAGGTGAGCCCTTGTTCCCTCCTATTCACATGCCCTGTATCTGGACCATACCACCTCACATGTCCCGGGTTTAGTCAGAGTTGCTAAAACTGGGCTAAGACACTTGGCCTTGCATGCTGGAATTTGATTTAAACCAGGGCTGCGTCCAAATCAGAGCCCTATGTCCTGTGTACTAGCAGCTGTGTACTGTTTACTGTGTACCATTTAGTACGCAACGTGCAGTATGCAAAAAATGTCTTCTGTACTATTTTCCAACCGTACTGTGGAAGTGTCGTAAGATGTCCCACCCTTGTGTGGCCATGTCATGTGTTGTTGAAGCTCCACATCATATTTATGCAACCAAAGTGTTTGTTTACTTCTTGAACGGTATGCTCCCGAATATACTCAGCGAAACTCCAGAAGAAACTATATAATCCAGGGTTTTAAGCATGCTACATTTAGAGGACATTTTGCTTACTTAACTACTTTCTCGTCCAGCGTACCCAACAAGCATACTCGATAGTATGGAAGGGTGCTGATTCTGACACAGCCCAGAACTGAACAGGCCCTGTTTAAATGGCTAGTTTACTGCGTGTACAGCTCCAATGTGTGGATATGCAACACTGTGTTCCTAACCTGGTTCCATTAACCCAGGGATGGGTCAGTACTCGTGGAAACAGTGGGAGGACCGCACCCTGGGCCCTATCCAAACCGTGGCCACCTCCTCTCCGTTCCTTACAGACCCGGCCTGATCTGTAACTTTAGAACAGAACCAAACACACGGTAGAGCCAGAAACCAAAACAAATGATCTGTCTTCTGGGGGCCAGGGTTAGAATATAGTTAACAGGGACCTCCTGCACATGGCCACACACACACACACGTTCACACAGACACACACACACACACACCCTGTCCAGTGTGGTTTATACCCTGGAAGTGCACACAAGGTGCCCAGAACTGTGCTGAATGAGCAAATCCATGAAACGGCGGTTTTGGCAGCAAACCCTCTCTTTCAGTAACTCCTTTGCACTCTCCCTTCTCTCTCACACTCTCTCTCTTCCTTGGTCTTCTCCTCTTTCACCCTCTCTCCCTCTCTTTCTCTCTCTCTCACACCCTCTCTCTCTTCCTCTGTCTTCGTCTCTCTCACCCTCTCTCTCTCGCTTCCTCTCTCTCCCTTCTCTCTCGCCCTCTCTCTCTCTCTTCCTCAGTCTTCTCCTCTCTCACTCTCTCTCTTCCTCTGTCTTCGTCTCTCTCACCCTCTCTCTCTCGCTTCCTCTCTCTCTCTCTCTCACAGTCTCTCTCTGCCTCTCTCTCCCTTCTCTCTCGCCCTCTCTCTCTCGCTTCCTCTCTCTCTCTCTCTCACAGTCTCTCTCTGCCTCTCTCTCCCTTCTCTCTCGCCCTCTCTCTCTCTCTCTTCCTCTGTCTTCGTCTCTCTCACCCTCTCTCTTTCCTCTCTCTCTCTCACCCTCTCTCTTTCCCCTCTCTCTCTCATAGTCTCTCTCTTCCTCTCTCTCTCTTCCTCGGTCTTCTCCTCTCTCACCCTCTCTCACACTCTCTCTCTCACACACACTCTCTCTCTTCCTCTGTCTTCTTCCTCTCTCTCTCTCTCACACTCTCTCTCTTCCTCTCTCTCCCTTTGTCTCTCACCCTCTCTCTCTCGCTTCCTCTCTCTCTCACAGTCTCTCTCTGCCTCTCCCTTCTCTCTCGCCCTCTCTCTCTCTCTCTCTTCCTCAGTCTTCTCCTCTTTCACACTTGTGCTTCTATTCAGGCCATTCTTAAATTTTGTAGATTTTTTGTTTTTTTCACAGCTGCCAAATTCCACAAAAGAACTGGCAATTACCGGCGTCGCAGAAACTTCCCGCCAACTTTCCACTGACCCCCTCCATCCTCAGACCCCTCTCCTCCTCTTCCGCCCAATGGGACAAACAACAACAATCACATGCCCATCTATGCTGATAGGCCCATGCACTGTCAATCAGTCCCAACTCAGCATCTTTCGCTGTGGGAGAGCTGGCCAGGCGAGCCCCAGGCTCCGTCTGAGCTGCAGGCCACGTCCTGCTGTCCTTCTGTGACCTTCCTAAATTAGCTGCTTTGGTCTGTGATCAAGACACATGCATAAGCACAAGGGACTAAAATATGTGGAAGTAAAAGAGATTTATTTTGGTGGTGGAGGGAGGGAGGGAGTTGGGGAGATGTTGGTCATGCGCCTCACTAATCTAATGGTAAGCTCACTATAACTGCAGGAGCTTGCTTTCCTCTGGAACTGAGTTACAAAGGAAGGTACTACAGAAGGATGTATACATTCTTTGTTCTGTCTCTCATACACACACGCACACGCACACGTACACACACACAGAATAATAAAAATTGTGAGACCAACTGCTCTGGAAATTTCATCGCTCTGTCTGTCTGTCCGTTTGTCTCTGTGCTCCCTAGGCGGCCTGTATCCCAGTGTTGCTAAGTAACGGCTGGGAGCTGCCCTTCTCTGATGTTATCCAGTGGAGCCAGGCTGTCATCGAGGGAGACGAGAGGCTTCTTCTGCAGGTAGAGTGCGCGCACACGCACACACACACACGCGCGCGCACACACACAAGCGCGCACGCACACACAGTTGGGATGAGGAGTGGCTGGCCCTTTGTTGAGTGCAGGGCTAGATTAGGGACTAGGGTAAAGGTACATAAGAGCGATTGTTGTGTGGTGAGCGTCTGGTTCTCTCACATATGCCACTGTGGTCAGCAGGGGTGCATGAGGGAAATTTGCGGGGCACGTGACTTTTCTTTGTATGGACCAGAGCATTGCAGGCGGGCTGGGGGTGCATACAGTTTGCTAGCTGCCTGACTCCCCCCACCCTGCCCCACCCTTTTCAGGTTCCATCCACAGTGAGGGCAGTGGACAATGAGAGAGTGCTGGCGTTGAGGCAGCGCACACAAATGTTGTGGGATGCTTATTTCTCCTCCGTGGACAAGATTGTGCTCACCACGCTGGAGGTATGTATCACTGGGAGGGGATGGGAGATGTTCACATCTACCCTGCGGAAGCATGTATAACTAGCCATAGATGAGTATCGAGTTTCATCTGAGGAGACAGGGGGAGGGGGTGTGGGTAAAGCTCTTTTCCTCTGTGGGGAAGTACTTTCGTGTTGATGCCAGGAAGAGAGGGTTTAAAAGAGAACTGAGTGAGTTCTGCACCTCCCATCTATTTAACTACACATTATGGGCACATTATGCCAACTGCCACCTTCTGAACCCATGGCAAATACCACACTGCCACCTGCTGGCGAGAAGGCAGAATTGCAACTTTCTTTGCATGCAGGCACAGACGATAGAGGGAAGAATGTATTTGTCAATGCTTCGTCTGTTTATTACTTTATTTGTTGTATGTCTCACACATTTGGCTTTTTAAGTGGTCTCCCTCCTCTTCCTCTCTCTCAGATCATTAAAGACAGGGTGTTCTCACATGTGTCCCGGAACAAGCTCATGTGGAACGCCCTGCCAGGTGGCCTACTGGTGCTGCCCGAGTACTCCACCCACTTGGCACACTTCCCCTTCTACTACCTGAGCCAAGGTAGGGCTGGGCGGAGCCCAGGGGGGGGAGGAGCTTCCTTAGCTACAGCCGATACAGTCTTCACTTTCACCATCCCATGAGAGACGCTACGCTGCCATCTATGATAATATCGTAGCATACTAAAGAAGCTACAGGCATATATGTACACGACAGAATATACAGTGCATATGCATATGGTAAACTGCAAACAAGAGGCACACCACTCAGCCATTTCCATCTGATTCCCATGTGATACTACGAATTTGCTTACCTAATTTTCCATTCCTGAACTTTTGTTGTGCTTAGTTAGTCCTTATATAATTGGCTCGCTTGTGTGGGTGTTTCTTCTGACTTGCTTGGTCAGCAATGTCTCTGAGGCTTTCTTTCTTCCTCTTTCTCTCCTTGTGTCTCCCCTTGATGTTGACCCCATTTTCTCCTGTAGGAATCAGTCCGGGCCAAGAGTTCACCGCAGTCATCCACGCCGTCTCCCCATTGGTCTCCCAGTCTCAGCCAATCATGAAGCTCCTACAGGTCGTGTCCAAGTCCAAGTATTGCTCACAGGTACCGCCTCTCCGTCGGACACGAATGCGCGCTTGTGTGTCTTCGAGATTAAACGACGATACAACGGCTGTGTGCGCGTCTGCGAAGGCTGTTGATGATGTCATGTGCCCCTCCCAGATTATCATCCTATGGAACAGCGAGAAGCCGCCCCCCCCAAAGAGCAAATGGCCGCCCATGCCAGTGCCTCTGACTGTGACAGACGGCAGAAAGAAGGTGGGTGTGCAATTGTAACACCCCCTGCCCAGTACTAACGGCAAAATAGCCTGGCAACGGGGTGGAGACACTGGGTACGTCCCAATATTCTTCACTCCTCACCTCCTTTCCTCCACTTGTCTCCTCCACTCAAGTAAGTTTCAAGTACAAGTAGCTGCTTGTACACTAGTATAGTGCACCTGAGATTGCGGTTCATGTCAAGACATTAATTAATTAATATGCAACATTAGATTAGGACAGAAAGATGGGCTTCGAGGGCACCGGAGGAGACGAGGGGGTAGACAGAAGGATGCATGTTTTGAATATTGGGACGCACCCAATGTGTTTGGCGATAAGCCTGTCCTTACTGCAGAGAGCAGTCCTGTTTAGCCCCCTGTAAACTATTCTATATTAATGAGGTTATTTAGGGGTAGCTAATCAGCCTGACACACAATGGGTCTGATTTACTAATATCTTTAGCACATGCAAAACTAATAAGACCAACAATTTGTGCAAAGCAAATACCATGACCAATCATTGGTCATGTTATTGGTTTTGCATGTGCTAAAAGGTTTTCCACATGCTAAAGGTCTTAGTAGATCATGCCTAATGTGAATTGATGAGGTACAACTTTGCACAAGGAAATAACTGGAATGTAAACTAAAGATACTGTGCCATATTAGCTCAAATGTTACAGCTAGAAAGTCTTCAATAACTGAAATAGCAAGAGGTTAAAGACAAGCGCTAGTTATACACCAATGTAAGACAGGAGACATTCCTAACAGATTCTGCTGAGCGTAAAAGAAGCCTGTTAACCTTCCTCCATTGCTCACTGGCTCATTCGGTCTTCCCTGATAGATAATAAAGTATAGATTACCAAAAACGACTGCATTCCCTGGCCCTTTTCAGTTAGCAAACTGCAAACCGCGGGGCATGCTTAGCAAAGCAGGCTTTTCCCCAGGACTTTCCATCTGCGAATGAGACTAATAACAATTACTAACCTTCAGTGAGGTATGGAGCCTGAATCGCTTCTGTAAATTACTTCCCTCTCGGGATTTGTTGTTGGCTTTGTTTTTGTTTTTGCCTCACTTACTGGCTTTTTGACGGTTCAGGCTCGGTCTTGCCCAATTTTTCCTATTCTATTTCTCTCTAAAGCATCTTTGTGAGTGTCTGTAAAAGAAGCATCTTTGTGAGTGTCTGTAAAAGAAGCATCTTCGTGAGTGTCTGTATATGCAAATAAAAATTAATTGAGCCGAATCAAATAAAATATCCCCCTTTAATAGGACATATTGTGTGTAATTAAAAAGAAAACAATGCAAGCTTTGCTAAATTTAAAGTGTACGCAGTATTGATTACAGTGATTAAACTTTTGTTTATTTTTCTCTTTTCCCGCCTTTCGTCTGTCTCTGCATCCATCTGTCCGTCAGACCACCAGCCGCTTCATGCCACACGTTGCCATAGAAACCGAGGGAGTGCTTAGCCTGGATGAGGACACAGTTCTGCTGACGAGTGAGGTCTGGAGCAGCTTCATCACAAACACCCACATTACTAAGCCTGCAACACTGCCTCAAAGCACTCAATTACAAAGTGTACTGAACCGGCTTCACCTTGAACAGTAAAGCTGGACGCAGTGCCGAGCCCGCTCCGCCATAAACACTGAACTCATGCACATAAACATTGTGGCCACCACACAAAATACTCATAACCCTAAAACAGATTGTAAGATAATCTTTGGCCCGGGACCAAAACAGCAAGCATTGCAGTGCCTGGACAATGTTTGCCGTTTCTTTCTGATAAAGAAAATAAAACATGAGCCAAGCTCAGGACCCTCAAGTATCACGCGGGAGGACGGAGCCAATCTAAGGCCCCCACGTGCCCCTCTTAAACAAACACAGCTAGAGAGCAACTCATAGCTTTCATATCGTTGCAACGTTTTAGTCCAATATAAAGTGTATTTCTAAGTTGCCAGTGCGGTTCCATCACGTTCATTTAAAAAAATGTCTCTGACCTGCCTCTCCTCCAGGTGAACTTTGCGTTCCTGGTCTGGCGCAGCTTTCCTGAGCGAATTGTGGGGTACCCACCCCGCAGCCACTTCTGGGACCCCGTAAAGCAGGTCTGGGGGTACACCTCCAAGTGGACCAATGAGTACTCCATCATTCTGACCGGAGCTGCCTTCTACCACAGGTGGAGCACAAAACACACACTCCATTCTCAGTTTTCTGGCCCTACACCACAGCCATAGATCCACACTGATCCCATTCACCTCACCTGATCCCTCGTTGCCAGATATTACCCTCACCTGTTCCCTCTGTTGGCTAATCCCCTCACCTGTTTCATCTCTATTAGGTATTATCACCACCTCTTCTCCCAGTACCTGCCCCCTTCGCTCCGCGCCATGGTGGACCGCACGTCCAACTGCGAGGATATCCTCATGAACTTCCTGGTGTCGTCCGTTACTCACTTGCCACCAATCAAAGTGGCCCAGAGGAAACAGTACAAAGAATTGCCCAACCTACAGGTGAGACTATGCCCATTTGTAGAACATGTCTGTTTCAGACCGTAGGCCAAATTATACCTGTCTGATAATGATAAGAACACTGATGTAAAATAAGATTAAAGATATCGCCCAAGATATAAAAATATCAGGAAGATTTGTGTTGAACTTCCCTCTAATCCAGGGGCGCACAACAAGGGCAAATCCATTTCACGATTTTGTGCCAACCTCTTAATCATTTAATTAGCTTAATCATATCTTGATCTGCCGGTTGTATAAGCACCAGCTACAGCTGCAGAAGAGTGTATCCCAAAGATTGTACTACGCTCAAGTACAGGAGTGAACCAGCACGGTTTATAGAGCTGTCAGAAAACTAAAGCAACTGGTTGGACCAAAAACCAGCACGCAGCTCTACCCTCCAGGACCGGATTTGTGCACCCAAGCTCTAATCACACCTCTGTTTCTGTCTTTAGGGAGTAAAGGGCGCCCCGTGGTCAAACCCGGAGCACTTCACTCAGAGACAGGAGTGTGTGAACGCCTTCACCAGCTGGTTCGGCTACATGCCACTGGTTCATTCCCAGTTCCGCCTTGACCCCTTGCTCTTCAAGGACCAGGTGTCTGTTCTGCGCAAGAAATACAAGGACCTGGAGCGAGCCTGAGGCCAAAGTTCAAACAGCCAGGGCCATGGTACGGATGGACAGACAAACGGACAGACCCTGCAAGGAGAGTCCAGCGCGAGTGTGCGAGACAAGAGAGCGGGACCGATCCACCACACCCCCCCCCCCCCCTACCCAGCCCAGCCCCGGGAGTGCCTAAAAGGAGATGGGATTGGAGGAAGAAAAGTGGGAGGAGTCCACATCTCCTCCCTGATTGGACAGCGCTATGGACATGTCACATGTGGGCCAAGAAATGCACACAGGACCTCTACTGGTGCCAAACGTGAGCGGACCATCTTTCAGCTGCGCGCAGCCAACCCTTAATGGTACAGTCCAACTACCATTAGCGTGTCTCTGTAGAGAGTAACACACACTGTCTGACTGCAGGAGACAGGTGCAGACAGTAACACACACTGTCTGACTGCAGGAGACAGGTGTAGACAGTAACACACTGTCTGACTGCAGGACATGGGTGTAGACAGTAACACACACTGTCTGACTGCAGGAGACAGGTGTAGACAGTAACACACTGTCTGACTGCAGGACATGGGTGTAGACAGTAACACACACTGTCTGACTGCAGGAGACAGGTGTAGACAGTAACACACTGTCTGACTGCAGGAGACAGGTGTAGACAGTAACACACTGTCTGACTGCAGGACATGGGTGTAGACAGTAACACACACTGTCTGACTGCAGGAGACGGGGTCCGCAGCTGGAAGCTGAGCACACACGTACGCACACGAGCGCCAGTACGGGAGTGACGCTGTTGTCCTGGTGACCAGCTGTTGTCCTGGGGGTGGTGGGGTTGAGACTCAGAGCGGCAGGTACACACCGTGCTTGTTTGCGCTCCCTGTCAGTGTCGGGACCCAGATGAACACGCATCGCCTGGAACGTGGCGTGGTAAAACCCGCAGCGTTTCAGGCACCAGAACCAGGACAGTGGACTTCCCCCCCGGGCCCCTAGCAACGCTGCTGCAGAGGGCCGAAGGCGGAAGAAGGTGCAGAGCCATCGTCTCATTTCACGTCATATTGTAACAGCAGGAACAATAAAATCATTTCTTAAATGCACTGAGTTTTTTTTTAAGTTAAGGTCTGCATTTCTGTAAGACCAGGAATTGTCATATGGAGTATATAGGTTATGCATGCAGCCATGGCTAAATGTAATGTTGAATATATGAATGGATCAGGAAAGCCTCTTATGTGGGAGGTGGCTAAAACTGACATCAAAGAGGCTGATGGGTAACACAAATGCCATCGCCTCAAATGGCCTTTTCTCTGGTTTGGAAAAAGCTTTCAAACATGGATGTAGATCCTGGAAGGGACACCCCAAATTTTGCGAAGGCATAAAATGGTCCCCCACAACATGGTGTGTCGCCCCCAAAAAAGTCCATGGTGTCCCATTTGTTGCCCCCCCCCCCCCCGTTCTTCCTTTCAAATCTATATAATTCCCTTAATTTAAAAGGCAAAACTAAACTTGGGTTAAAAAGAAAAAAACAAACACAAATGAACCAATTGTGAAAGTGACCTAACTTCAAACACCCCTAATCATGTTACTGGTACCCATCAACTCAATCTATATCACAACATGTCAGATTCTGCCAATAAGAAAATCTGCTCAGAGCTCATGGGAAAGTGTGTCTTTCCTCCTCCAATGAAGTCCTGAAAATGTTGGCTGGCAGCATGACCAAAAAGTACCCAGAGTACATTGCAAACAGAACATGGTCCAGACAGACTAATTCAGCTCAAGTGTACAGCTCAATATTACATATTTCTGGGACACACTGGCCAACGAGAGGTGATTTACACTTTATTCTGTAAAAAAATGAATACAAAAATAACATAGAGAAATCACATGGTCAGTTTTGCTCCTTAACTTCAACTCAGAGATGTTTCTGAGCAGGCTAAGAACACCCCCCCCCCCCCCAAAAAAGATCATCAATTCCCGGATATATAAATTGCACCCTTAATGTAAACAGGTGTGACGCCCAGGGTATGGGGAGCTAGGCCACACCCCCAAGGCTACACCTGAGAATAGAATATAGCTGCCAAGGTGTTGGAAGTCTGGTTTTATTCACCCTCCAAGCACAAGATGAGGCACAATTTGTGTTTCTGCACCCCGGTATGGCTGAGTTTATCACGGCTCGGGCTCTTGCACGGAGGACTGCCTCCAAGCACTGACCACGGATGAGTCAGTTTGATCTTTTTCAGGACAAAAAGCATCGGGGGTCTGTTACGGTTGGCCGAACTGATCCTGGACCAGCGCCGGAGGGTAACATTTTAGCGCCGGAGGCAAAATTCTGAGTCATCGACCAGGAAAGATGGGATGGTATCCACATATTAATCTACCTGAGGGTGAATATGTCTGAACACAAACACACTGTCACATTAGCAAGAGAACAGACACACAAGTGTAAAAAAAAATAATAATAACAAACAAACAAACCCATTGTATACAAAAATGACTGGACTGTGAGCACATTGAGGCAAAGCAGGTGGGAAAAACCTGAGGATTCATCCAACGTTTCATACTCACAACTGAAATACAATTTGTTCCCATTGCGTCCCCGCGTGTCCTGTGCAATGTGGTGTGTAAACACGTTTGCCTATGCCTGACTGTGCGTGCCTCAGTGCAAGTGTGAGTGTGTGTATGTGCATGTGCATGTACACGTGTGTGTGTGTGTGTGCGTATGCATGTTCATGCAAGTGTGTGTGTCCATGTGTGTGTTTGGTTCACTTTCTTAGGGTCAGCATAGCATTGACATCCCACAGAAGGTTCCGCATCTGGTCCATTAGAATTTTCATCTCCTGGTTCTTCTCCCTTACTTTCTGTGGAGGTCACATGATACACACACTCCAATCAGACCAATAGCTTACTTTACTTTAACGCATAATAATACACAGAGAGGTCGCTGATTGGGTTAGCATTAGCATTTTCTTTAGCAAATAATAATATAGAGAGGGGGTTGACTATATAAAGAGACAGCTGTCCTAATTCAATAATAATAATAATAATAATAATAAAAACTTAATGTTCCAATTCAATGACAAAGTTTAGAGGCTTGTGAGTGATATGCATGTGTAATGCCACCAAGATATATAGCTCAGCAGTAGTCTCTCCACTCACCTCCAGAACTTCCTGCCTCTCCTGACTCACAGCCAAGCTGCAGGGCTCCACTCGGACTGGGGCCGCTCCCTCGCCCATGTAAGGCACCAACTGGAGAAGAGGAATCCAACACATGCGTGCGCACATGAGCAGAGAAGAAACGCTGCCCCTCTCCCGCTCTCACATACCAGAGTGTGTTTTTCACAGGCATACACGCAATCCCCAAGTAAGCTCCGACCTTCAGCTGTTACCCCGAGATCCCAGCACAGCTGCTTCGCTGCGAGGCTCTCTGCGGCCACTAACCGTGTTTCCGATGCCTGGAGAGCTGCGCGCCAAATGCTTGTTCCTTTTCCGGGCTACTTCCCGGTTTCTGAGGAGCGTCAGTCATCTCAGCTCTTCCCAGCCTGATGCTCACGGCTCCTCTACGTCCTCAGTATCTCAGCTCTTCCGAGCCCCAATGCTCACGGCTCCTCTACGTCCTCAGTATCTCAGCTCTTCCCAGCCCGATGCTCACGGCTCCTCTACGTCCTCAGTATCTCAGCTCTTCCCAGCCCGATGCTCACGGCTCCTCTACGTCCTCAGTATCTCAGCTCTTCCCAGCCCGATGCTCACGGCTCCTCTACGTCCTCAGTATCTCAGCTCTTCCGAGCCCCGATGCTCACGGCTCCTCTACGTTCTCAGTTGCTCAGGCCAGTTGTGGTAAAAGAGCCGTGGTGGAGTTATCACAGGTAACATCAACACATGGATTCTAGCAGCTACCTTTTCAGTAGACACATGGCGCTAACACGGTGCAGGTACTAGGTACTGTAAGGACAGGACCTAGCGATGTTGGTACCTGTGAGGCCAGAGTCTTCGGGTTGAGGCAACTTAGCTGGAACTCGTTCAAGCTTTTGGCCATACTCTTCAAAATGTGCCCAGTGCGTACGTGGACCACTATTCATCGCACAATTGAGTCATTCCACAAAGCAAAAGCTCAAGAAAAAAAACATGTGCTTTGTTGCCTAATTAACCTTAGACCGCATGCTTATGGGCAGTTAGCTAAGTGTTTGCAAGACGTTGTGAGCCAACAGGCAGGACTATTCACATTCTTTTTTGCTGCCCGGGGTGAAATTCAGGTCAGCCAAAAAGACTGACTTTACTGTTCACTAAAAAAATGTATGTACATGTTCCTTCCTTGCAAGTCACTCGGCAAGGTGCACTGAAGTTAAACATACTACCATAGAATCCAGCGGTGATAGATTGACAGAGACAAAGACTGACAGATGTAGAGAGAGAGACAAAAAGAGTGTATGACAGACACAGACAATAACAAGTCTGACGGACAAAGAGACAGACACTGTCAGTGACAGGGCTCAGAAATATAGTATAAACAGAAAGGAGAGGTATCATAAATAATAGAGCTCGGATAGACAGTATAAACAGACAGGATAGGTATGTAACATGGTTCAGATAGACAGTATAAACAGACAGAATAGGTATGTAACATGGTTCAGATAGACAGTATAAACAGACAGGATAGGTATGTAACATGGTTCAGATAGACAGGTGGAGGAAGGGAGTGGGGGGCGCACCTGTGGGGGTCCCTCCTGCAAGTCACATGTCATCTCCACGCAGCGTTCGTACAGGAGGCGGAGCTTGCGGAACAGCAGGGCCAGCTGTCGCAGGTGCTCCTGCAGTTTTCCGAAGCGGTCCTGGTACACCGCCTGGCTCTGCGTCACCCCGTTGGGCAGCTGGGATAGGAGAACCACAGCAAAGGCTCCGTCAGTGTTCAACTGTCCTCTTTTACAACGAGGCTGTGAGTCCCTGATTTCTCACCTGACCTCAGATGCTAAAAGAACAGCACGGCAAGACAAAAAAAACAAAAAACAAAAACAAAGGTGTGCGGGACTGAAGAGGGGGAACTAGAGGGGGAGGTAGAAAGCCGTGTGTGTAAGACAAAAAACATCCAAAAAGAAAGCAGACGAAAGAACAGACAGGAAGAGGCCAAGAGACGCAGAGGGATTATATTAAACGCATACAGTATAACTACGAATTAACCTCATAACTTGCACCTGCCATACACCTATGCTCTTGCAGGCATAGTTACAATGCCTTTACTTTACAACCAAATTTAATCCTGTGTATGCTTAATGCACAACACACATGAAACACGCTATCATCATTTAACGCCGTCTTACGCCTTGGATGATGTGTCCATCTCTAACTTCTGCCTGCTTGCAGCACTCGAGTGTACCTGGGTGGCGCGTGTGATTTGGAAGATCTCCATGGTGCGCGTGACGATGTCCTGCACAGTCTCCTGGCCGATGCGACAGAGAAAGACGGGCGAGATCTCCCGCAGAGCACCCTGAGGGGGCATAGGAAGCTGAGCAGGGCCGGAACCAGGGGGGGCATGGGTCTGCTGTTGGGGGGGCATGCTGGTAAGACCAGGGCCTTTTGGGGGCAAGGAAGTTGCCATGGGGACCTGTGGGGGACAGTGGAGCATAGGTTTCGGTGATGAAATATGACTTGGCAAAAGCTCAAACGCACTGCCGCCGTTCTCCTCGAACAGCTATAAAAAATCTTTATATAGAATAGATCTTAATATATGCTTAGATTTCTGTTTTCAAGGCTATTTGTCGCTGATTATTTGAATCGCTTTGCATTGGCAACTAGTTTCGCTCATGTCGGTATGTTAAATTTGTTAAGGGTGTGCATCAGGAAGTTAACGTTAAAGTTCACGGCTTAAACGTGAATGCCCGAGCTGTCCTTCCTACGAGAGTATTAGCCGATTCCGTGAGTATGCACGCCCCGCAAATAGCTTAGGCTACTTGCTATAGCGAATACCCACAGAATACAGTTATAGGCTAATACCTAGCAAACCTCATAAATAGTACAGACATTTAAATTAGGTAAATGGTGTAGCGCTGTCACAACAGCGATCAGTGAGGCTGCAGTGTGAATCTCTCTTAAACTATGTCAGGTAGCCTAATGTAAGGACATATATTTAGCAACAGTAACTTCGCAATTTCCCTAGTTAACGTTAGTCAACAGAGAACGTGGTTATTGACACTGGTCTGCCAGCAATATCCATTTGTATATATACTTTCGTAAATAAACTATTCAACACTATTCGCCAGTCCTGCGTATCGTTCAACACAAAATATCAATGAATGGGAATTCACTTCCGAACAAAGCGAAAGTTTTAAAAAAGCACAAAGCTCGTTTGGGAAAAAATGTTTATCTACTTACTGCGTGCGTAATATTTCTTTATCTTTTAAACAATGTGTTTCATTAAAAACAAATGAATCACTCAGAAATATACCAGTGCAGAGGTGATTTTGTTTAATCTTGATTGAATCCCATTTCGGACGTTTACACACGTGATGACAGACCGGGCGGTTTTTGACGCAACTTCCTGCCTCACACCATGAAATTCCTTTCTCTCGCTGCCAGCAGGCTGCAAGTCTTTATCTATCCACTAGAGTGAACTATAAACATATAACATTCACATAATTTATTATGATACACAACAGCATACAGTAAATGCGATGGTGGAGAGCAGTTCCCATAGCTAGTTAACAGTAGGCTATATCCGTTACAGACGCAGCGAAGATAGTTAATATGGAAAAATAAAATGTCCCTAAAACTGAAAATGTACAATATGAAACAGGGAAAAGACAACTAACGTTTCACACTAGCTCAGTCTCAGCATCCCCCTTGTTAGCCATGCAAAGCTAATCTTAATATGACAGATTTTGCATCTCACGTCATCTCTCCTGCCTGGTATGGATTTAGTGTGTGTGCCTGTATTGTGCTGGCACCAAAGACACACACACACGTGCACGGACACACACTCGCACACACACAGTGCTGAGAAAGAGCTGAGGCTGCAGGAGAAACTGTAGAGACAGCATAGTAAAATCAACAGAGGAATTCTGTTTCCTAGAAGTCATATGGTCTCTCCTGTCCGGAATTACACACCAGCAATGCTATCAGCTTTTATAATAAATTATGCAGCATCCTTTTAGTACTGCGTTGGCTCTGGGCCTCTCTGATATCCACAGAATATGTACTGGGAGCCGGCTGATATTGCCAATAAATATGCACTGGACTGGAGCTTGCATTATTTCAACAGCATGTCTACTAGCTAATACAGTGTTTCATGTACCTTTAACTGGTGCTCATATCCTAGATAGGCTATCTAGTGGATGTCATGCACAGGCGCACCTTAAAAAATGAAAATGGAAAAAACTGGCGCATGGCCCTATTATTGAAAACATAACACTAATGTCAAAAATTAGGGAGAATCACAATGCAACATAAATTGCAATAGTGAAATAATTATGGCACCAATTCCTAACGCCGGGTGGTAGCCACCACAACAGCACATGGAGGCAGAACTTTTGGCTTATCTCTGTGCCAAAACTGCCCTGTACCACAAAGTTTTTACAAATGCCCTACGATTCGCAAACAAACGCAGTGTGAAAATATCAAACAAAACGTGCCAAAAGATTTGTGATTCACAAATGTAAGACAACATTTTTTTGTATTTGTTATTAATTTACAGTATGCTAAATTAATTTACAGTTATAATAATGACATTTAACATTAATTTCACATAGCATTGAGTTCATTATTTACTATTTAACATTTACTATTTCATGTGTTTACCATTTAAAGGGCAACATGCAGGTAAAATTTCTTAACGGATTTACAATTTTGGGCTCATGGAGAAAGTGATTTGAAAATGTATTTTTTATTTTTTTAGAGGCCACAAGGGCAGAAATACAGATAAAAATTGGCACTATAAGCCACGCTTAGCGTTCCTTTTTTAATATATCGCCCAGTGACGTAACAGTAGGTATAAAGTCTTTGCCTGACCTTGCCACAGTGCAGTGACTGAGTTAATACAGTTCATTTTTTTACTTATTATATTTAATATTTTTATCAATTCTATTTAATTTTCTATATATTTAATTTTCTATATATTTAATTTTCTTAGTTATTTATTTTATGTATTTATTGGATTATAATTTATTCTTACTAAAAATCAATAAAATGAACATGAACAGCGGCCACCAATTGCCACTCCCTCAAGGCACCGGCCATACTCAGATATGGCAGGACCGGGAGACTGAAAGTCGACACTTTTACCGCTGCACCACCGCGGCTGCCGACCATCTGATTTTTATCTGTACTTGTGACATCTGACCCTTGACATTTTACTCATAACCCATTGTGTGGCTGCTCACAAGGTCTGCTTTTGTGATTTGACTTCCTGTTAAATAGCAGGGGTCATTATGCATGTGCTGGTTTCCGCTCTGCCTGAATGACACGTACACACACACGGGACCGGATCATGGTCTCATGAGGCCCCTGGGCACATGTCTTTTGGAGCCCCCCCCCCCCCCCCCCCCCGCTTTTATATATTGTTGGTGTCTTTCTTGTCTTCCTCCTCGCAAAATCATCTCTATTGACATAAGTGACAATGAGCTGAGACGTGTTTGGCACATGCTACTCCGCAGCTCATCCGAAGTGCCACGAAAACATTGGGGAACACTGACTGCAGATTAAGTGCCTGCAACGTCTCAGGCAATTTAGTTGGGCACATCTCACCCTCAGAGTCAGACATGAAAGACTTGAATTGGATGAGTTCGTTGGCAAAGTTCATGTCCAGGTCTGATGGATATGCAGCGGAGAGTGCATTTACCTTTTCCACTATGACATTACTGATAGACACCTGATCTGACATAAACAGAACTCCAAAGAGACTGGTCAAACGCTTGTAAGCGTCCAAGCAATGTTCAAGGCATGCCACTAGCTTATCAATGACCACATAAAATGTTTCTATTTTTAACTTCTCCCTTCCCTCAAGTGTCACACCTGGCTCTGAGCTCTCATCTGCGAATGTTTTGCGTTTCCTCTTTCACTGAAGATTGTGCTTATATGACTGAGAGACACCTGTCACAGGCTTACATTTCAAAAGCCTCAAACTGGTCTCGCTGTCCCGCCACAAGCCCGGGGGTTGTACCTGAAATAATTTTATCTGGGGATCTGGAATTTTATCTCTTCAGAGACAATGAGCATGTTATAGGTTCCCTGTCCGAATCGGGGTTCCTTATTTGGAACGGTCATGTCAGTGTTACACCAGTCAACACAAATTAGACGTGGTTATATCTCAAACACAGTACCTTACTGGATTCATTAATCATCTACATCAGGTACATTAGACCAGCATTTGTGTATTCCCTGCAATTCATGTTACTCATGTTTGTACACAGTTCTGCCTGCTTTACAGTACTGCCAAAGACCCATGTATTCCACTGGAGTCCCTGGTCTTCACTGAAGGCCCTGGTCTCTTGTCGGCTGCTGACGTGACATTTGCAGCTGTAAATTTGCCTGCTTTTTACATATCAGGCATATTTCAATACCTGTTTTTTTACTCTAGCAGTCCTACAGAGCGGGTGAACATAATGATGGCTGTCCAGCCCTGTGATTGGCGGTACAACACTTCTGCTCTTTGTGTGTGTGTGTGTGCATGTGTGTGTGCGCGCATGTGTGTATATGCCTGCACATTATAAAAGCAGAGCAAGAGGTCAGGTGGCTGCAAACAGCACAGAATTTGGGAGCTTCTGAGATCCATATGAACACAATGAGGAACTATGGTCTGTCCGTCTGCCTGCTCTTGCTGCTTGCAGTCACCTCTGGGGTAGGTGCCATATTACACCCTTTATTGCCCCAACCACACCACACCCCCATAAATACGACTGGAAAAAAACTAAACAAAAGGGGCAAAAAAAGATATCAAACTGGAAACGGGCGAGAGAGTGGAATAGAGGTTTTGGCACTGAGCTGGTAACCAGAATTGTTTAGGTTCAACAGGAAACATAGTGAACATATGCATAAGTGCACAGTGTGTAACCTTATTCTGCATTGAAATATTATAATGTGTAAACAGAATGCACGTCATTATGTAAGGAATAATGACCAAGGGGCTTGGCATTACGCAGCTTGAATTCATACCGTGTAATACCTAGCCCCAAGGTCGTTATCCCGCTTATACAAGGGCTTAACGGCTTACCAAAAAAAAAATTATTGTAATCAAAACATGCATTTCAAAATGTGCGATTCTACTGAAGTGGAAATGTTACTTAAGTATTCCAACAAATATTCCAAACCCTATGCCACTTAGCAACCAAAGCTAGCTTCTTCATAGGTTTGCCGCCACTCACGTTTCCTACTAATACAGCATTAAAATTTACTTTGGTTTTAGGTCACAATGGTCTCACGGATACATAATTAACAATTTAATTATATTCAAAACAGAGGCTAAACTATAAACATAGTCAAGCTATAACTGAACTAGCTACTCTCTACAGTCATTCATGAACATCAGACTGACTACGCTTGAGTCGGCAGTGGCTGGGCAGATCCCTTATGCGAGATGTGATTTTGCAAGTATGATATTGTAATAATTGGCTTGTTGGTCTTGCAATTTTCCACTGTGTCAGTTTTTAAAACTGCTGATCAAATAGCATCAACTCATTTCAGAGCCACAAGCCGGGCGAGTTACAAGGCGACAAGCCTGTAGTGGACAAGGATAATCTGGTGCGCTGTCCATGTTTGTTTTATCGAGTCAGATTGTTGATGTGCATTAAGTAAAATTGTGATTAAACTTTTTCCAGCGCTACTTCGTAGCCGGGTGTATATGGAAAAGTAACGCACACCTCCCAGCCAATCAGAATTGAGTATTCAGCCAAGTCGTTATACAAATAATCAGATTGGAAAGACTCTACCAAGTGGTTATTAAAATTATAAACAAATAATGATCCAATTCCACAGCCGGCATCCCTCTGGCACACTGAAGCATTTGAATTGTACTTCAGCCACATGATGAGAAGCGATTCTCATTTGATTAACGCAGTGTTTTTCAACCTTTTTTGAGCCAAGGCACATTTTTTACATAAAAAAAATCCTGAGTCACACCACCAACCAAAAGTGTTACTAATTAAGTGGAGTTAATAGGATAAGATAATTTCCCACGGCACACCTGACGATCTCTCCTGACGATCTCTCCGATCACACTAGTGTGCCGTGGCACAGTGGTTGAAAATCACTGGATTAACGGATACTTTTTGGGTTCATATTCATTAGATATTGAACGGCTTGTAATGTTCCCATTGGATGTTATGCTGACATCTTTTCCGCTTGTAGAACACTGGTGAAGAAAACAGGGAACTTTATAAAAGGCTACAATAACAGTTGTATTCGGGAATGGGTCAACGGGCATTCATAAAAAGAGGAACATTATTTAATTTGCTTTTGATTTATATTATTTATAGATTTCAGGCACGTACTAACGGCATACTGGCGTATAAAGCTGTATTCTGGCATATACTGTGGTATACTAGGAAATAGTGATGCATACTGGTACAGAAGGGTAGCGTGCATACTACTGCTAGAACATACTGTGGCGTACTGATGCACACCTGGACATACTTGTGTGTATTTGCATGTGCTTTGTGGATACTAGCACATACTGTGATATACAGAGAACATGAACATACAGTGGTACACATTGAAGTATACTGTAGTATACTTGTACACAGTTGTACATACTGTGGTATTCTGGCACATACATGCGAATATGCACATATAATGTGGTATAATGGTACATACTTATGCATGCGTGTGAGTACTGGCGTACGCTGTAGTATGTTGGTCCATACTAGCACATACTGTGATATACAGAGAACATGAACATACAGTGGTACACATTGAAGTATACTGTGGTATACATGCGAATATGCACATATAATGTGGTATAACGGTACATACTTATGCATGCGTGTGAGTACTGGCGTACGCTGTAGTATGTTGGTCCATACTAGCACATACTGTGATATACAGAGAACATGAACATACAGTGGTACACATTGAAGTATACTGTGGTATACATGCGAATATGCACATATAATGTGGTATAACGGTACATACTTATGCATGCGTGTGAGTACTGGCGTACGCTGTAGTATGTTGGTCCGTACATGCACATGCTGTGGTATATTAGAACACGTTTGTGTATACGGCCACACACTGTGCTATACCGCAGCATACCTCTGCATTGCAGTGCCCATTGTTGTATACGGGTGCATACTAAGGTAAATAAGGTTCACACTAGCACACGCTTTGATGTTCAGAAAAACAGTGTGGTATGGCGGTGCAAATTGGAGCACAGCATGTCTCTGTCTTGCTCAAAAGTAGTGTCCGATGTCTCAAGGCATGCTTGCTTCCTTCTCTCTGGAGTTGGACAGGATGGGCAGGGGTGCGGTCGACCCGTCGAGGCATTTAGCGGCTACAGTCGAGAGAGTGTTTGCTGGCTCAGGAAGCCCATCTTCAGCTAACTGACGTTAGCTAGTTATAGACTGACCCATATCAATACATGGGGGTGGCCAGTCTGGACAAAAGCAGCTCTCACTCCTGAAACAGTGGCAGCCTCACACAACGCAAGCAGAACCTGGTTTAAGTCTAATAACATGATGTGACAATGTGTAGAAGGGTTGGAACAGGGCACCTCTTGTGGCCTACTTCTCCCAGAATGCACAATGAGACTTATGTCACCCAGGAAGTAGCATGTCCTTCATCAGTTTCATCAGAGCAGACACCACTAGGAGTGTATGTATCTTCACTGTCCGTAATGCCTTGCCTTTGAATGGACAACTCACTGTTCTTTCTTTTTGTATTGGTTGTATTATGTCACAAATGTTTATTTATTTTTTGTTGTTGTCTTTTTCACTTTCATAAGAGGTTTTATAACAGTGCCACAGTGAATGGATTTGTATTGATTTTGAAAACAAATGACAGAAGAGGATTTTTATGTCATAAAGCTGTGTCCAAGGCGATTCAGCCATAACCTCCGTATGATGAAAAATATAAAAATATAGCGACACCTGGACATGAAAGAACAATAGAACAAACCAGATCAGACAGAGAACACTTATGTAACGCTGAATGAAGTATGCCTTTGAACATGCAAAATTGTTCATATGCAAAGTCTTGCGGACGGCGCCCAAAAGCAGTAATGCAAACATTTTACAGCCTACAGATCTATATATGGGTGCAGTGACGCAGATAGTTTCCATGTTTTATATATATATATATATATATATATACAGGTGCAGCTCAAAAAAAACAAATTAGAATATCGTGAAAAAGTTCAATATTATTTGTCACTCATTTCAGAAAGTGAAACTCATATATTATATAGATTCATTACACATAGAGTGAAATATTTCAAGCCTTTATTTCTTGTAATTTTGATGATTATGGCTAACAGCTAATGAGAACCCAAATTCAGTGTCTCAGAAAATTAGAATATTACATTTTTGTGGCTTACCCTCCTTGTGGAGGGTGTCAATGACTGTCTTCTGGACATCTGTCAAGTCAGCAGTCTTCGCCATGATTGTGTAGCCTACTGAACCAGACTGAGAGACCATTTAAAGGCTCAGGAAACCTTTGCAGGTGTTTTGAGTTAATTAGCTGATTAGAGTGTGACACCATGAGTTTTCAAAATTGAACTTTTTCACAATATTCAAATTTTCTGAGACACTGAATTTGGGTTTTCATTAGCTGTAAGCCATAATCATCAAAATTCAAAATTACAAGAAATAAAGGCTTGAAATATTTCACTCTATGTGTAATGAATCTATATAATATATGAGTTTCACTTTCTGAAATGAGTGACAAAAAATATTGAACTTTTTCACGATATTCAAATTTTTTGAGCTGCACCTGTATATATATACAGTGCCCTCCACTATTATTGGCACCCCTGGTAAAGATAAGTAAAAAGGGTTATAAGAAATTCACTTTAAGAGCCCCAAACCATCACTCTGTTGCCAGATATGGAGTAGATGTGGATGGATCACTGCAAGGGTTATTTCTCCTGACTCATTTTCCTATATAACTCTGTGGGGAAAAAAGTCAGGAGAAACAACCCTTGCAGTCTTTTTGCTTGACATCAAGCAAAAAGACAAAGATATGGTACTATAGTATAGAATTATTATCCTATTAAAAATAACTATAAATATCTTCATGAAAAGCACTTCAAAAGGAAAAATAAGTATTTAAAATAAGTGTCAGGCGTTACACTACTCCCTTGTTCATCTTCTGTGTTCCGCATTTCATTCTTCCTTTTTGTTTTTAGTATTTGATCTTGTTTGTAGTCCTTGCACAGCTCATCACCATGGAAACAAACTTATCACTCACTCGTAATTTTTACTTGGTGCTCACTCGTCAGATAATACATCCAAAAAAATAGTTAGCTAACATATTTCTAAATAAACCATGGCTGTGTCTGAAATCGCTCACTATTCACTAATCCCCAACTAGTGAATGCCCATATTGGGCGCTAAATAGTGTACTAAGTAAACAATGAATTCGGACAGAAGACGTTGTCATTTATCATCATTCAGCATCGTCACCTAGGCAACAAGTCTGTCGCATCCCCGTGAGCAATCTAGACATCTGGAGGGGTGTAATTCTCAGGTTACAGACGTTTTGACATAAAACGTGTTGATTTAGCACCCATTTAGCTCAGGTTTTACCTGGATAGAGCCTACCTACATCCTAGCCGAAACTTTCACTTTTCAACCAAATTTATCCAGTTTTTCACCTGAACCCGAGATACAGCATTGGCGCTTTGACCGAGAGACGTGGCGGACAGCAAATCGTAGCTACGCACTGTAAACTAATAAGAAAAGACCGCTTTTGCTAGTTAGTAAAGTGTTTCACTTAGTGGATAAATTGGTGCAGGGTTTAAATAAAGTTTTTAAAAAAAGGCTTCGCAAACAGTTTGCAAAGCATTATGGTTCATATCCACCTTTCTAGTGTCCATTGTTGCTTACTAGATATTACGGTGCATTGTGGGATATTTCTAGTGTACTAAAATGTAGTGCAAAATTTGAATTGAGAATTCAGACACTAGAACAAGATGGCTGATGGCCAAAATAGTCCACTAGATAGTAAATAGCAACTGAAATTACTGAGTGGGCCTTACAGACTATAACAGTGAAATTACTGAGTGGGCCTTAAAGACTATAACAGTGAAATTACTGAGTGGGCCTTACAGACTATAACAGTGAAATGACTGAGTGGGCCTTACACACTATAACAGTGAAATTACTGAGTGGGCCTTACAGACTATAACAGTGAAATTACTGAGTGGGCCTTACAGACTATAACAGTGAAATTACTGAGTGGGCCTTAAAGACTATAACAGTGAAATTACTGAGTGGGCCTTACAGACTATAACAGTGAAATTACTGAGTGGGCCTTAAAGACTATAACAGTGAAATGACTGAGTGGGCCTTAAAGACTATAACCGTGAAATTACTGAGTGGGCCTTAAAGACTATAACAGTGAAATGACTGAGTGGGCCTTAAAGACTATAACCGTGAATGCAATACACTAACAGGGTACCTCTTCTTTCCCAACAGATATGTGCAGATGAAGAGACATCTTCAGTGCCTACCAACAGCACAGACACTGCCAGCACAGCACCACAGGAGACCATCAATGTCGCACAGAACGTCACCTCTAACACACCCTCAGACAACAGCGAGCCCCCTACTACTGGTTCCCCCGAGACAGAAATCCCGGTGACCTCCAACAACACCCCATTATCCAGTCAGGTGACAGTTACTCCTGAAGTCTCAGTCGCCTCCAACCAGAGCAGCCCTTTATCCAATCCGGAGTCAGCTACTCCTGAAGTCGTGGTCACCCCCAACTATAGCAGCCCTTTGTCCAGTGAGGTCACATCTGCTACTGCAGATGATGAGGTCACCTTAACTCCTCCTGTGGTTACCGTTGCTCAGAGCAACAGCACAGAGGCTCCCCCTGCTCCTGCTCCGCAGACAACCGCCAAAGAGGAACCACCCGCAGAAGCCTCCGCCACCCGGCTGTGCTCCTTCGCCCTCGTCCTGGAACTCCTGCTTTCCACCCTGATTCTCTCCCTTGCTCTCTGAGAATGAGTCTACCGCTACAGGCAGCTACGCTCTTCGTTCTCACGCTCCCTCCCCCACCCCCCTGATAGATCCCAAGGTCCTTCACTGGTCCTCAACGTCACCCCTATATTCCTCTGATGTGGATCAGTCTTTCCACATCAGGGGAGCTCTGCCACTACCCACAGGGGGTGCCGTTTGTGTGAATGGGGAAATAGTACTGAGGGGCACTCCCCACCCTCCTTTTAGTAACCTAGTGCTGTAAATATAACAGTTATTCGACATTGATAACTTCTATAACTTTTAAAAAAAACATTTTTTTAGTTTATATAGCTGAATTTTAACAAAAGCAATTCAGACCTTTTTTTTCTCAAGGGTATACTGGCAGTGCTGTAACTGAGAGTCATGCTCACAGAGACAGAACTCAACACGGCCCAGAGACTGAACTTCACATGGCCCACAGACAGAACTCAACACGGCCCACAGACAGAACTTTGACACGTCCCACAGACAGAACTTTGACACGCCCCACAGACAGAACTTTGACACGTCCCACAAACAGAACTTTGACGACCCACAAACAGAACTTTGACGCCCCACAGACAGAACTTTGACATGCCCCACAAACAGAACTTTGACGCCCCACAGACAGAACTTTGACGCCCCGCAGACAGAATTTTGACCTGTCCCACAGATGGCACTTTGACACGCCCCACAGAAAGATGGCTACTGAACGGAGCTTCTGTACGTGCCATATGTCTGTCTGATTTTGTTCTCCCTCTCTCAGCTTTTCACAACAGTTCACCAGTTAATGAACTGCCTTTGAATTTGTACAACATACGCAGTCTATCACAGCTATGCCCCAAGCTAATAACGTGTTGCAATGTAAGGGAAAAAAATATATCCAGTGTGTTTTGAAAACTGTTGATATTTGTTCAATAAAACATGCGTTAAGAACACTGAGACTGCATTCAACTGACTGCAGCATTGCCATGACAACCGTTGCTCTCGTTGACACCTGTTTAACACCCCAACACACCTGTTGCACATATACACACCTCATACCATTTTAACCTTTAAAAACAACACACACCGTCACATACCTGTTTGGACCTGTTCCGCTGTTGTTTTTCAAAAACATTTAATACATCTTTAACACTACTGTCACATCGGGAACACATCATAACACACCTGTTATATAACCACAGCCATTCCATCTGAAAAGCACCATCGTACACTTGTCTCCCCCAATCAGCAGATGAGTCGGACACATCCATTTTCAGGAGCAATTGCTCCTAAAATGGGAGCACTGTACAGCCCTGTCTCTCACACATCTGTGGTACACCCAGGCAGAGGATATAGGCAATAAGTAGGTGCTGATGGGACAGTCAGTGGCGAACTACATGCAGCACCTCACTGTAGAGCAGAGAACATTTGTGGCCCTTGGATTTTTCTTTGCCTCATAAATCTGTATCACTGTGCGTGGGGGGCAAGATGTACTTGCCTCCTCTATTAAACTGGATTAGTGCTGCCCTGGTGGCTTTAAACTGTGGCTTTTAATTATTGACAGAAAAGTGTCAAGCGCTATCTTTAGCTTTTTTCATATGTTTGTATGACTTGTGAAAGTCAACGACCCCTTATCTGACTTCTTCTGTGTATTCTTCATCTCTCCCCATGATGACGCACGTCGCGTTAATTTTATATGTGTTACACCCAGTTAAACTGGAGGAGACATTACATTTACATCAGGTATTTAGCAGACGCTCTTCCCCTTTTCACATTTTTACAGTTTGTACGGCTGGATATGAAGCAATTCAGGTTAATTCCCTTGCTCAAGGGTACACGGGCAGTGTCTTGGGGAATCAAACCTGCAACGTTTGGTTTACAAGCCCAGTTCCCTATCCATTTCTTCAATAAATCTTTTTTTTCTTCTTCTGTGAGCAACTGTATTAGTTTAAATCAATTTTAATGAAATTATATTGGTCTAAAGTTCCATCTCAAAGGGTAGATTAGCTGTATCAGGTGTGCTTGAGGTGGAGCATATTAAATACCTAGATCTGGCTCGGGGTACCTGAAGAGAGTTGGGCAGCACTGCTCTAAAATAATATTTTCCTGATCAATCAATACAACAAATTTTCTTATATACATCATTCTTTGCTCCTCCTTATTACGGGAGTGAATACTTTTTGAGGGCACTGATTATTACGCTTAAGACTCATTAACTATTAATGTAATGTCAGTCTTCATATTTTCCTGGCATCAATGTCAGTTGTTTTATAGACCTTGTGACAGAGCTTGAGATTGTGTGGGTTTGAATCACGGAAAGAGGGATTCTAAAAAGGAGGTTCAGGCTTGTCATCACAGACTCTATGTAATTGCAATAAAATGAGGATTTAAAAAAATTAAAAAAAAGAGAAATACCCTTATTCTTCTCACAATCTGGAATTCATAATTAATCACTGCAAACTTGTCTGTGAATTTGGCAGAGCACAGGCAAACAAGTGCTCTCATACGAAGCACATGCTCCATTTAACTTCACGGTCCACAGTCCAGTAAAGCTTGCACTGACATGGCACAGGAAAAGAACAGCCCATACGCAGTGTGTGCCAGTATACCCATGGGTACTGAAATAGAAAGGGAACAATTAGTTAACTATTTTAACTAAGGAACTATTATCATTTTAGAGATAGTTCAACAAATATTTGTTTCCTTTTAAATTACCTACAGTTAGCTGCGGTGAGATGACTTGTTTGAAAAAGTTATTCATTTATTTTGAAGTGTAGATACTTTTCTGTGAATAATTAACACCAATTTTGAGTTCATTTGTATTTTTTTTTTCAATCTTAAGGTTTTTAAACTCTTAAGAGAGTTAGATTTTAAAAGAGTTAAAACAATGTGTTAGTGATACTGGCGGAATGTTCTCATTGACATTATCAGCAGTATTATTCGTGCCCTTAACACTTAAAGTGCTTAGTAACCTTGTTGTTTCCAAGTATAATCCAAGAAGAATGGTCAAACAGTAATTTTAAACTCCTGTACTGAAACAATGAATAGCGACTAGCACTATTAAAGCCAAATATTTAAAATGAGATAATCCATTTAACTCTCCTATTATGTTGACATTTTAAGACACCTTGTATATTTGGGGTCAAATTGACCCCAACAGTTTAACCCGACACAAAATGATTGTAATAGAATAGTTTTGACGCTTTGTGTGTCGCCTTCTTAATGTCTCCCAATGGACTCGCCATAAAAACCTGTATGAGAAAATTCACTGAATCACCCACAAAACAAATCGATAAAAAAAAAAAAAGTCATATATTTTCTTCTACAGAGCCTGGGTTCAAAATGACCCCACACAACGCCTCAGTATACAAAGTTGGTACAGGACTTTTGAAAACAGCATTGTGTTTATTGAATTTTTTCTATTTAAAGGCATACTGAACTTTGTTTGAACATAATGTTGTATAGCTACCTGGCACAGATATTAGTCATAATATTCACGCTCACCTTCATGAGTTGCTCCAGTGGTCAGAAACTGACCAACGAAGAATTAAGTTTTTTCTCTCTCCATTCACTTCCGTTGCATGGCGGTCTCACTTTTAGCACATAAACGAATGCCAGGTCAAAATAAACTAAATTAACCCCATCATGATCATTTTATACCAGGAAATGGAACTCAAATATTAATCTTTTGATATGCTTTCTTGGAAAGATGTCGATGATATTTTCTAGCTGTTCTGGCATTTCAACTTTCCTTTCTCTCTCCCTCTTTACACATAAGGAGGAAGTGTTTATGTGATCTGACCGAAAATATTAGATTAAAAGATTAGATTAAAGAAAATGTTAAAGAAATGTATTGCTCTAGCAAAAAACTTTATTGCTCTAGCGGCTTCTGAATTTATGACTTTATGACTATATGTGACGTCAGTGCTCAAGCTTTGCATAATTAGGCACCCTGTGTTAGATGATTGGTGATTTCAGACATCATTGCATGTGGCTTGATTCTATTTCTGTTTTGGCTCTGAAGAACAAAGCACTTCCTTCTGATAACAGAACACTTACATAAAAAAAAATATTGCTGGTCAATGTCTAGGTATGTTACCCGGATATCGTGTTTGTATTACGTGCTAAATCAGCAGTGCTACTTTCAAATTGTCACGTTAAAAGATTAAACTCATCACATGCTGCGTTAACATTGGCAGCAGTATGCAGTTGACGGAAACCCGGATGTTCCATGTTTTTCAATGAGACAGTGACGGAAAAGCTCTGCCTCCGCCAGCGTTGAATAGCCTACAGCACACCGTCAAACATCAAATTTGTCAAAACGTCAATTTTCTCAGCTTTTGCCGTCATGCCGTAGCGGAGGGACAAGCCAGTCAGATGTATTCTTGGAAACAACGTTGACTTTTGTTGTCTTATTTTCCGCCGCAGCTAAATTAATGGCGAGTCCTCTCCTCCTTTTCTCATGACTTTACTGTAGGCCTACCAAGCGCCTTTCCTAAATAATAAAACTATATCCCGCCAAATCACCATAGCAGTGTTTACGTGACGTTTTCCGCCTGGTTCTGTATATTACTGCTGTGGTCGTCACCTGTTTCGCATTAATAAACTCCTCAAAAAAAGTTTGGAAACGTTATTTCGGTCGATTATTCCTCCCCTTTAATAATACCAATTGGTATTGTATTTTATATCGTTGGAAAGCCTGATTAGTCACCTTTACAACGAGGTACAACTTGTAAGGATCATGCATTCGTGGAATGAGCAACACAGCTAACCGTGTGGGTAGCGGCCCAAAAAAATGTGCCAAAATCCCCTGCAATATTCTTCTGTTGGTATTCACTCTCGTTTTGAGTTGCTTGGTGGACTGGATGATTGCACTCTCCCACAGTAATAAGGAAAAAACAACACATATTGGCCATTTTTACACTTTATTCATTTTACACTGTCAGGGACCTCAGTAGCGTGTGGAAGATCCATACGCAGCCACAACAGCTTGGCACCTCCTCCTCATGCTGGTCACCAGCCTGGTCACACACTGCTGTGGGATGGCATCCCATTCCTCAACCAGGATTTGTCGCAAGTCAGTGTCATTGTGTGAGGCGGTATCTCTCTCACAGGCAAAACAGAACTTGTCATCATTGAAGGCAATCTCAATGCAGTGAGATATCGGAATGAGATTCTGGAGCCAGTGGCGATCCCATATCTCCAGAATCTGGGACCTAACTCCATCCTCCAGGATGACAACGCTCGCCCCCACAGAGCCAGGATCATCACAGAGTACCTCCAGAATTTGGGAGTGGAGAGGATGGAATGGCCTGCCGTGAGTCCAGACCTCAACCCAATTGAACACTTGTGGGATCAGCTTGGGCGTGCTGTACGTGCCAGAGTGACCAACGCAACCATGTTGGCTGACTTGCGACAAATCCTGGTTGAGGAATGGGATGCCATCCCACAGCAGTGTGTGACCAGGCTGGTGACCAGCATGAGGAGGAGGTGCCAAGCTGTTGTGGCTGCGTATGGATCTTCCACACGCTACTGAGGTCCCTGACAGTGTAAAATGAATAAAGTGTAAAAATGGCCAATATGTGTTGTTTTTTCCTTATTACTGTGGGAGAGTGCAATCATCCAGTCCACCAAGCAACTCAAAACGAGAGTGAATACCAACAGAAGAATATTGCAGGGGATTTTGGCACATTTTTTTGGGCCGCTACCCACACGGTTAGCTGTGTTGCTCATTCCACGAATGCACGATCCTTACAAGTTGTACCTCGTTGTAAAGGTGACTAATCAGGCTTTCCAACGATATAAAATACAATACCAATTGGTATTATTAAAGGGGAGGAATAATCGACCGAAATAACGTTTCCGAACTTTTTTTGAGGAGTGTATAATAATAAATAATAATACACTTTATTTATATAGCACTTCTCAAAACGGAGGTGGCAAAGTGCTTTACACAATAAAATGATTAATAGCAATGAACTACACAGATCACAATAAAACCGTAAGAACAATAAAACAACACAAAGCAATAATAAAATGGACAAATCAAGACAATAAGAGAAACCAGGCTAAATTTAAAATGATATTGTGGCAACCGGACTCCAGCTACGCCTCCGCCTGGTGCCACTAGGGGGCAATGGGGCGACAGGAGGACATTAACTCGCCACAGAGCGAAGGTGAAGAAGCCACAGACACCACTCCCAGTGAGAGGTTCAGGACCCAGGTCAGCGCCGACTAATAAATCTATTAGATCAGAGCTGAACCAGACCAGCTGGGAGCAATTGCCACACCTGCAGTCAGGCTACTAAAGACAGCCTGACAAGCTCAGAGAGAGAGAAGACAGCCACGGTGAAGGACTGAGGCAGTGTGCGCCGCAACGACACCCCTTCACTAATGGACGAAGACTCTTGCTCTGATCTAGGAAAGACGGAGAAAAAGGATTAGAACGAACAAGTAAGACAAAGGATCATTAACTGTTGTATGCCTCTCTGCACTAACCTGTTTCCTCGTTCCCCATAGCACGCTGAAGAGGCTTGGTGGTGACCGAGCCGCGGCGTCAAGGAACCTGTGGAGGAAAAAGGGCGTGAGGGAAAGCGAGACACAGTTAACGAATAGACGGAGCTACAGAGTGAAACTCACCGTGAAAACACGGAGCTGGACGGGATTCACGGCTGGTGGAAATCCCACTCCACTACGGGTCTTCCGACCCACCCTAGACTAACCTCTCCTCTTCCTTATCCCTGCCAACGGGCTACCCCACTCCCAGGTGGCAGCTGAGAGTACCAGGGAAACCCCGACAGCCGGAGAGAAGGAGAAAGAGAACGTGAGGACTGGACACGGAGGAAAACCCGGATCAGGATCGCTGGAACGGGAGCTACCCTCCGGGCCCACTGTAAAAAGTTAAAGGAAAATAAAATACTTACCTTGAACTCACCTTTGTCTCCCCGTCTTCCTTCCTCTCCGAGGAAAGTGTGGCGGGACGCCACAATATCTTAAAAGAACAGAGCAAAAGTTTACAGAAAAGCCAGTCTAAAAAAGTGGGTTTTTAAAAGTCCATACAGACTTTTCTAATCTGAGCTCTACAGGAAGCACATTCCATAGTTTAGGGGCCTTGACAGCAAATGCTTGATCCTGAACTTAGAACTAGGAACAACTAGAAGAGACTTTCCCGCAGACCTCAGGTTACCAACAGGCTCATAAGGAATAAAAAAATCTGAAATGTAGCCTGGGGCCAGTTCAAGACGTGCTTTAAAGGTGATTAGTAAAAATTTTAAATCGATATTAAAATTTACATGCAGCCAGTGCAAGGATGCCAGGACAGGGGTGATATGCTCCTGTTTCTTTAGACCTTCAAATGGTGAAGCAGGAATAAAGAGAATTACAGTAGTCCAGATGAGAGGATATAAAAGCATGAATTACTTTCTGCAGATCATTAAAAGACAGGAATGCTCTGATTTTAGAAATAGTTCTGAGTTGAAGAAAGCATGCCTGAACAACTTTCTTAACCTACTCCTCAAAGTTGAGGTTCCCATTGAAAATAACGCCCAGATTCCTCGCAGAAGGTTGGTGGAGTGAAGGGGGCCAATTAGAAATATTTCAGACTTATTATCGTTTAACTGTAAATAGTTTTGGGACATCCAACTTTTAATATCTTTCAGGCAGTTGTGAAGGGAGCCTAGTTCATGAGGATCATTGGAAGTAATAGGCACATATAGCTGCGTATCATCAGCGTAATAATGGAAAGAGATGTTATGATTACGAATTATATGACCTAGTGGAAGCATGTATAGAGAGAAGAGAATTGGGCCCAAAATTGAACCTTGTGGCACACCACATGTAATGTGGGCAGTGGAGGATGAGGAGCTACCAAGCATTACAGAATAGGTTCTGCCTGACAGATAAGATCTGAACTACTTAAAAGCAGAGCCAGAGATACCAACCCAGTTTTTGAGACGGTGTAAAAAAATGTCATGATCAACAGTGTCAAATGCTGTGCTCAAATTAAAAAAATTAAAAAAGAGCAATGCCCTGCATCTGCAGTTAGAAAGAGGTAATTTGTCACTTTAATAAGTGCTGTCTCTGTGACAGACTGGCAGGGACGGACCCAAATGCACGACGAGACAGAAGTTTTGAAAATAAAGGGTTTTTATTTTCAGTAGGCAAAGTACATGTCCACTGTGGAACCCACAGCGAACTGACACAGTGCCGAGTAGCAGATACAGCAGCCCAGCCGGGCGGAGCTGTATACCGCGGTAGCGGTGGTGAGGCTACAGCAGACTGTGTCCGGGAACAGGCGAAGAAGCAAGGAGTGATCTTTAGCCGGTTCGCAGCGAAGGATCAGGCGGTGGTAGAGTCAGGATCCACACCGGGAAGCCAGGGTGTGTGGCATCCAGACCTGGGTAGTATAGCCAGAGTCTAGCAAGCTAGAGAGTCGGGAAGCTAGTACAAACGAGACAAGGACCGTAATACTCTGACAACAAATCACAGGAACAGCACGGTAAATATAACTAGTGTCATTAGAGCTGATAAACTGCAGCTTGCGGGAAATGCGTGCGAAATCAGCGAATTGATTGAACAATTAGAAAACGCGTGAGGAATGCGGTGAAAGCAATTAAATGTGAATTGTGTAATTAAGATGTGGTGCGAGAAGTAAATGTGCAATGTAGACACAATTAGGCAATGAACGCAGACATGACACAATCAGGTTAAGGGAAACAGAGGAAAACACAAAGGGAAGGGAAGCAGGAGCAGATCGTAACAGTCTCAGTGCTATGCAGGGACTGGAAACCAGACTGACATTTTTCTAAATTTTTATTTCCGTTAACGAAATCCAACAATTGAGTAAAATTTTTTCTAGTAACTTTGCTAAAAATGGCAGTTTTGAAATGGGTTTGTAGTTAGCTGGAACTACAGGGCCAAGGAACGTTTCCGGTAACTAATTAACTATTAATAATCAGAATTATACGAGGACCAACAGACTCAATGACCTATTCAGCAGGTGAGTAGGAAGCACATACAATGAACAAGTTGTTGACTTCATATGATTAACAGTTTCTGTTAACTCTTCATGAGAGGCACACTGAAAACTGTCGAATGTGGCAGTATTTGGAGGGATGATAGATATGGCCTGTGTGGGGGGAACGATATGAGCTCTGATGTCATCAGCAGCTTTCATAATAAAAAATGTGAGAAATTCTTCACATGCAAAAATATGAGAGGAGGGGCTGACAACATTAATGGTATTAAATAACACCCTTGAGTTGTGACAGTTTTTAGAGACCAAGTCAGAAAATAAGGTAGTTCTTGCATCCTTGACAGATTTAGTAGGTGTGCATTAAACCTTTAATTGCATAAGTGTGCTCATTAAGCCAGGGAGACGAATTTGGCTTGGAGGTCCTTAATTTCTTAGGTGCAATAAAATTTTAAATAGTTTCTGTTCCAATGTTTGAGTAGCTCCTCAGTTTCATGCATTGGAACTGGAATACAAGTTTATCGGACGCAAGAAATGCCTCAGAAAACTGAATTGCAGATCTTGACTTAAAAACACGTGAACAGACATGAGAACAAGGTACAGGGGAAGGGTGGGGTGGGATAAGGGTACATTAAAAACAATGGCCTTATGGTCAGATATACAGTTATCTAGTATAGTAACTGAATCCAGACAGATACCAGATGACAACACAAGGTCCAAAGTGTGTCCCTTATCGTGGGTAGGCCCTTTGATATACTGGGAGAGGCTAAAATAATCTGTAAGGTTTAAAAAATCAGAGGCAAGAGTGTTGGACGGACAGCAGATGTTAAAATCCCCAAGTATAAGTACCCTATCGAATGTGGGCATAATGAGTGTGAGGAGCTCTGATAACTTTGGGGGTCTATAGATAACAAGACAGAAGAGTTGAATCCCGATGTTCCCGATGTCTGAACATACCGAGCACTAATTCACCTCATAGGCCTATAGGCTACTGTAATTTTTGAAATCAAATTTAAAAACGTCTTTTGGAATGATTGAATAAATTCATTAATGCATTCACATAGCTACTGGAATGGTATCTGTCATTCTTAGGCTATATTTATGTAGTACAGTCATGTTCGTTAATAAGCAACGTTAATGAGCAATGTTAATGTGCAAGCAAATAAATAAAGTTGTTTCCCCGACTTAAATAGCCAAATTTTTATGTAGGATAACCACAAAAACTCATTTGTTATCTGTTGTAGGATGCTATGTTCTTTGTGTGCTAATAACCTACTGAAGCACACACAATTTAGGCTAAATATCTTGCATTGGGGCATCATTATCTTGGGGAAATTCATATAAGGCAAAGTTACGCATCATCACTGTTACCTTTTCTCATGGTGTATTCAAATGATCTCGGAAGTCGGAAATATTAGAAGAAAAACAGATTTGAACGTGACACCCCGGTGATGAGATGGTGACGAGTTAATGACAACGATCTCGAAAATCCGACATTCAACTCGGGCGGTGACGAGAAATGTGTCAAAGGTCAAAGGTAAACAGCTGAGCATCTGTAAACATGGGGAGATCTGGCGCTAGAGAGACCCGTTGCGTGGTATATGTAGTCTTTCACCTTCTGTATTTGTTTTCATCTTCAATCGTTTTTGCATACGCTATTTAAAACATTTGGAACTGCAAATTCTAATCAGAGGCCAGCCAAACAAGCATCAGCTTTCTGCAGGCGTCCATGTTTTTTGCCGCTGACCATTTGAACACCTTTACTTTAACGAACAGGACCATCGTCACAGCAAACATCACGCACAATCCTCCCAATTGGCCACTTGAATACACCATTAAATCTCTGTGGGCATGAGCACGAGGATGCCACCCAAAAATGTGAAAAAACTTCCGCAGTAGCATACATCGGAAGGAGGGAGAAATGAAAGGTCTACATTTATCATTATTATTTATAAAAGCAAGAATGGCATCAAGGCAACTTTGTGGAGTACATTACAGGCATCTAGCAGACGCTCTTATCTAGAACGAATTACACAACTTCTTATTACATCTTATTACATTTATCCATTTATACAGCTGGATATATACTGAAGCAAATCAGGTGAAGTACCTTGCTTAAGGGTACAACGGCAGTGTCCTACCTGGGAATGGAACCTGCAACCTTTTGGTTACAAGTCCAGTTCCTTACCCATTATGCGACACTGCCGCCCACACTCAGTACCTCAGAAAAGAGTGAGACGTCAGACCTTCGGTGATGAAGCAGCAGCAGGCATCAGTAAAGTGCTTTTCTCTCTGTTATAAATTACAGTTCATAATAATGAAATTGTTTGGCAAAATTGTTTCTCAAAATGTGGGGATGCTACAGTTGGTGTATGCTCATACAGTCGACTAACAGCAAGAGGGCTGCACTCATGTAGTCTCAGAATTTAAACAAATAGTGTGAATAATGAGAAGAAAAAAAAAGATAAAAATAGAAGAGTAAACAACATCATATACAACATTAATCTGTTGATCTGCTGAAGGGTTTTTTGGAGGACATCCAAATGGAAGACTTTTCCAGGAACGGAGGAAGTATTGGTTCACAAATTTAACACTCAGGGATGTGAACACCTTTTTTATGACCCCGAGTATATGGCCCTGATGGACAAACTCCAGAGGTTGGGATAGCATGTGACTGATTCACACCTGTTTCAGGAGAAGATCTCGACAGTCGAGTGGTATATAAGCTCACATGGGATCACACAGCCAACATTTATCCTTCAGAGAAACTCAGAGTAACTACAGCAGTTTCCGAAGCTTCACTGAACTCCCTTGAAGTAGATTCTCTTTTTTCAGAATGAAGCACCTTTTTCAAGGACTCACCACCCTGGCCCTGCTGGTCTCTGCCTTTGCACAGGTATGCATACATATGTTAGTGATGCTTCTGTACACATAATATAGTGATTATCACCTAGGAATGTAGTCTCATTGATGGTTCTGTACATATTGTAGTGATTATCACCCAAGAATGGAGTCTCAGTGATTGGTCCGTACATACTGTTGTGATTATCACCCAGGAATGTAATCTCAGTGATGGTTCTGTACATATTGCAGTGATTATCACCCAGGAATGTAGTCTCAGTGATTGTTCTGTACACATTGTAGTGATTATCACCCAAGAATGTAGTCTCAGTGATGCTTCTGTACATATTAGAGTGATCATCACACAGTGTCAGAAAAAGGGTAAATCTATGTGTTGAATAATTAATTTGATTTTGTGGTAGCGCGTTCCTCCAGAACAGCTTATACACAAGCTCATGTATTCGTACATGTGTTGTAGATGTTGTGTGTCTTGAGAGACAGAGAGAGAGAGAGAGAGAGAGAAAGAGAGAGAGAGAGAGAGAGAGAGGAATAAAAGGGATACAAGGGATACTAGAAGGAGGAAGCATATAAAGAGGAGACTGCAATGATGAAAAAATGATCTTAATATGATGATGCAGGCTAGGGCATGTCCTAAAATGCATTAAAATAGGTAGCTTTTGTGTATTGAATGTAAAGGATAGCTATGTCTTGGTAAGGTAATGCCGCATACGTATAGAGTAGGCAATCCTGGTCCCGGGGTGCCAGAGATGTTTTTGATTTTTTATGCTACGTAAGTGTATTGTTAGGCTTAATGAAGGAAGATGATCAGGCTTTGGTGGTGTTTAGCATTTAAACATTCAGATATAGAATATTCTGGCTTAGGCTTTTTAGAATAGACTTTTTGGTTAAACTGTGCAATCATGCCTATGCATGAAGTATGCAGTCTTATCTTGACAGGAAATATGCATTTTATTTTAACACCCAGAAGAACATTCCATATTACAGATATTATGAAACCAATGCTCAAACCGATTGACCTTTTCTCTTTCCATGAAGGACCCCACAACTGCAGCACCAGCAACAACCGTCACAACTGCAGCACCAGCAACAACCGTCACAACTGCAGCACCAGCAACAACCGTCACAACTGCAGCACCAGCAACAACCGTCACAACTGCAGCACCAGCAACAACCGTCACCACTGCAGCACCAGCAACAACCGTCACCACTGCAGCACCAGGAACAACCGTTACCACTGCAGCACCAGGAACAACCGTCACCACTGCAGCACCAGGAACAACCGTCACCACTGCAGCACCAGGAACAACCGTCACCACTGCAGCACCAGGAACAACCGTCACCACTGCAGCACCAGGAACAACCGTCACCACTGCAGCACCAGGAACAACCGTCACCACTGCAGCACCAGGAACAACCGTCACCACTGCAGCACCAGGAACAACCGTCACCACTGCAGCACCAGGAACAACCGTCACCACTGCAGCACCAGGAACAACCATGAAGCCTGAAACCATGACGACCAAAAGCGGTAGTTCCGAGGCCACGGCGTGCGTAAGTCTGCTATTAAGCTCCACGCTAGCTCTGTACCTTTCAGCGTGGCAGTGATTGCTCCATTGATGGCTGGCTCTGGACTGACTCTGGACTGACTCTGGACACTGGCAGAATAGTAAAAACAAACGCATCTGATGATAGACACCCATGTAAAAGAAGCGCGTTGTATGCAGTATTACAGAAGTGAAGTAAACGGTGAAATGAAGAATATGCAGCATATTCGGAAACGCCCTTCCGCCAGAAGGCTTTTTTGCTCTTTCAATGGCGTGAAAAAATTATTTTGGAGAGGACTGTATATATGAGTCTGTATATATGATGGGTAAACCAAGCAAAAATGTAATTTGTCATAAAAATAAATGTTCATAGCCATAAATACAATAGGTTATAGAATAGAATAGAATAACTTTTATTTTCCCTGTTATCAATATTTATATTATGAAATATAAATGCAACTTGTGACATTTAAAATGATTATGCACTGAATGTCACCGTATGCCTTTCATAGGATGTTAAAAAACGTTAAAAAACGCTTCCTTGAGTGAACTTGGAGGGGGGATCGTAGACTGATGCCTTCTGTTCTTCTGTACAACATAAATGTATTTTAGAATTTAATATTGGTAGAAAGGTATGACCATGGCTAGTACACACAGAATGGTGTAATTGTACAACATTGACCTGGTATTTAGTTTTATAGTCAGATAAAACACAAACACACACACACACACACACACACACTTATGTTTGTTATTTTGGGGGAAAAGCACAGTATTTACAGTTTCATACAGTAATGTACATTGTGAAATAATATGAGATCCTGTAAACTAATCTATTCATTTTCTGTTGAAAAAACAAGATATAATTAAATCAATAAGATTGTGACTGACTTGCTGTGTATAAACAAATTTAACATGCAGCTGTGTTGCCACCTGTTGTGTTGTCTATTCATGGTGATGAACTCAAATGTGTACAATAAGCATTTATATTAAATAAAAGACATTAAAATATCACTAACTTTATATTAGAGATTACACTGAATGATATGGGATTTTCTCTAAAGCATACCCAGGTTTGTAAAGTTACTCAGCGTGACATTTTTGCATTCAAAAAAGCCCATGAGTTAACACAAGCACTTAAAGGCAAAGGTTCAATAAAAGATTAAGTACAGTTACAAATAATTATATGTGTATGATTTCATTATTATTTTTGAAAAATAATGCATTCAGACACAAAATGTCATGTCATTAGCCCATGTGCCATATATACTGTATGATGACTATGGTACATTGATTTTATTTCCGTGAATCATTTTATTAGTTTATAAAACTGTGCAGTTTAGTATAGCAAGATATTACGGTTAGTGCTTATGGATGGTTCCTAACTGCACAGAGCTGAAGAGACCACACTCATAGCACCACACCTCACCTTAATTTGCAGTATGCATGACTTTTTACAGAGAAAACATTATAAAATAACCATGATCAGTCATATCTATGATGCACTGGCAATCTGTCGGGGGGGGAATGCAGAAACCTTGGTCTTCTGCCTGTATTTATAATTTTATGATGTGCTCGGGACATTTCTGGGCGTGGCGCTCTTTTCTGTGTGGGGAGGAGTGGGTGTGGCTACAGAGCCTGTGGGGTGGGATCACGTTTCAGCTGAGCGTTTGTAGTCAGCTGACTACTGCAGTGGCAGAGGTGAAGAGGCGCGATTAGCCTACAGTGCAGCAAAACAAAAAGCCGGCAGGGCTCGTTCAAGAAGCGGAGTCAACCTAGGATTCGCCTTTTCTCTATTAAAACCACCAGCAAGCGGCAACATTTAGGTTGCGACGCTAGAACCCCCAATTACAACTGCGCCCGTCAGAGATGTCAGTAAGGAAGAAGGTCAGGTAGATGAAGCAGGGGTTGATGTGGTAGGGGAGCTGAGAACTTCAAAATGATTTCAAAGGCGTTTACTTCATCGTTATAACACCGCCTAATTACTGTTACCATCGCTATAGAACAATGCATGTTGCTAAAAATGTTATCTTCATTTTATCTTCCGCTTGACATGTTGCTTGTTGTGCTCAAAGTGAGTGGGCGGGGTTTAGGACATAGGAGATCCCTGACTGTACATCTAGGTGCCATAAGTTACTGGGAATTACTAATAGTGTGTGTTGTTGATGAACAAAAGTACATGTCATTATTGAACAGAGATATGCCCTCACAGATAACATGGACATGTGTGTCACATCAAGGCCTCCGGGTATTTAAGCCTGATTAGACGACCAGCGTGTTGAAGGTTGCTGCATCGTAAACTTGTGCTGGGTAAACTATTACCTTTTGTAGTAAAGTGTTAGTTGTGGTAGTCAGTTCATGCATTATCCTGACCTGGATTACAAGAGAAGAAGCTGGGTCCTAACATTTTATAGTGTTTTAGATCTGCACTTGATGATGTTCCTGCTTGAACTTTCTCTTGTATTATCTGATGATCATCAAATACATTAATTCAATCAATCATCAAAGACAAATTTTCGATTTTGAGGTCTAAGTGTCTGGCCTCTGCTGTGCTAGCAAAGTGATGGAGCTCCCACGAGGAGCCGAGCGACAGAAATGGATCCTTCTACCATCAAAAAGAGGGCCTACTCAGACACAGAGAAGTGCCCAGGGCCGGCCCTAAGCATAGTGTGGCATAGGCGGCCGCCTAGGGCGCCATCATGTAGAGGGGGAACCAAAGGGCGCAAACCCAGGATTTAATTTTTTTTGTTGCGGTATATTTTTGATAGAATACAAAATACTGAAATGTTGGGCACCTTCCCCATATCCAAATTTATATGTTTTCAGAATTTGAAAAATAAGTTAGTTAACCCCCAACACTGCACCGCCCCAATTTCCAAATTTCAAAACCTGTTCAAAGGTAGAGCAGCAAACTAAAGGCTGTTACTCGGGGGTGCCTGACTCGACTCTGACTCTGAGGATGGCATTCACAAGAGGCCTCAGCAGCACACGGGTGGGGGGCACCATGTACACATCTTGCCTATAGGGCTACTAAAAGACTAGGGCCGGCCCTGGAAGTACCCCAAACCCCTGAGGCTCCGACTTTCATGCAGACGACTGCAGAGTACTGGCAGCCCCATGGAATGGAGAGAGGACGGAGGTGTAAAATTCCAAAGGTTTTTCGACCCGGTTCTCTCCTCTTTATGCGGCTGGCATCGGGACACAAATCCCTGCGGGAATCATGAGATCCAATTTCCTGGTCCCTGCTGTAATAACGAGCTGGTGGAGATCTTCCAGGAACTAGTTAACGCCTTCTTTAGTGAGTGTGCACAGACTGGGAGGGCGCTAGGCAACAGAGGGAGAGGGTATGCGTGTCATAAGGGAGGAATGGCTATTGCATTACATTACGTTACATTCGTACATTCGAGCCAATTGCAATATAGAAGAAATGGAAGTGAATTCACCTGAATAAAAAATATGACCATTAGTGCCACACCGAGCTAACAACATTCCCAGACCAGCGGGGGAAGATGCAACATCAACAAAGCACTCCCAAGTTAACTGTGCAAACCAAGAACCAAGAAGTATAAACGACAAATACATACAGACTACATTCTTTAACAGCCCTAAGAGGAGGAAAATTAAACTCTAAAGTATATACTAGATCTTATATTTTTACATTTGAATGAAGTCGGACAAACATGACATGGATAACAGTTCTGTCTACAAAGGGATCTTTTAAAGATGTGAAAAAAATGTATATAGCCTGTCCTGTCTACTGTGAGAAACTCATAGGGTTCTTACTGTACCCATGGAACGACTATGGGCATTAAGTTACTGATAAGCTACCGATATGTAAACGTAAGGAAAAACCGCACATTGAGACATCCGTATCTGAGAGAATTTGAAATGGATAAGATGTGTGGGCTGAAAGTTTCGACTCATCAGCATAGATGACATGTTTTCCATCAGGAAGCAGTAGGTTCTAAGAGTCAAAGTCAATTAAAAAATAAAAACTAATCCAGGAAATAGCCCTGAAATAACCCTAATTGGTGCAATAAAGCAAATTGAGGAAAGAACAGGCAGCTCTTACAAGTGTGTTACAGGTGCGTTTTTTCCCAGCGCTTATTGAGGTAGTGCCTCAGGCCCTGGCATGGTCGCTATGGTGACATCATTGCACCTGTTTAAATGAGAGAACTAGAGACCTTTACCTTCATGTGACCGTATACCACACCCCAAGGTTGAACAGAACAGTGCAGAAGATGAAAGGATCAACAGCAACACACAAACCTGATTATTTTCTAAAACACAATTGGATAAAATGAAATAAATTTTATTGATCAACTATTGATCAGACCTGAAACATATATTTTCCCTAATATTGATATATGTATCCATGTGTGTATATATATATAATTATATATATTTTTGTTAACATAATCGCTTCAATAATTTATGGTAACTTGCTCATCTAGTACGGTTAACAATGACTGTTAAATATAACGTTACATAAGTGGAAAGGCTGTTACATACGCAGATTTGGTTAAGGAGGCAGGGTGGGGGTGCTGTGACTTTTCTGAGGGCTGCATAGACAGCATGTTTCAAACTGCATACGGGCGACATTATTGCCTTTTTTCTATATTCAAACTGGAAAACCTGTTTTTTTACTTTATTTGCCACAAGGAAAGGAGGTTACTGAAATACTGCAGCGTTAGAGGAGCGTTCTGTGCAGCACAGAATGTCACTTTGTGCTTCAATATGGAGTAAATACTCTCTATGATTTCTCATAGTACTGTATGTGGTTCCTTTGGGAAAAGGGAGAATTTACAAAAGGAAAACCTTATAGATGGAGGATCCATGTTGTCCAAGAAAGAAACCATTCCAGCTCACAAACTGTTTGCATTGAATCAGATAATGAAAAATTAAAAACCATTTAACTGTAAATTTTTTTTTACATTTTACCATTGAGTGTATGAAAATATAATAAATAATTATGTATACAATATACAATATGTGTAGATATAATAAATATATATAATTACTATTTTGTTTAAAAGCCTTCCCTTCCATGAACACAATAATAATATATTTGATGGCTGTTACAATAAAAAAAGAATGATACGAGAGACTTACACAGTATGTTCAGTCGCTACCAATGGGCACAGCAAGAACAGCCCAGCACCAGGCACTAGGCCCAAGGAGAGTTCAGTTAGATAATAGCACCCCCTTGTGGTTGCCAATTACTTAAATGTAAATACAGTTGAAACTGTACTGTACTTTCTTTGAAGCTCATTAGAACAGAAATAGCTAAATTAGTCCTCCTTTTATTTTAGTCCCTGAGGCAACGTTTACCCTGACAGTACCATAGATTATAAATACACAATATTCACACATAAGGAAAAAATAAAACCAGTCTAACTGACATTTGAGCAAGCCTCAAGTTAAGATATATAGTATATATGCAGTACCCTTGAAAAATCACAATGGCTAATTGCAGTACGTAATTCCTCCTGACCACAATCGACACCATCACAGTTATGGGAAGCACCACTGCTCTAAGAACAAGTTTGTCAGCTTGTTGTCACCTGGAACCCCACATGAACTCAGCTGAAATAACCAGTGGTTAAGTATGATCTGCATTTAGGGATCTTTCAGTCCATAAAGCAGCCGACTCTCAACCTGTACTTGAGTCCCACCCCGGCATGGCCAGGGCTCTGAATCCCAGCCAAGGCTCTCTCTGTGATCCCATTTAGCTTACCTTCCCGTCTATACACAGTGAAAAATACAAAAGGAGGATAGACTGTCTGTTCACTTTCACACAAATAAAGACATTGTGACAATATCCTGTTTACGAGTCTTGTGGTTTGAGATGGGAACTTAGAATAGACATGGAAGTAGAGATGGGAACTTGGAATAGACATGGAAGTAGAGATGGGAACTTGGAATAGACATGGAAGTAGAGATGGAAACTTGGAATAGACATGGAAGTAGAGATGGGAGTGATGAGACCTATCGGCAGAGTAAAAGGCACATTCTAAATCCACGTGATGGCTCCATGTTGCATTTAATATATTAAAATAGAAAAACCAGTTTTTTTTGCCTTTGTGCCAGGAGGAAAGGAGGTTACACTAAGACATGATAATTTAAGAGGAGTCTGCTGCCTGTGCCACTGAGATTGAACTCACTGAGGCACAAAATCTCTGAATGAAATCTACTTGCACAGGGTGAACATCGCAATATTTTACAATAACGAGGCTTTCTTCTAGGTCTGAATAGATTAAATCAACTGCAATCGAATAAGAGTGTTTTACTTGATTATACCGTGCATGGCATGAGCATAGCATGATATAAAACATGTTTAAGACTGGCCATAATGCCTACAATAATGGCCAAGAAATTAATGGTGCCGATACTTCCTGCAAAGGAATGGAGCCAACCATGCAAAGTATTGTGTCTCACTATGATGCCAATTTCATGAAGCCCTACACACAATCCATTTACCCAAACATGTACGGACACACAAAGGTAAAAATACTGAGAGGATATTGTTTAAAGCAATGAGCTAGTAATGTCATTCCTTCTTCCAACAAATTCATTTGTTCTAAAATGACTAGTAGCAAATTTAACCAGCCACCAAGGTAATCACAAACTAGACAGGAACACTAATAATGATAATAATAACTTAAATACTAAATAAAACATCAGTAGTATCACCTACTGGGGAGACCTGATTGAGGCCCTTACATTTATTAAAGGGATAAAGTGATAAATTTATCAAAGTAAGCTACACAATTATTCCAGTTAAGTTCGGTTAGCACAACGAGGGGCATAAATGAACATTGGGAAAGGGTAAATTCCATACAAACATTAGAAAATATGTTTTCTCGCAGAAAGTGGTCACAGTGTGGAATAGCTTGCCTGGGCATGTAGTGGAGGCAGAAACACTGGGAGTATTCAAGGCCCGGCTTGACACCGTGTTAGACACTGGAGGCTCCCACAATAAAATAATTTTTTAAATTTTTTAAACACTCTTAACACATTTTTTTAAATTTTGTTTATTAGTTTTTTTACTTTTTTAAATATAATCTTTTCTTTTTTTTAGATTGTATTTTAATCTCTAGTTATTAAAGCATGTATTTTTATTTTATTGTTTACATTTTTTCTTTTTTTGTGGTAGGATTAGACGAGCATGTTGGGCTGAATGGCCTGTTCTCATCATACTCTGATGTTATGTTATGTTAATCACCTGGAAAACCAGGGCCAGATTTGGATTTGATGTTCAGATTTGAATATCCATGCCTTAGGGCAGAGGTGGGCAACTCCAGGCCTCGCGTGTGTGTATGCAGGTTTTTGTTGCCACCAGTTAACAATTATTTAATTAGCCCAATCGTTTACATGATCTGATATTTTAATCTACATTCTACGATATGAACAGCAGCTAATGAATGTTCTTATGTCGGTATGTGTTTATTGTGGCGTTTTATCTTTCTGTAATTTACGAGTGAATCGGTGATGGTGTATACAACTAATTAGCTGATTGAGCCAGGTTAACTGGTGGTCGTAAAAACCTGCATACACACCGGCCCGCGAGGCCCGGAGCTGCCCGCGAGGCCCGGAGCTGCCCACCCCTGGTCTAGGGTGTTTATCTGAGACCACGGTTTCAAATGTACATCAAGATTTTCAGCTCTGCAGATTCTCCTCACCAGCACACCTCAAACCGCTACACTACCCTGAACCAGGGGTCCCCAACCCTGTTCCTGGAGATCCACCATCCTGTAGGCTTTCACTCTAACCCTAATTTAGCACACCTGATTGTACTAATTAGCAGCTCAACAAGCTCTCTAGCTGTTGAATGAGGAGTGCTTTTTTAGGGTTGGAGTGAAAACCTACAGGATGGTAGATTTCCAGGAACAGGGTTGGGGACCACTGCCCTACCCTATAATAAGAAATCCGGGTCAACAAAGATGCTCTCATGTATGCAATGATCACCGTTGAAAAGCCACAGTGGGTGCGTCCCAATATTCTTCACTCCCCACCTTCTTTTCTCCACTCCCCCACTACCACTCCTCTCCTACCCGGAAGTATGCAAAAGTGCCTGAACGTTTCGAGTACAAGTATTTGCATGTACAGTATACAATGTACCCGGCATTGCGGTTTGCGTTGAGACATTAAATAATAAGTAACCATTCATATGTAATTAAGATGTAATCAGCAACATTACATTAAAACAGAAAGATCCGTTCCCGAGGCACAGAGGAGAGGAGGTGGTAGTGGAGGAAAGAAGGGTGCATTTTTTTAGTATTGGGACACACCCAGTGTCTCAATGCCTTTGCTCTCTCAAGTCAGTCATTCAGTGAGTAGCCTACGAGGATGTCATCCATAAATCTGGCACATTTCATAAAAACTTGCTGAAATGTGCTAAAATGTGCTACCTTCTCTGACATCCAGTGTAAATGACACAAATGTACTTGTTTTATATGGTGACTACAAAGTGTTGTAAAAATAAGCAATGGATATTTTTTTGTGGCTCTACATTACTCTCCTGCAGGTGCATTACATGCAGTGAGGAGGTCATTTAGGAGAGCTTAGCAGAGACGGCAGGTCAGCAGCTCCAATGATAAACGTTTCCTCAGAACTCACACCTTGTCAATACATCGCGCTTCGATCAGCTGAAATTAAGATCTTCAATACATGTAAACTTTTATTTTATTTTACTTTAATTTATTTAAAAACCACTCCCTCTTACATAACGTTTCACAATGTAGATTTTTTTTTTTTTCATTAAAAGGTACAACTTTGGGGCAGGTTTATGATATTTTATACACAAGAGTTCCTGATTTTTAGATTTTGGTTTACTCAAACACAAACATGTGCTTTGACACATTTGACTGCAGAATAATACCACCAAACCATTAAAGGTCTTCGTAAATAAAACACCACAATAACAATAGTGTCAACACTGACCTGCATTGAGCCCTGAGTGGCTGTACCAAGGCACTCTTTGGTTACTATCACTAAATAATGCATATAAAAAAATTGCTTTCACCCCATAAAATAAAAGAAACAGAACAGCACATACAAATAAAATCAGTATAATAACTCTGTAGATACAGACACATCGTGCACGCAGTAGAGCTTAGCAGCGCTACATCAGTCCACGCGTTCACGGAAGACATGTCATCCCATTCGGTGTTGTATGACAGACTGAATTTCTCCCACCATCGCATGACACAATGACTGTACTCAAGCATGAAATGGGAGAAAGGCCAGTGATTGCCTATACTTCCTTTTTTTCCCCCTCTCTCTGTGCATGATGGGTAAGTCACTTTAAAGAGGGTATCAAAGATGGCGGCTCCACTGTGGGACAAGCCGGAGTCTGTTGTCCTGTTCCTTCTTACCTTCTCTCCAGACTGCATTCCGTTTTTTCTGACAAGCAAAAAGGGGGTTGTCTTCTCACAGAATGGGGGTTGTCTTCATAAAGAATGTGGGCTCTCTTCTCTAAAGTCTTTGTACAATTTAGCTCTTGCTCCACAGAACACTCCAGGCCCTTTAATGCTTGAATGACCCTACATGACCTAGAAAAGTTATCACAAGTAATCCAGCAGAGCCATTCAAAAGTGACCCGCAGTGGGCCACTGTAACTGAGGGGAAAGGCAGGTGAGCTTAAGTGCGCCCCCTACAGGTGATCCGTCTGTGAAGAGTCAAAACCGGCCCTCCTGTGACGTGATCTAAGCCCTGAAGGGTTCGGGGACGTAGTCCCAAGGGCCAGGGGGCGGGGCGAGGGCAGGAGAGGAGAGGGTCGGGGCTACAACAGCTCAATTTCCCACTGCTGGCTGGGTCTCTCCTCATTCTCCCCATAAAGGATTACATGGTGCTGATCGTAGCTCTTCCCACCTGGAGACAGAGGGAGAAAAAGGGGGCGTGGGTATGGGAAAGGGGGCTTGTCAATACTGAATCATTTCTGCGGTGGGCATGACCAAACTGTGCGGTCCGTCACTGAGCTGTGTGTGCTGTATATCAGACAAATGCAACCAGCGGAAATTACAGACAAATTCTATAACCAGCGGAAAGGCTGAATAAAGAGGCCACATGTTTCTATGCTCAATCCTCTTTATTGTGTTTATCCCATAATAATGACTATTATACATAATAATAAACATCCCATGCTATGGATGAAAACAGGTATCAAGCGCACACACACGCACGCACGTACGCACGTACGCAATATATTCCAGACACATGCAGAAAGAAACACAAATCTCACACATGATTACACTTAAGCCCCATGCACACAGCCCGACTGAAGAAATCAAGACCCATCTCAACTGAACTGGTTTTTATCAGTCTGTGTGCACATAAAATAAATTGAAAAAATCCAGTCTTTGGTCGAGATTTTCTCAGATTTGAAGATTGAACGTGTAACATGTTGGATCCCAGATAGTCTTGGATGGACAGTGTGCACCGGGTTTAAAACTGACCAAAACTGGCAGAACGATTTCCAGCCAATAAACGGGCGTCATTTTATTAGAACTAACGTTACGATCGAATCGCGTCACAATTCATGTTTCGCTTGGCTGGGCATATATATGAACATCAGCTCAGTGATTTCCATAGAAATCATAGTAATCTGGGGATAATGCTAAATGATAGCGGCTAGCCATATGGGATTGTTGAAACGAATGCACAAGTCACCTGGAAGCATCGAGGAGAACCTGGAATAGCAGCAGTGTACTGACACATCTGTATAGGCTAGCCCACTGTCTCCGTATGTGTCAAATTTGTAAAATAAAATTAAATGACATGATAGGTCGTCCAGCTATGTTCATTTGGCTCAACGTATTTTGCGGTAGGTGACCCGACCCACACTTGTCTATTGCTACGTGGACAGGCTTTGAAAACATAATGGTAGGCAAATTAAGATACAGTCAATGGCCTAATAATTATATTAAAGGCCCACACACATAGTCTGTGTGTTTTTGAGCTTTTTATACCATCCTGGAGCTTTTCAATTGTGTTCCAAACTGGTTGCAAGTAAACAAATTGCAATTTTGGTGGAAGTCTGCGTAGTTTAGGGTTGAAAAGCGATTTTTCTGAATTCTTGGTAAAACGTGATATTCCCACGCGATATGACGTATGTGTTTGCATAATTTGTCGGAGTCGCAATCCAAATGTATACATGGGGCGGGGTTTGGGAAGTTTCACGAAACTATGTCACTGCTCTTTGCTAACGTTTTGTGGGCATTTCAGATACTAAAACCAGAAAGAATGCCGATGCATGTGAGCCTTTAATACCCTGCAAAACTGACTACAACTGGTATTAGTTTCTCAAAAACCATGGTTGCAGAATGTAAGCAAGCACCTATTTTTTGTTGCGACTAGTCATGTAGTTGGCAGTTGGAATTTTCCAGATTTTTTCAGTTGCTCCAGTGTGAAGTCAGAAGAAGAAATCAGAAAAATCAGAGCAAAAACTTACTCTAGAATTCTACCAGCTGAGTTGAGATTTCATCAGTCGGGCTTTAGACTGACACCCAAAGGGGTTTCGTGTGCGTCCGTGTGTGTGTGGACTCACCCTTGATGTCTAACACCATGCCGGGGAAGGTTATGCTGGTGATGATCCCGCTGGTTTGGGTGGTCCACATCTGAATGGGCTGGCGTGTCTCAGACCAGAGCACCACCTTGGCCCCCGGCTCTACCTCACCCATTACCTGTAGACACATGCTGGGAGCCAGCTGGGAGCGGGAGGGGGAGGGTGAGTGAGCCATTTCACATTTCTACGGGTTTCTACAGTGAACCATCTAGTCTCTCTCTTTTTATTGTACGTGTCTTCATGTGCCTGGACTCGAATTAGTGCTCTAATAAAGTGTTACTCAGTTCATCCGTTTAAAATAACACAAACAGCATCACAGTAAAATTAGGACTTTGCCGGATGTAAAAGTGATTCTGTAATGCTACATTTAGTCAGTGGGTGTGTTGTTTGTAAAGCCCCAGTGCAATATGGGTATTTTGTGTATAAAGCCCCAGTGCAGTATGGATATGTTGAGTGTAAAACCCCAGTGCAGTATGGGTATGTTGTGTGTAAAGCCCCAGTGCAGTATGGGTATATTGCGTGTAAAGCCCCAGTGCAGTATCGGTATGTTGAGTGTAAAACCCCAGTGCAGTATGGGTATGTTGTGTGTAAAGCCCCAGTGCAGTATGGGTATATTGCGTGTAAAACCCCAGTGCAGTATGGGTATGTTGTGTGTAAAACCCCAGTGCAGTATGGGTATGTTGTGTGTAAAGCCCCAGTGCAGTATGGGTATATTGCGTGTAAAGCCCCAGTGCAGTATGGGTATGTTGAGTGTAAAACCCCAGTGCAGTATGGGTATGTTGTGTGTAAAGCCCCAGTGCAGTATGGGTATATTGCGTGTAAAGCCCTAGTGCAGTATGGGTATGTTGTGTGTAAAGCCCAGTCCAGTATGGGTATATTGCGTGTAAAGCCCCAGTGCAGTATGGGTATATTGCATGTTGTAAATGGTACCTTGTTCTTGATGAGACCGTCCTGGTAGAACCAGATGTCACTCATGCCCTCCACCTGCTGCGTCACCACAACTCGACCCGACTTCATCTCCTCCACCCCTCCCTGGATGGACATGACATGACCTCGCTCCTGGTTTTTGATGCGGAAGAAGTGTCGCTTCTGTGGGTCATGCACACACACACACGCGCACGCACACACACACACACACAGAAAATTCACGTCATGTTATTATTATGTAAGGAGCCTTAATTAAAGAAAGGAGAAAGGAGCATAGAAATCCAAGGGTAAGGGACAAACCTGTCTGACAGGATACATGGAGCCGATAGTGGGAAGCCCACTGAACTTGTCCCAGTTGGAGATCTCAATGGGCTCCAGCAGGATCTGGCGCCCCCTGTAGTGAGTGTGCTCACACGCCACCCAACTGTGAGAGCGAGAGAGATTAAATGAATGTGTGGCGATGTGTGAGGGGAAAAAGATGAGCACTGCCACAGAGGGAGGCCCCCAAAGGCCTGACTCACCAGCCGCTGTTCACCCTGACTGACAGCACGTGGTTGTTGAACCCCTCGTCCATAAGGCTCAATATCTCCGAGTCCAGAATGATCTCACGGCCTTCAAAACATTCCAGCCCAAAGAGAGAGATGGAAGGCACTGCAAACACCTGGGAACAATGAAACAAGAAAAAGAGATACAGAGGGGAGTGAGTTTGAGAGAGAGAAAAAGAAAGAAAGAAGGGGTTTGTAGGGTTGAAAAGACCAGTAGAAAAGATGCAAGAGAAGGAGAGATTAGTCACTATCATGCAACATATATGAGATAAAACATATACTCTATCTACTATACATTTCAATAAGTATCTCTGTTCTGTTAGATATACAAAGCAGAGAGAGATTGTGACAGTGTAGACTAAGTCACCACACACTAACAGCAGCATAGAATCCCTCTTTAGAGAACAGAGTAAAACAGTGTAATGGCGGTAATCTTACCAACGGGATGATCTTGAGTGAACGCAGGGAGCAGCTGGGGGGGCAGCCCATGCTGTTCAGATTTGGATAATCCCCCTCTGGCAAAATGTACAGGTTTCCTGAATACTCACGCCCCTCATATACCACCCAACTGAAACGCACATACACATACACGCACGCAAACACACGCACATGCGCGCACACACACACACACACACACACACACAGAACATGTTAACACACAAATTCAAAGCCTCCTTATCTGCCTCGTCTCTCCAGTACAACGCTCCCCAGTCACCTTCTTCCCGCTTCATAAAAACTCTTCCATCTTCCGTGCATCTCTCCACAAGTGTACTTGAAGTCCCACACCTCCCTCCCTCCCTTCCATCCTGCTTCTCTACCTCTCTTCTCCCTCCTCCTCTCTCCATTCCCCATTTCACCCGCATCCCCCGTGCCTCACCTTCCCCTCAGCACTCTGCAGGACTTGGTGGTTAATTTCTCGGGCAGGGACTCCTGGTTCTCCTGGCACTGCTGACACTGGCCCTGGAAGTCTGGTTCTGAGTACAGCAGGACCTGAGAGACACAGGATATGAGTCACTCCTCTCTCTCGCCCTGACTTACACACGCTACACTATAAACACACTTTTTAGTACAACCTCTACTATCTGGCACCCTCGGAAAATGTATGGTGCTGGAGAGTAGAAAAGTCTGGATAGTAGAACACAACCTAAACATAATGTAGGAGCCATATATTAGTACCGTATTTTTTGCAAATATATTATTTTATTACTCTTGGGCCCCATCTGCTGGCCGTTTACAGCACATGCTATTTAAAAAAAAAAAAAAAACTTTGTGAATTGTCTTCAGTTACATTATAGGTATTTAGCAGACGCTCTTATCCAGAGCGACTTACACAGCATTTCTTTTGCATTTATCCATAGTATCCATTAATGCAGCTGGATATATACTGAAGCAATGCAGGTGAAGTACCTTGCTCAAGGGTACAACGGCAGTGTCCAACCCGGGAATCGAACCTACAACCTTTCGGTTACAAACCCAGTTCCTTAACCATTATACCACACTGCAGTTGGGCTAGTTATGTATTTGTTTACTAAGCACCCAAACAGCGCAGAATGTTTGTACTTGCGTGCCCGGGCGTATTTTAGATTTTTTGTTCATGATTTTTTAAATGACTTATTTTAAATTAAAATTCCCTCACCCCCTTCTGTGGGTCTGTGGGAGAGGTTTGTGGCGGGCCGATCGCATCGGTCACTTTGGGTAGGGGAAAAAAGTGGAGAAAATACACACACCAAAAAAAAACAAAAAAAAAACCCTCAACCCAGATTCCTGGAAGTAGAACATTCTGAAAAGTAGAATTCCTGATAGCAGAGGTTCAAAAAAATTGATATAAAAATGAAGAGATGAGGAGAGAGATGAGAGATTAAGTAACAGAGGGAGAGAGAGATGCCGAGTTAAAAAGAAAGGTGTGCTGAGTGAGAAACAAAAAGAGGGCGGGGCAGAGAAGGGGTCTTCAGATAAAACAGTCATTGTGAGGTCCGTCAGACACCTCTAGATAATTAGTGACAAAGTGAAGAGAGCTTTGTTCTCACCTGGCTCCTGCTGGTGGGAGTTTCACTTGGGGCCTGAAAGACATTAGAAATACAGAGCAGCTGTCACTCATTAAAACAGCGAGGAGCAAGACACGCCTCAAAAAATATTTATCAAGCTCCCAGAACCCTTGTGATGCACTGCAAAAAACATTGTGAAATGGCAGTAAAGACATTGAGGGTAATATCAGAAAACTTTGCCTGACGGTTAACATTAGATAATAAACATTGTAAACCCTAGTAGATTAGATGCACCACAATGTATAGGAGGCACCTCCCGTTCAATGCTAAAAACACATGAAACCCACGTCTTATATACCACATTTTACGGTGTGTTGGGGACGTATTAAATGAGACTGAAAATGAACATGAAAATGGTCAATAATGGGATGGAACTGATGATGCCATTACATTATGTGCCAATGAGCTGCTACAGTAATTCAGAGATATCTCTGAAGAAGAAAGGCTGGCCACTACTGGGAATAACTGTGGCTCCCCCTGCTGGAGAATCCTGGATAGTTAAAGTACACAGGTTATTGCAGTAAATCTCTCACCAGTAGGATGGGCTGCAGAGAGCAGATACGGCTGTCTGTGGCTCCCCAGTCCCCAGAGGTGCTGTAGAAACCTTTCTCTAGGACATACTGATTGCCTGAGAAATCCACTTGGGAGTAGGCAATCCACCTGAAGACATAAGAGCATACAAACACCTGTCAGCTATCGGCCGTACGGTCACACCGTTCACGCATTAGACTTTAGTTTCATACCTGTCACCTATAAGACCAAAGTGTCGCACCTGTCATAGAGTAGACTGTACATTCATACCTGTCACCAATAAGACCATGCTGTCACAGTGTCACACCTGTCATGGATTAGACTGTACATTCATACCTGTCACCTATAAAACCATATTGTCACACCTCTCATGCATTAGACTGTAATTTCACACCCGTCACCTCTAAGACGCCTCCACTGACACACCTATCAGTTCTTAGACCCATCTGTAAGACTTCACTGCCTTCACAAGGTATAATAAAAAACAGTGCCAAAGTAATACATTTATGGAAAATACCATAATAAACATGAAAATAAATGACGAATAAAATATATTTAAAATATACATTTAATATGAAACATTTAAACAAGTCATAATTTCATTTAAGTTTTGTCACAAGTAGTGTGTCATAAGAAATGTGATCACAATAAGGAAATGCGATCGCAAAAGCGAGTGCCGATTTTTCTTTTTCTCGTTTTCAATTTCAATTGAAATATGGCAGGCTTACAGCTGGCCAAATTACAAACCCCAATTCCCAAAAAGTTGGGACAGTATGTAAAATGCATATGAAAACAGAAAGCAGTGATTTATAAATTCTCTTTTACATATATTTAATTAAAAACAGTACAAAAAATATATATTTCATGTTTTACTTTACTGATTTTTGTAAATATACGCTTATTCCGAATTTGATGCCCGCAACATGATCCAAAAAAGATGTTTTTTTAACTTCCCAGTCTTTTTTTTTTGCCCCTGTCCCAACTTTTGGGGAACGTGTTGCAGGTATAAAATTCGGAATTATTGTATATTTACAAAAATCTATAAAGTTGATAAGGTAAAACATTAAATATCTTGTCTTTGTACAAATTTCAATTAAATATATGTAAAAGAGAATTAACAGATTACTGCTTTCTGCTTTTATATGCATTTTACATACTGTCCCAACTTCTTTTGGAATTGGGGTTTGTAACTGCTTTCATTTTTGGGCTTTTAGCATCATTGCGATAGCCTGCAAATGCATGATCTCTTTCTACATTTTTGTGTACTGTAATTTAATCAGAGATGTGTCCTCTGCAAGCTCCCACTGGTCTTTTAATCAATTCTTACCCCAGTCACTGTTCAGTATTTACTGCCAAAATCCTTATGCCACGTTTCTCGTGCTGTAATACACTAATATTTACCTCCTGTGTCTAAGCCTCTCTCAGTTTGATCACCTGGGCCCTGTTTCACAAAGCAGGATTACTGAGTTAGCTGGATAACTGCTCTGAGTAAAATCCGAAACAGCTCTTTTAGTTCAGTCCATGTTCCACATTTGGGAGGGTTCCGGGTTTTACTCAGTGCAGTTATCCAGCTAACTCAGTAACCCTGCTCTTTGAAACAGGCCCCTGGTGACCTGCACACAGTAATCCAACAGCACTCTGAGAATCATGACTTACGCCCCACTCTGCACATGGATGGAGCTGGTTGAGGTGGGGAAGTTGAAAAGCTCTACGTCCGGGGTGGCCTCCGTCACTTCAAAGGTCCTCTCCTCTTCATCCGCCTCCTCCTCATCAGGCTGGGCGATCATCACCAGCATGGGCTCCGAGAAGTCCTAGAGAGGGGCATACGCACAGAACGCTGGGGTCAGGGGTCAGAGGTAAAACACAACACTGACCCTGTCCTGGCCCGTGGCCCCAGACTGCAGGCGGTAATGACGCCGATATCGACAGGGTGGCACCATGTGACTCACTGCTCTGATGAGGCGTACAGAACGCAGCTCAGCGTTGCACCCGCCCCACACTCTCCAGTCTTGGTAGTCGCCCTCCTCCAGCAGGTACTGGTTCCCCTGGAAGTTCTCCTTTGAGAACCCTACCCAGCTGTGCAGAGAGACAGAGAGAGGATTGCGTTTCATATGTAGAAACATGCAAAAAGATTACACAGTCTACTTTCACACAGATATACATGCGCACACACACTCCCATACTCCACCCAACACTGGACAAATGCAGTGTGTGTACTGACAAATACACACACACACACACACAAAAATAGACAATGTGCACCCCATCACTCACCAACCCCCAACCACTCTGATAGAGCTTGCGTTGCTCATGAAAGCGGTCTGCTTCATATCCGTGCGCGTTAGAAAGTCACGCTGATGGGTGTAGACATCACGAGATTTCCCACTGAAGTATGGCTTATCAAAAATCACCAACTGGGATAGACCAATAAGAAAACACACAGACACACACACACACACACACACAAAATTCAGTTCTGTTTCCAAAAAAAGGCCTTTTTCTTTTAGATGCAATGGCCTCCATTTTCCATGACCAGTAGGGGCAGTTTATTTTGGCCCAGACATAGTTTTTAACACCTATAACTAGGATGTCCAATTTACACAAACCCAAAAACTGAACTGGAAGTGAACTATTAATCCCCATTTTGCTAATTCCAAGAATGGCAAACCGTTTTCATTATTAAGTGAAAACCCTTACCTAGCTTTGCCAGATGTGATGATTTAGCTAGTTTGTTAGCAAGCTAGCTGACTACCAGCACAGAAAACACTAGACCAACCACGTTTATTAGCCAGAGATTCACAGGTTCTTACCTTCGGCTCGTTGGGTTTTTCCACTTTCGGTACCCCCTGTAACCAAACATAAGGCTATGACTGGAAGCAGCACACAGCACGATGCACCAAACACAAATTCCACACAAGTACGTCATGAATGCCAAAATATGGCTGTCAATTAAACTTATTCCCAAAGGAATATTGAATATTTACTCAATGAAAAACCCTTAAATACACAGAAAAGAGAGATTACCCCTCGCCACTCACACAAAATGCACTATCGTGTAATTTCAGTACAACTGTGACCGTTTTAGCCTAATTCACACCCGTTACTCAAACCACCTGCTTTGGTATTTCACGTACTGCAGAGTACTGCCATTCAGTTAGCTTTCAAATTAATGCAGCACGAAGAAACAACAACAACCCAACATTATCAACCCAACATGATCAACCCAACATTAATTAACATAAAAACCCTGGGATTTTGCCTTTAAGGATCACAGAGTAGGTGACTCACAATTTTGAGAGGGTGCAAGGAGCCCACGTAAGGTTTGTCGACACCCCAGGCAGCAGGGTTCGTGTAACCCCCCACCTCAAGCACGCGTGGGGCTCCTTCCATAAAGGGATGGGCGTACACCAACCACCTGCCGAAAGAAAGCAGACAGGAACACCGTCCCACAGGTGAGCAGCCTCACGCAGGTAAGGCATCATCAAATGGGTGGGCTGCCTTACACAGGTGAGCAATGTGTGAGACAGCTGCCCCAGGTAAACCTCTGAACCCTCCAGTGTCCCATGGTACACTGCAGCCAAGCCATTGGTTGGCCTGCCTTGAATTCGGTTAAGGTCTAGGTGAAGGTAAGGAAATAGACTGTATTTTAGCGCCAACTGTAGACTACATCAATGCATACAGTGCATCTGAACACAGAAAGTGGTCCAGAATCTTCCATATTTTGAAGTAAAAAATGTTCAGCAGGCACTCACAGTCCTGCTTTGATGATGATGGAGTTGGCTTTGATCGGGAAGCCGAAGATCCGGGCGTCCTCCGACGTGTCCCTGAACACCACCTTCTTCCCTTCCGCATTCTCCTCAGGGAACAGACTGATCTCAGGAACACTGTAATCCTAGTGAGGGGGGGAGAGAAAGAGAGAGGGAGAGGGGTAGATTAAAAAAAAGAGAGTGGGGAAAAGAGGAAGAGAGAGGGAGGGAAGAGGAAAAGAGGTGTAAACAAAGGGAGACAGAAAGATGGGGAGAGGGTAGTGTGAGGAAGAAAGACAGTGATAGAGGAAGGAGAGTGAAAGAGGGTGAGAGGGAGTAAAAGTGAGAGATCAGGATAGAAGAAGAGAAAGAGGGGAGAAAAGACGGCAATAGTCAGCAATAGTTCATATTTGTTTTCATATGTAATATCAAAGGCAATGCTGTGGTATTGGTTTTTGCAGCCACTTCAAGCTTTAAAACTCTAGTGCTCTAGACACAATGTGGTTCAATAAATTTTACAGCATATTTTAATACATTTATTTAATATTGTGTGGTAAAAATGCAGCATTAAATAAAATCATAATCATGTGCCAACATTTAAATGTGGCAGTAAGTACGGGCACTTCAGTATGGTCAAATTACCGTAGAGGTAATTTTATAGATGGATAATCACGAGTATGCACAATCAGTTATTGTTATTTCACTTCATGCACTGTAATTGGATACATTAGGCTTACAGCTGTGGTATGTATACTATATAAAGCCTTTCAATTATGTTTCCTGCTCAAATCATCTCCCAGTTTAAAATATATCCACTCCTTCAAACAACACTCCCTCAACACTTACACATCTCAAACACAAGATGGTGCTATATCATGACAGCTCGCACAATTCCAAGTGTTCTGCTTCTGGGAAATTCTTTCGAAGGCATATAAATTGTGGAAGTTTTCTTCTCTATAATTTCCATGTTGTAGTTTTCTAACAGTAGGCATGCATATTGAATAGCAAGAAACCGACAGCCCAGTAAAAATGCTTTTCATCCACAATGCTATCATGTTTCAAAGTCTGAGTGACATTGAGTGACTCTTTTGTGTGGGCAATGTGGTTTCAGGCCCACTTCAATGTGCAATTACTCCCTGAAAAACTACAGTGCATCCAACCTTCAAAGCATATATGGTTTGGTTGGCCAGAACCATTTAAACCATATATTTTTAGCTTAGGTTTTCCTATTAGAATTTAATGTGCTGTCACTGTCTACCTCAGAAACTAGCAATGTGCTTTCTGCTAGCACACAGCTACAAATATGTGAAATGAAAATTCCATTACATTTTTATTCCATTGAAATAAAAATGTCCACCTTTTTCACCTTTACTTGATACCAGGCCGGTCAGCAGAGGACAGGTAGCTCCTGAGATCTCTTCCCATTGGGGATTTGTTTTTTGTGTTTTTTTCTTCCCCAAAAATAAAAAAGGAGGTAAAAACTCCCCAGTGGGAAGAAATTGGGTTCTCCCCCAATTTTCTCTGTAAAGTGTCTTTGTGACAGTTCTCTGTGAAAAGCTCTAAACAAATAAAATTTAATTTAACAGTTCATTAGCATGTGGCTAACAGCAACCAGTGAATACAACCTTGCTCATGCACTGGAGGGCTGCATTACAGCTGAATGGGAATGCTATTATAAGTGGCACACTATTTCCAGGTTAATGTTATTGTAGTGATCCACTCCTGAGGGGGCCTGACTCCTCTGCATTCATCTTTAACGCAGTGGTTAGCACAATGGCCTATCCCCTGAGAGAACCATGCCATCACGGTAAAGCCCCACAGAAAGTGGTGAAATCACATGCCATCGCTCTCGCCTCCCAAAATCTTTTAACTGATTGGTTACTGCGCCACGGCCCCCGTCTTGTCTGGACGCATCGCAAGCAATCCCAAAATGCTTTGCAATCCGCTCCACACCGCTTTCTGTGCGGCTTTACCTTTACATTGGTGTCAGAGTTAAGGCGGGGTCTCGATGGACGGGGCGGTGCCTCACGAGGGCGGCAGCCTGTGAGTGGCATGCAAGCGTGAGGACATGACCTAGAGTGCCGTGGTTAGCACAAGCCCAGCCACAACCATGCCGTTACAGTGTGATTCAGATAATGCACACAGACTGTTTCCAGGTTAATGGTGTGACTCAGATAATGCACACAGACTGTTTCCAGGTTAATAGTGTGATTCAGAGAATGCACACAGACTGTTTCCAGGTTAATGGTGTGATTCAGAGAATGCACTCCGACCGTTTCCAGGTTAATAGTGTGATTCAGAGAATGCACACAGACTGTTTCCAGGTTAATGGTGTGATTCAGATAATGCACACAGACTGTTTCCAGGTTAATAGTGTGATTCAGATAATGCACTCCGACCGTTTCCAGGTTAATAGTGTGATTCAGAGAATGCACACAGACTGTTTCCAGGTTAACAGTGTGATTCAGATAATGCACACAGACTGTTTCCAGGTTAATGGTGTGATTCAGAGAATGCACACAGACTGTTTCCAGGTTAATAGTGTGATTCAGATAATGCACACAGACTGTTTCCAGGTTAATAGTGTGATTCAGATAATGCACACAGACTGTTTCCAGGTTAATAGTGTGATTCAGATAATGCACACAGACTGTTTCCAGGTTAATGGTGTGATTCAGAGAATGCACACAGACTGTTTCCAGGTTAATAGTGTGATTCAGAGAATGCACAGACTGTTTCCAGGTTAATAGTGTGATTCAGATAATGCACACAGACTGTTTCCAGGTTAATGGTGTGATTCAGAGAATGCACACAGACTGTTTCCAGGTTAATAGTGTGATTCAGAGAATGCACACAGACTGTTTCCAGGTTAATGGTGTGATTCAGAGAATGCACTCCGACCGTTTCCAGGTTAATAGTGTGATTCAGAGAATGCACACAGACTGTTTCCAGGTTAATGGTGTGATTCAGATAATGCACACAGACTGTTTCCAGGTTAATAGTGTGATTCAGATAATGCACTCCGACCGTTTCCAGGTTAATAGTGTGATTCAGAGAATGCACACAGACTGTTTCCAGGTTAATGGTGTGATTCAGATAATGCACACAGACTGTTTCCAGGTTAATAGTGTGATTCAGATAATGCACTCCGACCGTTTCCAGGTTAATAGTGTGATTCAGAGAATGCACACAGACTGTTTCCAGGTTAATAGTGTGATTCAGAGAATGCACACAGACTGTTTCCAGGTTAATGGTGTGATTCAGAGAATGCACACAGACTGTTTCCAGGTTAATAGTGTGATTCAGAGAATGCACACAGACTGTTTCCAGGTTAATAGTGTGATTCAGATAATGCACACAGACTGTTTCCAGGTTAATGGTGTGATTCAGAGAATGCACACAGACCGTTTCCAGGTTAATAGTGTGATTCAGATAATGCACACAGACTGTTTCCAGGTTAATAGTGTGATTCAGAGAATGCACACAGACTGTTTCCAGGTTAATGGTGTGACTCAGAGAATGCACACAGACTGTTTCCAGGTTAATGGTGTGACTCAGAGAATGCACACAGACTGTTTCCAGGTTAATGGTGTGACTCAGATAATGCACACAGACTGTTTCCAGGTTAATAGTGTGATTCAGAGAATGCACACAGACTGTTTCCAGGTTAATAGTGTGATTCAGATAATGCACACAGACTGTTTCCAGGTTAATAGTGTGATTCAGAGAATGCACACAGACTGTTTCCAGGTTAATGGTGTGACTCAGAGAATGCACACAGACTGTTTCCAGGTTAATGGTGTGACTCAGAGAATGCACACAGACTGTTTCCAGGTTAATGGTGTGATTCAGATAATGCACACAGACTGTTTCCAGGTTAATAGTGTGATTCAGATAATGCACACAGACTGTTTCCAGGTTAATAGTGTGATTCAGAGAATGCACACAGATCATTTCTAGGTTGCACTGGCTGCCAAGGACATGATGTCTTGTGAATGATCAAGTCATGATGAGTGAGAGAACAAGCTGAAATTCTCCACCGTGGAACTTAATGTTGCAAGAGAGGAGGTGGTAGAAAACTCATCAAAATGATTCTGGAAATACATGGCAGGGCCTCTACCTTAAAATATGTATTTCACAGCAAGATGTTAAAAATGTAAATTTTAGAAAAGCATTTAAGAATGGATTAGAATTTTTTTTTTTAAAGCACATGGCAACCTATCAACCACAAAAGCAAACAAAGATGGCTGAAACTGCAGCGGTATTCCACCTGCATTAAGACCACAAAGGTGCTTCCAACAAGAATGCTGGCAGCCATGGTAACACTATAAAAAGCCCTCCTTGGTAACCACATCAATGGGAAAACGCTCTATCGCGTCAGCCCTTATCATTGCAGAAATACTGGTGTAGCTATTCTGGCTCACGCCTTATCTGTACAGATTGGCTACATGTTATGATTTATGAGTCTCTGCTTGTGTGCTAAACAAGTGATCGAGAAAATAATTTAAAGAACGAATGAGAACAATGGTAAAATTTTTACCAAAGATGCAATTTGTATAGAGAGAATAGGTAGTGACGCAATGCATTCTGAGGATTGTAAGATGGCATGAAGTTCGCTGAGAAATCACAACAAACAACAATAAGACTGGTTTCTGCATTACTGAAGCAAAACATCAGGTTTTAAATACAGACACCCAGGGGTGTCGGCAGGACTTTTGGCACCCATGAAAATATCTCACATTGGGCCCCACCACCTCTTCCCTGCACAATAACAGCACCATTTTTTGAGGGCCCCTGTCAGTCAGAGCTCTCTGAATCATCCTAACCCCCCCTCCCCCCCACCCACCACACAGCACCCCTGCAGACACCAACATAAGTGAGAAGGGTTACCCTTTAACCTGAGCACAGTACTGGTCTTCAGCAGTTACCCTTTAACCTGATCACAGTACTGGTCTTCAGCAGTTACCCTTTAACCTGATCACAGTACTGGTCTTCAGCAGTTACCCTTTAACCTGATCACAGTACTGGTCTTCAGCAGTTACCCTTTAACCTGATCACAGTACTGGTCTTCAGCAGTTACCCTTTAACCTGATCACAGTACTGGTCTTCAGCAGTTACCCTTTAACCTGATCACAGTACTGGTCTTCAGCAGTTACCCTTTAACCTGATCACAGTACTGGTCTCCAGCAGTTACCACGGTTACAACAGAATCACTGCATTCTCTCTCATCTCTCACCCTGACTGCTCTGCGCAAGGAGCCGATGACAAACTTCCTGCTGGGCTCTGACTTCGCTTCCTCTTCACCTTCAACTTCACCTTCCTTTTCCTGGCCTTCCTCTGGTGATGCGAATGGGCAGGTGAGCTCAATGTCCTCCTCATCCAAAGCAAACTTTTCCCCCTTGAAGTTTGGCTTTTCATAGAGAACCCACCTGCATAGAGGGAGGGAAAGAGAGGGAGGTCAGGGAGAAGGAAGGAGAGAGGAAGAGGGGGAAAGAGAAGGGAGTCAGGAAGAAGAAAGGAGAGAGGGAGAGGGGGAAAGAGAGGGGGGTCGGGAAGAAGGAAGGAGAGAGGGAGAGGGGGAAAGAGAGGGGGGTCAGGAAGAAGGAAGGAGAGAGGGAGAGGGGGAAAGAGAGGGGGGTCAGGAAGAAGGAAGGAGAGAGGGAGAGGGGGAAAGAGAGGGGGGTCAGAGAGAAGAAAGGAGAGAGGGAGAGAGGGAAAGAGAGGGGGGTCGGGAAGAAGGAAGGAGAGAGGGAGAGGGGGAAAGAGAGGGACAGGGAGGTGTGGGGTGAGATTTAAAAGAATAACACAAATTAGTGCAAAGCTCCCTATTTTACAGCATCTGTTTTCAAACTCTATCCCCACTGAGTATGCTGGGTTTTGTTGCATCTTGATCAATTAAGGCTGTTGAAAACAAATGAGTGAAAACCAACATAATTTGTAAAGACCATGTGACCACACTTCCAGCTGTTAGGGCCTCAGTAATGTTACCTGTCACTCTATAATTGCATCAAATCAAAACCGAACCTCTTTCTAAATAAATAATTTCTCATACAACAAATGAAAGCATAAAAACATTAAAAAACATAAACATAGTTTTCATACTAATAAAGTACTCCAAACTGAAAACTATCAGGCGGGAAAATTGGAAATACTATGTATCATACCTGTATGTGTATACAGTACGTATACTGTATGTGTGTACTGTATATAAGGATACATATATTGGGCTGCATGAGTACTGAAGACCTTTTAATCCTAATGGTTCACATCCTGTGTTCATTTACATGCAAGGATGATCAGCATGAGCCGTTTATTTAATTTCATTGCCCACACTGAGCCCCTGTTCTTATAGCAGGCCTGCCATTCACCGCCCTCGTTTCAAGCTAGCCTGGTTCCAGCCCCGCAGTGACAAAGTAGCAATAGTGTAAGCTAGACGAGCCACATAATTATTCAGCCCAGAGACACGTAGAGACAGTTACAGTATAGTTTGCCCTGACTTCAGCGGAGGCGTGCGTTGTGTCGGCAGACGCAGCGGGATAATGATGTGACTCTTTTTTTCTCCCCCACTCTCTTTCTCCTCTTCTTCCTCCCACATTCAAAGGTCATAAAAGATTTCAGAGATCAAAAGATTTAAAGTGGCTTTATGGGCACAGCTGGAGTGAGAGTTTCCAACGGATTTCAGCACCTGAGCATGTAAGATCAAGCACTGCTGCTGCCCCTCCCTCTTTCAAAACTAAATGCACTGTAATGCTACCTGCTGCCCAAACCATTTGTTTATACAGTGACTCTCGCTCTCAAAATTCTCTCTACCTCCTCTCCCCCTCTGCTTTTTCCATTACATTTCCAGCCCTCACTTTCTCTTGCTCTCTCGCTCTCTCTCTCTCGCTCTTCTCTCTCTTCTCTCTCTTCTCGCTCTTCTCTCTCTTCTCTCTTTACGCACACACGAACATTTTCTCTCTCATACACTCTTTCGCTCTCTCTCTCTATCCTTCTCCCTCTCCCTCTCTCGAGGGCAGAGGACGCATGTTAAGACCGATTCTGAGCTATGGATCTGCTACATGCAAACAGGGTCTGTGCTGCAAGCACATCCACAGGATATGAGTGAAAGGCTGTGTGCCGTGACAGATGCCCAGAACATTCCTCTCCAATCACCAGAGGCCATTCCTCCAAATCTGGGCTTAACTGGTTAACAAGACAACAGAGAGCGCACAATATGGCTGTAAATTGTATCTGCAGGGATTCAACCATTAAAGGATTAAATGCCCTTGGCAAGCTCCCTTATCCAGGTTTAATATAATGTTTTATAATTAAGTTGCACCTTTTCTTTTTACACAACTGGATACATACCAAAGCATTTTAGGGATAAGTACCTTGTTCAAGGGCTCAAGAGTGATCCACCACCAGCCACCACACAGGCATCCTTTTCAGAACTCAAACCCTCATGACGTGGTGACGCAAAGGGGTCAAGGGGCAGTGCTTGAAGTGGGCCGCAACATACCGCTACACCATGCCGGGATGTCTACGTTTGGTTTCATACGAGTCCCGCCACCTTTCCTATCGTTCCGCTACTTCTCATAAGCTATACGGACGCAGTGTGCACCCGTGAGATTCTCTTTCTCTCATTCCCACTGCATTCACTGCTGCCTTCTTGCTTGCTCACTGCATTTCTGCTAGAAAACCTTTCTTTTTCAACATGAGAGCCCGTCCTGTGATGGGTGCTAGCTCTCCTGTAGTACTGAGTGGGGCGTAGTGTAGAAAAAAAAGTAACTGGTGAGCGTACTGGAGGAGGTCTCCTCCTTCATCTGTAGTGCATTGTTCAGCATTATTATCCATGTCTATGGTGGTATGGAGAGTAGTGGTGTCTGGGGCAACATGGATCAACCAACAGGTTCTACAGAAAGCTGGTGCAGCATCTCTCTGCATTAATGAGAGCATGTGGATTTGATGTATTGCACAATAATCTTAAAGGTCATGACCAGACAATGAGGAACGGAAACATTGTTTTCAATGAGTTTGAAACGTTTTTCACGCTGCTTTTGCGCCCCGGGCGCCTCGCGTTTATCCGCTTCGGGTGCCTCGCTGTTTTTGGAAAAAAGCTTGGTGCACACAGAGTTGAAATTATTTTATCCCTACGTCACTGTCACTCCTCCACTTTCTCCTCTGTCCAAACGCACGAAAGTGCGGGCCTTCATTCTGCCGGTCGGTTCAGAGTAAACAAAAACAATTGAGGAGAAATTGGTAACGTTAGTTGCCGTTTCAGCCCAGCCGGACTTATATGATTTCACTAATAGTGAATACCATGATAAAAATAAGCGATCCAAGGCACTCTGCTTATACACGGCTTTTTAAAGACAAATAACAAAGCAAACTTTCAGGTAAACTTAGTTTGCTAACACCGCTAACAACGTCAGCTAACTGATTGACAGGAGTGTTTCAGTTTCCTAGCAACAGCAAAAAAGATGCCTCTAACACCTTTTGTCAGAGTAGGCTTTGACAGGTAGTGCTCCTGGCGTTTTGAAGCCTACAAAGCGTGTCCTGTGTGATCGCGGCCTAAAACAGATATGAACATGTATGTTCACGGTATATAAATATGTGTGTGCATGTCTGTTCAGGAGTGTCTGAGGTGCGGCTGGTGTGTGTGTGTTGCTGGGTGTATGATTGCATGTCTATGTGCGTGTGTTGATGTGTGTAAGGCCCGGGAGGCATGGTGTGTGATTGCTGGTGTGGGATGCGTGTGTGTGTGTGTGTGCGTGTATGTGTTCTGGTGTGTCCCCGAGACGCACGTGTTTGTGTGTGTATGAGATCTGGTGTGTGCCGGGATGTGTGTGGGTGGTCGCTCACCCTCCTCTGATCACCCGAATGTAGATTGTTTCTGGAAGATCCCAGGGCGTGGCATCCATGACATCACTGCGTACCTCAATCCTCTCTCCACACAAGTCTGGGTCAGTATAGATGAACATCTGAAAAGTAAGAGACCATTTTACACATCTGAAACTGTCCACAGACGGACCTATAGGTACTACATCTCTCTCTCTCTCTCTCTTTTTCTCTCATGGAGATTCTGAGGTTTTTATTAATAACAGTACCTTCATTACACATGGCTACTTACTTACACTTCACATATCCCTTTGTACAGCAGAATGTTTACTTTGGGATGGTCAGGCTCAAGAGTACAATGCCAGTGTACCTGTACCAAGAAATCAATCCTGCAACCTTTTGCATGAAGGCACAATTCCATTTAGCAGAAAACTACTGGCTTTAACCCGGCTGCAATCGTCTGTCTTTGGCGGGGAAAAGTCCATCATGGTGCTCAGAGTTTCTCAGTGGCAGAAATCACCTGCATGACAACCCAACACAGAAGAAGTGCCACTGTTCTCACAGCGACCGCAGGACTACACGGAACACTGTCAGGAGTAACTATCAGACGAGTGCAATGAAGAGCTCTGGTTCAGAGGGGAATACGAGGAATGTGCTCAAACAAGCCCACCAAAAAAATAGATAGCTTTCTGTCTGGGGTTGACATCACTCTGACATGTTATTAAAGAGAAACCATTATACTCAGTAAGCATAATTTGTGTTAGCAATACAGCCTAGCTGCCTACCCCCGCTCAGAATGTGCAATAAACAAACAAATGGCAGTAGAAAGATCAAAATGTGCATTGAAAGGAATGTAAATCCCTACATTTTTTATTTGCATGCAGAAAGTTTGGTCCATTAGATCTGAATGAAAGTGTAGCGAAGGTGCTCACGCGCTCAAATGAGAGGGAGGGGCTCCCTCTTGTTAAGTGAAATTTAATCGATTGCTCCTGGCAGCTGTCACTTGCACATTCCAGTGTGCAACCATGGCTATATTTCACATAATCTTTTATTTCACTGAGGTGCAAAAAAACATTACATAACTCAATGTTGCCAGAGGCTTAATTGTGGGATAATTCCTTCACCCCAAATCACAGTGGCTCAATAAACCATACCTGTCAACCCTCCCGTATTTCCCGCTGCCCCAAACCATCGTTCTGCTGCCAGATATGCAGTAGATATTGATGGATCACTTTAAGGGCTGTTCCCCCCCAATTCGCATAGAGATCCATTCAAATGCAGAGGCGTTATAGTATCGCTTGTAAGATTACCAGAAAATAAGATATCAGATGTTGTTGGGTCACAGAGATCAGGTCATGGCATGCAAAGGATATGCGACCAAATATTAAAAATGTAAAAATTTAAAGGCACAGTCAACTTAGTGTATGTAAACTTCTGACCCACTGGAATTGTGATATAGTGAATTAAAAGTGAAATAATCTGTTTGTAAACAATTGTTGGAAAAATTACTTGCGTCATGCACAAAGTAGTCCTAACTGACTTGCCAACACTATAGTTTGCTAACATGAAATCTGTGGAATGGTTAAAAATGAGTTTTAATGACTTCAACCTAAGTGTATGTAAACTTCCGACTTCAACTGTATACAACTTATACCACAAAATCCTTCATAGATCTAGTCTCTAATTTTGCTATCAAAGTACACCAGATTGATGCATTTAACCCATGCCCCCGGACCCCCCTAGAGGGTTCGGAGTCCGCGAACACTGATCTCCCTTATTCTAAAAGCCCAATGTTGACAGGTATGCAATAAACCAATTTGAGGCTGACAGAAAGGACGTGTTTAGCAGTTACAGAAATTTCAGGTACAAGAACCTTCAATGGGCCAGACCCCCAGTTACCAGTGTTTCCGTTACCAGTCATAACAGAAAAATCATAACTTGCGATGTACAACAGAGGTGCTGATTGGGAGACGTAGTTTAGGTAAGGCTTAAACCTACTCCATGACCTCAAACCCTGGACTTCATTTACCATGAACACTTTGAGGAAACATAAAGAATCAGAGGTGGACATGTCGACCACTTATGCCTCAGCAAACAGGAGCTCAAGCAATGGGTGCAGCAGATTGAAAGAGTTAGACATGCACACACTCATGCACACACGCACAGCGATGTACACATACTCAAACAGACGCACACGGTTGCTGTAATTTGCTCACCTTTCCCGGTCGTGGGTTAAGCTTGCCGTGCTCTTTCTCCTTGGTGAGCTGCAGAGAGAGAGAGAGAGAGAGAGCAAGACTGTCAGTCTGGACGCACTTCTGCGAGAAGCCACATACAGTGCCCTCCACGTATTATTGGCACCCCTGGTAAAGATGAGTAAAAAAGGTTATAAGAAATTCACCGTTTGGTGAATTAGCTTAATCCCACACTGAAAAAATGAGAAAAATCCAATTAATTATTATCTACTTGCTATCTCTCTTTTATCAGAGACCTGTCAAATTCAAAGACACACATCAGTAAGGTGGGATTGCCTGTTACCTGACAGTAAACAAAATGAACAGTCGCTGCACTTCAGAGTGAAGGTAAATTATGCACACCAGGGAACTCCAACATACTGTGGAGTATTTGTATCAAGTTCAACTGCAGCAAAAAAAAAGGCAGCGAGACATTTGAACTTATACATCAGTGAACCACAAATTAGTTAGAACGGTACCATTCAAACTAATCAGCATGTTTGAAAATGCAGTTCAATGCAGAAAATATACCATGTGTCCCTAGGGCAGAAAACCGAGCGGCATTATACAACAGGAAACAAAATTAATTTCCCATGTCTCATTTTGCGCAAGACATGTAGGGGATAAAGCAGAGAAGAGATAGACCTACAGATACAGGCGGTTAACATGCAGATGCAGCAGATCCGTGTACAGGTAGAAGCACAAAGAAACGGGCGATTAAAACACAATGGAACGCACACACACATACACACACACACACACACACACACAGGTAGACTAGACACACAAAGAAATGCGCAATTAAAACACAATGAAACGCGCGCACACACACACAGAGCAGATCAGTGTACAGGTAGACAAACAGAGACTGCGATAGACGTGCAGGTTACCGTGAGAGACGGGTGATAGACATGCAGGTTACCATGCAAACAGCAGATGAATAGGACGTCACACAGAGACAGGCGATAGGCCGACAGGCCGACAAAGGCTTAGGTGTTTAGTCTACTCGTTGGCAAACACAGTAGGAATGTAATACCATTAATCTGTGAGCTTCCCCAAAACAAACAAATCCAGGACAAAACACAACAGAGTAAAGGTGCTTACAGAGCGTTGAGAACAACAGGTACACGGACGGACTTTTGATTCGAGCGCGCACAAAGCATACTCAAAGTGTACCAAGCCCTCTTCGTAGACAACATTACCCATAATTTTTGTGTGCAAATTGCAAACAACAATGGCATCATTCATGGAAGATTCCGGTAGGAAGAAGGTACACATGTAGGTGAAAAGGCAGGTCTGTGTGGACTGCCTACGCGGACGCTACGATGTCATCTAGATCTGCGCAGATCCTGCAGATGTCCGTCCGCATTCTTTTTTTGCCGACTATGTAATGGCCTTACAGGAGAGCAAAAATGTCTCTCTCACACTGCAAGAACTTGGTCTTAACAAGTGTTTTAGTCCTGTAATGAGACTTAAAATCTTTTTTTTTTCCCCTCTCAAGTAGAAAATATTACCTTGGTTTGTTACTTTTTGCTTGATAACTGAAATTGTATTACCCCGTTGGCAAAACTTGAAATGAGTAAAACTGCCGTTCAACCTTATTGTCTTATTTAGCAAAAAGGTCATAGAAATAACTATTCTAAGTCTAAATATAAGACTGCAATACTTGTTAAGATTGACTTATTTTTTGGTTTTTGCAGTGAACCGTCCATGTTACTGATTAACACACATGGCCACTTCATTCCTCTCCTGAGGGAAAGTAAGCACCACATAAAGAGCACACTGTGCCTCTGGGGGGGGGGGGGGGGGGGGGGGGCGAGGGGAGAGGGGAGAGGGGAGGGGGTAAATGCATGTGTACTGCTCTGTCCCAGAAAGGGAACTGAATGAAAAAGTGAATACCGCATGAATAAATTAATATCTCGCCCACGCTGAGGGATGAGGGACGAGGGGGAGGAGGGGGGGGGGGGGGGGGTGAATACATGGAGGGGGTAGCAGCATCCTCCCCTCCTCGACCCGTGTCCCCTGCCCTGGAGAACAGGTTTGGCGGACGGCTGGCGATGACAGAAGCGTGAGAGCAGTGGTGAGCTCTTCTTCACGGCCGGGCGACGTGGGGCGACAGAAGCTGTCGCCGGTTGTCAGGTTCGTAGCCTGGCGTTCGCACCCTCAGACGGGAATGCAGCAGGAATGCGCCAACAGGTGAGCGGAATGTCGAGACCGCGGCGGGTTTAGGGGACGGTTTTCACACATTTTTCTGGTTTTTAATTTCCGGCCGGATCTGGAGCCACTCAGGTGTCTGCGATCTATTGTGCAGTTGAAAATTTTATTCTCAGCCCCTCTGACAGCATCACTCAGAGCGACCCATCCTGCACTCTCTAATCAGCATTCATGGCTAAACCCTCTCCCGTCTCCCAGTGTGTAGAGAGAGAGAGCCAGTGAGTGAGGGTGCAGATTCACCATGAATGGCACCAGCAGAGAGCCATCTGCCCCTGACCCAGTCCTCACCCAGTCCTGCACTGGGAGAGAATTTACCGCTATGAAGAGAGACCAGTGTTATTGCATCCCCTTCTTAGAGAGAAAATGACCTCACCCCCCGCAAAGATGTTACATAATACATGGTGGTCAGGTATGCATAACACAGAATGGACTGCGAGTTGTGGAAGCAGATCCCTATAGGAGCCAATGCACACGCACAACGCACACGCACACACACACACACGCACACACACACACACACACACACACACACACACACGCGCGCACACACGCGCACACACGCGCACACACGCGCACACACGCGCACACACGCGCACACACGCGCACACACGCGCACACACACTGTAGTCCACTGTGACACCGGCGGTGACATCATCACTCTAATTCACTATGGACATTGCTATGGACACCACAGTTCTGTCAGTGAGGGGGCTGGTGATTATCCAGAGTGTGATAACCAGTAAATCTGCTGTAAAGACTCAATCGCATGGCGCAGGCTGTCCTGGGACATTCCCCGTACCCCAGAACGGGAGCTATGCCCCAGAGCAGGAGGTGTGCTCCGTGCAGGTGCTCCGGTGGGAAGAGGAGGCTGTGCTCAGACATGTGAGGCAAGTGCCTCACAGCCCAATAGTTTAATCTCTCTGCTCTCCTGCTGCGACACGCTTCCATCAACACGCTGTCAGCGGAGAGATGTGGGGCTGTCACTAAAGACTGGGTGGGGTGTGGCCGTGCAGGACTTGGCACATAGTTGAGAGTGGGGGGGTTAGGGGGGCAGGAGATTAAACCATGAAGAAGACGAATAATAATAAGAAGAAGAACAACAACAAGAGAAAGAAGAAGGTGAAGAAGGAGGAGAAAGAGGAGAAGGAGAAGAAGATTAAATTCCAGTTGCTCTTCTCCCTGCACACTCTTACATCGTGCGAATACGTTCTCCGTCACAATCTGACTGAACAATAACCAAGTCTGACCAGACGCCACTTCCCATTCACGCACAATGGAAGGGGGAGTCTCCCAGAAGCCCCTGCGGCGGGATTTAAATACACAGGAGCTTGGTTGTCCATGAGAATTCCCCTGAAACTCTAGCCCCGGCGCTTTCACAGGCCTCTCTTTGTCCTGCATTGTGTTCCAACAGCGCTGAGCAAGATAGAGGCTGTAAAAGCCAGGACCAGGACTGGAGATAAACACTCCCAGCCCGGTAACACCCTGCAGATAATAACTTTTCACCGCCCCAGATGCAGAAAACCACGGAGAGGACTGGCTGAAGCGTTCAGAGAGAAGGGCCGTGCTGGACCGGCCTGGAACGGCTAAAAAGAGCTGAGAAAAGAAACCAGATCTGTGACCCGACTGAGTCAACAAATCCAACTGGGGACACCACAATGCTGTTACTGCCGCTTGTTTGCTTGGCTGGAACCCTATTCGTAACTTCCACACATATGTCATTGTCCAGTCATAATATAAATTTACATTTGCCTACATAACTACCTTGTTTAGAGGTACAACAGCAGAACATTGTAATGCTGATGTATCATTCTAACATTCACACATTTGTGATCTTACACCTTAACCCTTTGAAGAGTAGGTTTTTTGGAATGTTTAAAAAAACATTATTATACAATTTTTTTTATTATTGGGACAGTGCAGTACTCGGTGTTCTAGAACTCCATTGCTTTTAGTTACCAGTAGTGATTGTTACATCAGCATTAGAATGTTCAGTTAAGAACATTCTAATCATATATTTGTGACCTCACACATTAAAGGGTTAAGTGCGTACGTGTGTTTGGTTGTGAACACAGGGTTGTAAAACCTTCAGAACTGTGCCACCGTCACTACAAGCTCTCGTCCCTGGGCCTGGCTTGTTGACACAGAGCCAGTCCGGCTCTCTGAAACTGAGATAGCAGAAGAACTGGACCTTCACCCGCTCTCATTTGCATGGCCTTCAGGAGTGACCGGTTTTCGGCCACGCCGCTGGGACAAAGCCCTTCACACGCACGGCGAACATAAACACCCGCTATCTTTCCCTCCCTGCTTATACAGGTTATATCTGCACCTTAACACTCATGCGCTATAAAACACAGTCTCCACTTACTGGACGGGATATCATTACCCTCTGGACTGTTCCCTAAATCTGAGATATGGGGTTTGTTTCTTATTTGTTCTCTCTCAAGTAGAACATATTACCTTGTTTTAAGTTACTTTTTGCCTGACAAGTGAAATTATCTTACCCCAATTTTGTTTGTCTTATTTTGCAAAAAAGTAATAGAAATAAGATGTCTAAATATAAGACTAAAATGCTTGTTCAGATTAATTTTTTGGTTTTTGCAGAGTGGGGTTTGAGCACTAGCTGGTGACCGCGCCCCTCGTTACTCCGTGCCTTCAGAAATGCGGTCGCATTTCAGGGGGACAGAACAGGGCGACACCCTGTCATACAGGATATTATTTAATCACTGAATAAACAAACTGCTGTCAAACTACTGAGCAGCAGCCTTAAGAAACGCACCCAGCCACAGGACTGCGTTTCATTACTGCGGTTTCAATAATGTCATCAGAAAGATTAGTCAAATAAGTCCACAAATACTCTTGTTGTCTGTCTGAATATGTATAACCCAACCAATCCGTGTGTTTGTTATTTCATTGCATTTCTTGGTTGAATTCTTGGGATACGTCAGTATAGATCACTGCGGTTGGATCCCTTATTTTGCAACGGTGTACTGCACCCATTACACCTTCAGATGTGTTTCACTTTGGGGGAAAAAAAGCAGTTACCTGAGCATTAGAAAACCTGCAGAAGTTTTCACTGTCCTGCTGCATTAAATTTTTCCTGATTATTTTTTCCACATTTTCAGACTTTGGGCAAACAGCAGGCTGTTTAATTGCTCTATATAAACATGGGATACCAGACCAACCAGCATCACAGGGGCAGCAAACCCACAATCCCAGTAAAATAAATAAAATGGCCTTTAAAACAAGGGTTAAATACACTCACTGCATGAACACACACAGCTCATACCAGCACCCCCCCCCCCCCCCCCCCGTACTCACATACACACACAGCTCATACCAACACACCCCCCCCCCCCCCAGTACTCACATACACACACACCAACACCCCCCCCCCCCAGTACTCAAATACACACACAGCTCATACCAGCACCCCCCCCCCCAGTACTCACATACACACACAGCTCATACCAGCACCCCCCCCCCCCCAGTACTCACATACACACACAGCTCATACCAGCACCCCCCCCCCCCCAGTACTCACATACACACACAGCTCATACCAGCACACACCCCCCCCCCAGTACTCACATACACACACAGCTCATACCAGCACACACCCCCCCCAGTACTCACATACACACACAGCTCATACCAGCACCCCCCCCCAAGTACTCACATACACACACAGCTCATACCAGCACCCCCCCCCCCCCAGCACTCACATACACACACAGCTCATACCAGCACACCCCCCCCCCCAGTACTCACATACACACACAGCTCATACCAGCACACCCCCCCCCCAGTACTCACATACACACACAGCTCATACCAGCACACACCCCCCCCCAGCACTCACATACACACACAGCTCATACCAGCACACCCCCCCCCCAGCACTCACATACACACACAGCTCATACCAGCACACACGCCCCCCCCAGTACTCACATACACACACAGCTCATACCAGCACCGCGCCCCCCCAGTACTCACATACACACACAGCTCATACCAGCACACCCCCCCCAGTACTCACATACACACACAGCTCATACCAGCACACACCCACCTCCCCCCCCAGTACTCACATAGGCATCGGGGAACGCCCTGTATTTGGTGACCGCAGGCCTCTCTGGTTCTGGCTGGGGGGCAAGATGAGACCCCCGCTGGAGCTCTGCCTGAGACGCAAAGGGGGAGTCCGCGCTGAGGCTGCGCTGTAGTTTGGAGAAGGGGCCCGCCGTGGGCGATCTGATCACATCCGAGGGGCTGGAGGGCACGTTACTGAAGCCAAGCTCCCCCAGGAGATTCTGGGACAGCGACGGCGGCATGCTGATGCGCGGGGCTTCCGCCACGTCCGCCTGCGAGCTGGGGGGGGACATGAAAAAGGAGAAGCGCTCGTAGCGGGAGGAGGCGGCTGTCTGCGCGTCCGCTCCGGGCAGAGAGGGAGCGCTGCTCATCCGCTCTCTGGAGGGGCCCGTGTCCGGCAGGGAGGAGGCGCGCATCACCGAGTGGCCGGGCAGGGGCTTCCCGTTCTCCAGCCGGTAGCTGGAGAAGAGCAGGCTGCCTTCCAGCCGGGAGGGGCTGGGAGAGGGGCTCCCATTGAGCTGGGGCGAGGAGGCGCCGTCTGCGGACGGGCTGCCGGTTCGGCGGAACACGATGCTGCTGTCGGCCGAGGCGCGCAGCGGGAGGGGGCGCGGGCGCTGCTCCGGACCGTCCACTTCCTGCCGCCTCTTCATCATCTCCAGCGGGGAAACCAGGTCCTTGGGGGTGCTCCACTTCAGGCCCAGGTCCGCGGGGAGGACGGCAGCCCCGTTCAGGGCCTTGTGGGGGAGTACAGGAGAGTCCTCCACAATGGGGGGCAGAGAGGTGATGGCAGATAAGGGGGGAGGCCTGGAGACTCGTCTCTGCGGGCGGTCCATGCTCCTGATCGTGTCCACAAAGGTGTCCATGTCGTAGGGGGAGCCCACGTCGGAGGAAGTGGGGGAGGTGGGGGAGGTGGGGGAGGGGAGCAGCTCCACGCGCGTGGCTGTGAATACTCCGGAGAGAGGGCCGTCCGTCTGCGTGGGGGAGAGGCTGTGTTCTGCCACGCTCTGCGAGTCCCAGCCCGAATTTATCCCTCCCTCCCTCTCTCCCTTCTCCGCAGGTGCGGCCGGCACCGCCCCCCCGTCCCGCCCCCCTGGCTCGGGCTCCCAGCTCGGCTGAACTTCGCTCCTCTCGCCGAACGAGTGGTTGCCGCGGGAACCGGGCTCTTCCGGAGACAGCGTGGAGAAACCTGCTTCCCGGTACGCCCCGGGGGAAGAGAGGTGTTGTGTGTCCAGCGAGGCAGGTGGATAGAATGAGTATAAAGAACTGGGGCCAAACTGCTCTGCGCCAAACCGCTGAAAACTCCCGGAGGAAGTCAGGGGCGGATCTGGGGATCTGTCCTCCCGGGACAGGATGTCCCTCTGTATGACCGTCCCAGCCGGGCCACGGTCAGCACCGTAATACACCGAGCTGGAGTTACGGTCCTTGCTGTGGTCGTCATAGCTGCTGACCAGGGACACTTTCTGGAAGCGCAGCCGCCTGTCTTCTTTGGCATCTCGGGTCTGCGCTGCCTTGGCGTTAAGCGTGGTGTTCAGGATCCCGTAGCCAGAGTTCATCATGGCCAGAGGACTCGCAGGCTTTTCTACAGTCCCCCAAGGACCTGACAGGTCATCCAGGAACCTACCAGCCCTACACACACACACACACACACAGGAAGAGAAAACAGCAGACGGACGTGATTAATGATTTACCTATCATCTGCTGCACCTCTGCTCATGTAGAAAATCCCTGCCAACCGTTTAAGGTTTCAGGTTTTGAGAGTATATAGTATTGCAACTGCAGGAAAATGAATTAAACAGGACATGGATTTAGTATACGTCATGAAATCTAAAATAAGGGAGTTGGAAAATGTACACACTTTGAGGAAGGTGTCAGACGACTGTTAGTACCATTTTGATGTTTGGACTGGTTAAGTGACTCCCCTGACCGGAGTGCTTCAATGCTGTTGTATTGGTTAATTAAACAAGGAGGATTAATAGTGTAGCAACACGTGTAGTATTTACTCGTTTTAAAAAATTACACTACACTTTTAGTATTGCATTTGACTTTATACTATATCAAGTTTGAATTAGGAAGAATATGTCAGTCTTATTAAAAGCCTTGCTAATCTTGCTAAGTGCTAATTTTAGACTTAAAATCCAAAAAAACTAATGGTAAATGCACTGCATTTATATAGCGCTTATCCAGCAACTACAGCAACACAAAGCACCTTGCAATTACTGCCCCTCATTCACCTATTCATACAAACTCACACAGCAACGGCAGAAGGCACGCAAGGCGCCAACCAGCTCGTCGGGAGAAATTAGGGGTTAGGTCAAGCACAAGGGCACTCCCACACTTTTGCACAGCAGGCCAGGATCAAACACACAACCCTCAGGTTAAACAGGCAAAGAATCTGTCGGTTCAAGTGCACAATTATCAAACACACTGCATAAAAAAGCTCTACCTTGGTTCCGTTAACGGTTGATGACTTGTGCATAACTGCGAATAATCCCACAGAAAAACAGAAGCAGACAGTATATTTAGGACGCGCTGTTCCCTCATTATTAATTACGACTGACAGTTTGTTATTTTCCCTCCCAGAACAAAATGTGCCGTCGAACAGTCAGTGGATTACCAGTGTCTATTTTATGAACATTGTACACCTTTAATACACTTTTACGCGACAGAAATATAGTGTTGCCTTTCCCTCATTTAGCGAACCAAGTGAACAAAATCTGCCATGTCTGTTCAGTTTCCTCTTCATCTGGAAGAAGAGTTATTATCTATTGTCTGAAATCCAATTGCTGGTTATCATTGATTGATTGTGAATGTTTTTTTTCAGTGCTTCATAAGCAATCATTAACTTTAGGGTTTCCTAAAAAAAAAAAAATCGATAAATGTTGCATGTTGCAATTCAAAGGCTGGTTTCCATTTGCTGATTTTGCTGAAGTGAAGTGTGTGAGCCAGTTTAGATCACACAAAGCCCTAGAATGCATGGCTCTGGACAGAGGAAGGCTTGTGCATCCAAACCTTCGGACCTATACTTCAGCGTGTTCCAGAAGCTTCACATGACCTCTGGCCCATAGAAATTTAATCAACGAATCAATCACATTTTATTTCATAAAGCTTCGCTCACAAAAGAACTGTCACAGAGCACTACACAGATGGCCTATATGTATAGTTCACGAGATGTTCTAGGGATAGATTTCTCACAGTAACAGGAATTGCAAAATTAATATCATTTAAAAATATATAAACTATTTACTCTTGAGGGGTGGAACACCACAAACATGGAGGAGGATAAAGGAGGACAAGTTTCCCTCTAAACCTGAGTGGCAGTGAAAGACAACGCTTAATTTGGAAGGATAACACATTCGTGACAACTGATCAAATTTCCTTTGTGGGGGAGGGCGTGGTTTCTTTGGGAAGGGCAGGGTGGCAACTTTTTTCCTGAAGGATCGGATGGGCTGTAATGATAGGGAAGCGTGAAAGATCAAAAGCATAATTTTATTTTATCTTTGTGCTTTTACTGGCATGTCAGACATAAAGTAAAACACCATGCGCACATTCACTGTGTGATTCAGCCCCGAGTCTTAATCTGCCAATAACCTTTCAGATGAAAGCCAACTGCATACTTCACGGGTTTACTGAAAACAATTACAACCGCATGGAGGTATGGTTAACAAGTGCACCCCTGTCCCGCTGGCTCTCAGCCCACTGTGGAGAGCCTCAATGTTTTCTCCCTCAGCACTATTCTCTACTGTAAAACAAACACATCTTTCCTCACCACCTCCTTCAAAATGGAAAGAACTGCATGAATGCAACGAGGAACTCGAAAAATTATTTTGACAAGCGCCAGGCAGCGATGCTGTACGCAATACACAGTGGTGAGTGGTTGGCCAATGTTATGAAGAGTTCAACACCTGTCTTTCATCGCTTGTGTGATAAATGAGTGCATGCAGCTGAAACTGAGACTTTATATCACGATCTGCTGCAATACCAAGTATTATTTATTAGCGTATAATAAATATTATGAATAATACAATTATTTTAGTCACAGCCAGCACACCCACCCATTACTATCATGACATCAGCAAGGTGGATAGTCAGCTGGCCACCATAATATCCCAATAAACTTCTCTAGTTTCCAGATTCGATATCACTGGAAACCTCATGACATTAAAAACTGTATTCTGGGAGGTACCCTACATCAATTTTTGCATATGCACAAATGTAGTAATGAATGCTTAAAGGCATTGTATCAGTACATTACACCTAACTGTATCTGCACTGACGGCTCTGCAAGACATCTAGTGCATCATTACATCTGTTTTGCCTAGACGATATTATACTCATTTATTATATCAGTTTTTCCTATATTGCAGTCTGTACCGCACTGTATCATGGCATGAGACCAAGATCACGGGTTCTGGATGAGTTTTGTGCGATGGAGATGGCGCAGTAGGGTAGGCTAATAGCGTTGGATAATACAGTAACACCATCATACACTGAGGCAGCTCAACAGCACTCCTGTAGCCTGGGGCTCAGAACACACATTCCCTATCTCTACATGCTGGAACTGATAGGCATACATGCACATACACACACATGCACACACACCTCCTGCTCAGATCCCAGCTCACAGAAATACACAAACATGTGTATGTACAGCTGAACCTATGACATACACACACGCACGCACACATGCACACACACAAACATGCAAACACACACACGTGCACACACACAAACATGCACACACACACACACATGCACACAAACATGCAATCACACACACACACGCACAAACATGCAAACACATACGCACACACATGCACACACACACACATAACACACAGACACACACACATATGACGTCACGTGGCGCTGTAATGGCGACATGTAGTCCAGCTGTCTCTCGTGTTCGTGTTTGTTCATTTGAATGTATTCTGTTGCGTCTGGTTTTTGTCTTTTGTTTTTTTCATGCGCTGTGTGTCTGTTGTGGGACAGGTAAGCGGGCTGAAGATTGTTCAGGGCACTCATGCTGCTCGTTTTGATAATATTGACGAATTGTATATTCGGGATAATTTTGTGGTCGTCATCATGGAGATGCATTCACAACATATGCTCGGAAATGTCCATTGGATCTGCCGCCACAAAGTTTACCATCATTCTTCACCAGAGTTGAAGATGTCGGGACTCGGGACTGGTCTAGGACTGCGGGCAATCTCCAAAAGGCCACCAGGGAAGAGAAAGGAGAAGATAATGCAGGGAAGGAGTGAGGCGACGACTGGGAGTGAGGTGCTCCGTTTCGGCAGTGTACAGAAACCACAACACTGTGTGTATGGAGGAAAGTCGTGGAGGTGGAGTTTGTGTGTTGGACTGCTTAATCACACTGGACATCTCGGGACAGCGGGAGCTATTTTTAATCATGGCTGCATTCCAATTTAATTCACTTAATTAGTTTGATTAATGCAATGATTATATTGAATGTCTTTGTTTGATATGTGTGTGTTGTGGCTCTGCCCCACTGTCCATGTCTTTTTTGTTGTTGCTGGGGCTACAACTGAAGTTCCCTAGCGGGAAAAAAAAAGTTATTCTATTCTATTCTATATGTACTTAGACATTTAGACACCTTGCTTGAACATGCAAAAATCCAAATGCCAAATGTCACGACAATTAGTTGAAATGTTCAGTGGAGCCAGAGGGGGGGGGGGGGAAGACACACCCTGCCCGGCCTCCTGTCTACACCAGCCACCCCCCCCCCCTCCTTTCTTCCACCCACTCCTACTTTTGTGAGATTTTAGGCTCCAGAGAAACAGGCTCTGACAGAGTAACTGCTTCCCAATGCAGACAGGGCACACAGGATCCAGCTGAGCAGCAGCTCCAAACAAAGCCACTGACTGGCCTGTGTGCGACATCTTTAAAATACACAACAGATATGGAGCCTCATACTACATTTTTTATAAAAAAAAAACCAAGTAAAGAGGTCTCTGTTTGCATGCAGCTCTCATGGCTCTTCACTGTTCTTTGATGTGCTTTACCACGGTTGTCTATGTCAGGGCTAGGCAACCCTGGACCTGGAGTGTCGGTGCCGTTTCTGGTTTTTGTTCAATCTGAGCTTGATCACGAGAGTTTGACGGATGGTTAAAAGTCTGAGCCTGAATATGCTGAATGGTGAATCACAGTGCCTCCAGCACATGGTTACCAGCATTTAAATGAATCCAGGTATGTAGTTATAGGTTTGGATGGAGCAAAAAACAGGACTGGCTCCAGCATTCCAGGACCAGGTTTGCCTACCCCTGGTCTAGAGCTTGCTCTAAGAAACACCAGCCTTCTTAGGGTAGTACCTTAGGGTAGTATAGCATACTGTGCCATTACAGCAGGGGAGACACTCAGACACACTCAGAACGTGCAGCTTGTGCGTGTGAAGGTAACACATTAGAATTGTAAAGCAGAATAGGGCACTTTGCTTTAAATTATGCTTAAATAAAAATAGAATTATATTAATGGATGAAATATAAAACGTGAGACACACATAGCTTTGGTGTACTTTGGGTAAGTCTTGGGAATTTAAAGCTAGCAACTTTAGCGGTGTAGCAGAGCGAGGTGTATAAACTAGGTTTGAAAACGAGCCGCCCAAAATTCTGTGAAACATGACAGTGCCGCCCTCATGTGGTGGCTACTTGCCAGAACCTCAAATTCTGTATCGCATAAAATTCTGCCAAAATTCTCCTTGTATAAACACCACAATTAAGTCAGAAATCGCACAATAGGCAATGGCACCTTTGAACAGGCCGATTATTATTAGATGCCAATTATCTGTAATTATTTGTAATGCGCAATAAGTGACATGGTATATCCCCCGGGGAAAACAAACAAGAAACCTAGTGTTGAACCCGCACTGGAAATGAGAAAACCTGCTTTGGGTTGAACAGAGTTAAATCCATGCCATTCGATTTCTATTATTCTGATGATATCAGGTTGTCTATGGTAATCCGCCTTCATGCAAGGGCAGGAGGGAGCTCCTCTGTAAGAAACAAACACAGGGTTTGAGTATCTCCCCTCAGGGCTGCAGACGCTCGCAGGACTGATGCGCTGCAGCACTGGAGCAGACAAAGGCCCAAATGCGAGATTCCCAGAATGCGGGCACCGGCCTGCCTTCTCCTGGATCAGCAGTGGATGTCGCAGCGATGGGATGGGCTTACAAGCTACGATTGGGTAAATGCGAATTTGGAGACGAAGAAAAAATAAAGGGATAAAAATAAGTTTTAAAAAGATACTGCCTGAACTCAGCAGAAAATCAGATCTGCAAACTTTGAGCTTACGCACGACACCTTAAGTATACTACTTAAGTATACTATAGACACAAACCCCTTCATTCATGCTCACGCATAGTAATAAATGATGAAAGGAGTCGCGTTTAACAATCAATAAACTGATTTAATTATAATCAGTCTCATGTGCATGTGTGCATTACAACATCAACTCGAGAGCACTCGAATGTTACATCCAAAAAGGTCCCTACAGGAAACAATGAACAATACCCTATTGTTACACACACGGTCCAATAAAAATCAATGAGAGCCGGGGACAGAATCTGCAATAGCATATTGCAGCATATCGTTCCACAAGCATTTCTCTTCAAAGTTATTATTAACGAGTATCCTTATTATGACCACAAATTCCAAAGAAACAGGAAAAGGGAGATGAGAAGAGGATGAGATGCACAGCTATGCGCAGAATGTGGTCTGTGAGCAACTCCAACCAGCTTACGGACACTGACAATACATAACATCAACACATCAAGCATCCGAGACAGGCTGTGACTGCAGACTCACATTATGTTCCTGCTACGTCCCTGGAGCCTTTCAACAGCGACTGGCATTACAAAGATGTGGAAAAAAAAGTCGGTAATATGTTGCAGATTCTCTCCATGTCCTCAGTGTATCTGCATGTTTGAGCAGTTAAATACTAGCTGCCACACTGTGCCCCACCCACAGTATAGATGTCATTTCCCCTACTCATCCAGGTGTGTCTGTTTGACCTCAGTTTTCTGTCCCAGCTTTACTGCGAACCAAGTTCACACGACAAAACAATATTTCCTTATTTTCTCATAATTGAATTATTCATTGGGAAATTAGAAATTTGCATAACATTTAACTTTTGTTTGGACAGGAAAATCCTACGTGAGGAAAATCATTCATAAAATCTACAAAGGGAAATTAACAAAATATTTTTTATTTATTTTATGATTAAACAAAAGAAAAGTGATCATAATGAGAAATGTTTGTGTCACATGAGCACACTTCTGTGTAAGAATTGCATTTTAAAAGAGGATAGGCAAGTTTGAGCTTGTCAAGTCTGTTAATAACAGACACTGGTAACCCTGAATAACACAAACATCGCATCAATACAAACTAATACTGTACAGAAAGCCATAGACTGTAAAGAATGCAAAACATGCATTCCTCCAAACTTCTCCCCCACCCCCTGTAATTATGTGTTTGTAGAGAGTTAACACAACCAACGATTGGTGCAAAACAAATACCAAGACCAATCATTGGTCATGTTATTGGGTTTGCGTGTGCTAAAGGTCTTAGTAAATCAGGCCCTATGTGTTCACTTAACTGTGTGTCATCAGTTTTCTTTCTGTAACCATGGAAACACGGTTAGTGGACACACAGAGGCCTGTATACATCGCCTCAAGCCCACATTCCTGTTCAGGTGATACAGCACCTTCTCTAAGCCCCTGTTATTCAAATCACAGTCCCAGACCGCTGGGAACTGCTGGTTTTCCACCCTCCATTTATCTGGGAGTCAGGTGTGCAGGCAGTCTGGCCAATTAGTAGCACCAATTGTTCAGTTAATTACCTGGGAGAAAGAAAACCAGGGCTGGATTTGGATTTGAAGTTCAGATTTGAATATCAATGCTCCAAGCCCACATGTGAGGTTATCTGGGACTCTAGGCTAAGAGAGGTGCTCTCCTCTGGGTCTAATCAGCGATTAACATTCTTAATTGCTTTTCACGAAGCACACAGTAGAAAATATTTCAGTGCTTTCACATGCCACACATTACAGTCGTAGATTCTGTTCAGTATAAATCAGGCCTAAGTCATAAATCACTAGTGTATATTTAGCCACATGTTTTTTTTCTATAGACATACATACACATACAATTATGAGCTGTGCCTCGCAGGTAGCATCCTGATCACTGGGTGAACAATTTTGTGCTATACAACTTTTCAGCAGGTGATGGCATCCCTGCAGCTATTTTCACTTTAAAAGTTTTATTGCGCTGCTGGATGGCTCGTTCGGTTAAGGCACCACGCTGTGGTGCATGAATGAGGCTCACGGCCTCGGATTGAATCGGGACCGTGCCAGTGTCAACTGTGGCCGGTAGCTCCGCAGGGTGACGCAAAATTGGTGCCTGTGTCGCCCAGGGTACGGGAGGGTTCAGTGGGACAGGGGTCCGCGTTTCGTCGCTCTTGGGCGACCCCCGCTGACCGATAAGGGCGCTCTTAAGACTGCATGTCAAAGCCGCGGTCTGCGACGCAAAAAGAAGCAGCTGTCGGACGGCACGTGCTTTGGAGGAGAACTGTGGGTGTCCCAGCTCTCCCGAATTTGCAGGGTGGTCCACGCATGGAACGCGACTATGGTTGCATGCGTGAACCTCTGCTGTAGGTGTTGCACCTCTTTATAATGTATTTTCCATCATTAGAATTTCTGTACATTCGATCTCCATAAAGGATTAGTGAAGCAATGTTGTTGAAAGTATCTTTCTCAAATGTCACACCTTGAATTCCAATCTGCAGCATGCCAGTGTGAAGTCTCTCTCTCTAAACACAATGGCACACTTGGAGATTTGTGGAATTAAGATATGACCACTCTGGTACAACAGCATATCTGCTTCAGTGACGCAAGATCACTTAATGACACAAGATCCTCAACCAGAAAACCAACTTCCCTTACCCTGCCTCGGCACAACTGTCAACAAAAACAAAAGTGATTCAATTGATGATTTCAGTGACAGTGAGACCAAACTGAACAGTTTCACCGGTGCAATGGTGAGAGACTCATTCCTTTGGAGTATATCACCTATGACTGGAATTCTTCATTTGAATGAGTGGCCTCTGAAGCACTGTGTCAGTTGTTTTGTTTAGAGGGCTATATCAAATAAAGTAAAAATAATAAGAAGGTGCGAGGGCAAGGAGGGGGGAAAAGTAGGACAAATGAGAAAATGGCGGGTTATTGTTTCCATGAACAATATGAGTTTAGCCAGAGAGATGAGGGGTGAGAGTCCTCTCCAGGGAGAGACTCCACTCTTCTCCTCTTCTCTTCTCAAGCACACCCCTGTCATGTGACCCCTGCATGAGCCTGTGCTCGAACAACCTTTATAGGCAAGGCCTTGTCACCTGGTCTGGGAATGACCGGAAAAAAACCTTTCTGTTAATTAATACAATAACCTGTATGTCATGTTTAAGTACTCATCTTAGTCACTCTGCCCATTAATCATTTTAATAACTCCTGATTCGTAATGCACAGTGTATTGTTGGAATGCTGCCGTAAAACTGACAGAAAATGGATCCCGGAAATCCTTACTATACTATTACTATTCTATGTCATTTATATACGTGTATTATGTCACCTTTGCTTATAGATTGACAAGCTTAATTTGTTTGGACTAAATATTGTTTACTTATTAAAGGACTCGCAGTTTTCTAGTTTTAGTTTTTGTCATTGTTCGCAGAGCTTCAACCTCGTGCGCCCTGTCCATCAGTCGATGAGATGGAATTGGGCATGCAGGGTATTTTGGGTCAACATAGCCAGTGAAGAGGACTTCAGCCACCTACAGCAGCTAAGTAGCAAGTGAAGAAGTAGTGCCACTTGAACAGAACACCCTGCTGAAAAACTAGTCCCATTCTAACTAGTCCTAACTTGCAAACTTAATAAACTTAACGTAATCTATGCCCACCCTGCTCAAAATTCAGGACATATAATCACTGCACACCGATGGTTAGCAAAGACAGTCAGTATGTTGCTAGACTATCCCACACTATGTAGCTAGAATACCTGAGGTGATCTAAATGTCGATCAAACTGCTATCCTGAAGAGTCAGATAGGAATAGTGGGCAATGATATGATAAATCAAAATTACTTACTGTTCAGCTGGGTTCCCTGAGGTCAGGGAAGGGTCTTCTGTTCCAGTAGGTGTGTCACTACGCGTGGAGGTGTGTGTGGAGTCTGCCCTCTCTGTCACTGTGTCAGCAAGTGTGTGTGCTCCCTCAGTGCAATCGGTGAGTGTGTGTGCTCTCTCTTCAACAGTGTCAGTGGCTGTGTATACTTCCTCTTCAACTGTGTCAACTATTGTCTGTGGTCTCCCTGCAACTGTGTCAGTGACTGTGCCCGCCCTCTCTTTTGCCGTGTAAGCGAGTACACGTTCTGTGTGTGCGTTGTGTGTGCTTGTAGCCCAGCGATCTGCCCTTTCTGGCGTTTTCTCTTCTGAAGACAGCACAGAGGGGCGTTCCTTTGTTACCATGCTCCAGTTCGGGGGAAGCCCCTCCCTTTCAGTAGTCGTGGGCGAGGGAGGGGTCGGCTCACATTCCTGAGGTGCACGCTCCTGCGGAACAGGTGAGTCCGGTTCCGTGACAGGCAACTGGGGACGCCGTTCTACCTCCTCCATCGCTCCTTTCACCTGTTCCTTCTGCCCCAATACCCCAAAGTCCTCCTCCTGCAACCCTCGCCCCCATTCCTCCCCCTCCTTCTGTGCTTTTGGACGTTTCTCTCCATCCTGCCCCTCAACTGTCACCTCCTCCTGGTCCGCTCTCTTTAATATCCCCCTCTCTTCCCGTTCCTCCCGTCTTCGTCTGTCCTCCCTCCACGGCTCCAGCTCTTCCCTAATTTCCACAATTACCCCTCCAACTTTACGCTCTTCCTCAGGGCTTCTCCAGATGGTTTTTGTATGGCTCCACGGCTCCAGTCCACCTTCCCCTCGTCTGCCCGTATCTGCTGCTGGTGGGTCTCCGTACAGCTTGCCTTCCCGAATCCCTGCTTCCTGTCCGTCATTCACAATGTCAGAAACTCCCACAGTGAGAATATCGGGTTCATTGTGGTCATGGGTGTAAGGGTAAGAACGTTCATAAAAACGCTCATAAGAGCGCTCATAAGAGTCATAAGCTTTTGGATGGAAAGGATTGAGGTTCTCAGTGGAAGACAGACTAGGTCTTGGCCAGTCAACTTTCAGGTCAACGTCAGGCAGAGGTTGGTTGCTGTTGGAGGTGTGATCACTGTCATATTTGTTGAAAGGGTCATCGCCATTTCTGTCAAGAACCTCAACGTTGGAGAAGCCAAAGTTGGTAGGTTGAAAGGTTTCAGTGTTCGCCCGGGAGAGCCCGGTTTTGGTAACAACAGGGTCGGAGAGGTCAGGGTTGGGAGTGATATCATAAGAGACCTCAGTTTCGGCAGGAAAGAAGGTGTCACCGCTGACACCGAAAGGTTCGGAGAAGTCTGCTTTCGGGAGGGAGGAATCCCATTTGTGGACAATGATGCCAGAGTTGTCAGCCCTGGCAATAGAGTGGCCAGTGTTGGGAAAGCCAGGATCTGAGTTAGTAATGTCTGGGACAGAAACGTTTGTGATTTCAAAAGCGTTCATGTTAGGGGGAGAGATATCAGTGTTGGGACAAAAACTGTTAGAGAAGTCAGTGTTTAAAAAGTCACTGATTTGGGCAACAGTCTCAGAAAATTCAGGATTGAAATGGGAGTAGCGAATATTTGGGGAATTTATAGCAGAAAAATCTGTATTTCTGAGGAGGGTATCCATATTGGGAGTGACAACATCAGTCACCTCAGTGTTGGGATAGCTAGGATCTGAGTGGTTAATGTCTGAGACAGGAACATTTCTGATTTCAACAGCGTCAGAAAAACCAGTGTTAGGGGGAGAGATGTCAGTGTTGGGAGAAAAACAGTTCGAGAGGTCAGTGTTTAAGAAATCGCTGATTCTGGAAACACTGTCAGAACTGAAACCTGCATTTCTGAGCGGGGTATTGATATTGGGAATGACAACATCAGTGTTGGGGAGAGAGGGGTCCTGAGCATTGATGTATGAGATTTCATTTTTGGACAGAGAGGAATCCACGTTGGGGGAAACGGCATCAGCGTATCGGAAAGAATCAGTGTACACAAGAGAGGTGTTTGGAATGGTGCTGCCCCTGAACTCACTTTTGGCAGAGAAGGTGTCAGTGTTGGGAACAACATTGGCAGTATTGGGGAGAGAGGTGTCAATGTTTGAGGTATAATTTTTAGGAAGGAAGGAGCCAATAGTGACTGACGGGTCAGTGTTGAGGAGGGGGGTGCAAGTAGTGGGATCATTAGTGTCAGAAAGATCAATACTTTTGAGCGAGGTGTCAGTATAGGGAATGACAGTGTCAGTGACCTTGGTTTTAGAGGCAACAGTGTCACTCAGGTAAGTACTATTGGGGAGGGAGGTGTCAGTGTTGAGGGCAACAGTATCAGTGTTTTTGAGGGAGATATTAGTGCCAGGAACAACAGTGTCAGGGACCTCAATTTTGGAAAAAGGGGTATCAATGTTGGGGGCAGTAGTGTCAGAGAGACGAGTATTACGGAGGGAGGTGTCAGTATTAGGGAGGGTAACTGCATCAGGCAGGTTAGCATTGGGGAGGGAGGCTTCGGTGAATACACCAGTAGTTTCTGAAGGGTCGGTATTAGGGAGGGAGGTATCCGTTTCTTTAACGGCGACAGAAAGGTCTGAGTTGGGGAAAGGGAACTCGCTGACGGGGGTCACGGCCACAGCGGGGACAGAAAGAGAGGGGCCAGATGGCGGTGTGGTGGGCAGCCCGGGGCGTACGGACTCAGCACGGGTGAGGGCCGCAATTGCAGCAGAGGCGGCTGAGACCTGCCCTTCCTTGTGCACTCTGCTCAGTGGGGCGGGCTTGTCTAGGCTGTTGACCTGGACTTCCTGCCTCGCCTCTCCAATCACACGCGACGGCGCCGTCCCAAATGCCTGCAACAAGGCATCTGGGGCGCTGGGGGCTGAACCTTGAGCCATGCCTCCGTCCGGGACATCGGGGCTGTCCACCATCGATTCACGCAGCTTTGATTGGTCAGTAGGGCCGGAAGGCGAAGAGACGGTGACCTGCGAACCGGGCGGCTCGGGTTCGGAAAGCTCGAATCTGACCCGCCTTTCGGCGCCGTGCCCTGGGTCACAGGGCGGGTTGGCGGGGTTCTCCACACTCCCCTCCAGGTTGTCCTCCTGCTCCTCCTCCAGGTCCTGCGGGGTGTCCAGCCCCATTGCACTCTTGGAAAGGTCAGTGGCACGCTGCTTGCCCTTCTTCTTCCAGCTGAAGGAAAATGTGCCAAATTTCCGGGGCTTACGCAGGTCAGTCTCAGAGTAGCTGAGTGACCCTTTCTGTGAGAAAGAGCGAGAGAGAGAGAGAAAATAAGTCCCCCACCTCAAAATAAGCGACCCCCTCTCATACCATTATAAAGCCCTGAACTTGGACTAAAACTAGAAACAGACACTTACTTAACTTGTTAAAGTTCCAACAACTACTTTTTTACTTCACAAAAACAGTTTGTTGCTCAAGTACGCTCAAACCGCTCACTAGACTATAGAAGATCGTCAATTTTTAAAGGCAGCCAAAGAGAAACCCTTTTTAAGTATTTTCCAGTTTATTTACCTAATGAAGATAATGTCAATAAATCAGCCAGTTTTGTAGGTCCAAATATTTCTTTATGAAACAAAGATGAACAGCATGTAACAGCCACTCCCAAACATTCCCGTCGTTCTTCCTTTAAACATGAAATGATCACCCACACTAAGAAAAACAAATGAAATCTTTGACGCCAGGCAATAAAAGCAGATTGAACAAGGTGTGTCAGATATTTTCAGCAGACACTGCTCTATGAATTACAGGCCACCAGTAGACCAGAGGCATACTTTTCAGTGGCTCTTTCCTGTTTGAAGGAAAAGACCAGGAGAAAAAGCAACAGAAAAAAGCTATATTTGGTTTCCTAAACAAGGAAGCCAATCTGTTTGTGTGTGGAATGTACGTACACACAGTTACAGTAATCTACAAATCAAAGATGGAAAATAGCAAACCACAACAATACATTATACCTGGCCACTCAAACGGATACAAAGACAAATTATAGTAAGGGACCCTAACAATCAAGATTCAACAACAGCGAGCAGCATACGGACCTCTTTCTGGTACAGATTAAAGCACAAGTTTATCACCAAAACCTGCCCCTGTTCAGACGACACGCCCAATCTTCCCCTGGCATTTGGCCCAGAATTCCCCCCACAGCGCCACGTTAAGTGCGAACTATGTACTACGCCAAAACACATTCTTGTATATTCTTAGTAAGAAAATGATATGCATACTTTGGAATCCCTTCATACTCTCACACCGTAGATTGCGTGATATGATTCGGGAGTAACGTGCGGAGCCGGCTTTTTCTGCCCAGTCAGGAATGTTAAGCAGGTAAAAGAGCCGTCAGTCATTCTATCAGAGAGATTCGAACCCAGGGAGGGGTACCTTGGACTTACTCAAGCAGAGTATGGAAATAACTGAGAAAACAAAGAGCAACAAGGACCGTCCCAGTCTCTCTCCATAATTCATGCTGCAGGACAAAATGAGAAAGGGGTGAAACCGTCACACACTGTCCCCCACTTCCCAACCACTAAAATTCTGTTTCATTTGAATGGTGCTGCATAATACAATAAAACAGTTTTGCCACATTAGAGGTGATAAAAACAAAAAACAAAAAAACACATATTCTACCAGCCTGTCAGATTTTATTGTAATAACGGCTTCAATTTCAAATGGTAGAAAAAAAATAAAATAATTATTCATTATCCCATTTTATTAATGATCTTAATTTTTTTCAAATTTGAGAAAGAGAAAAGGGGCAGGTTTCACTCTCTTTGGCTGTGTCCGAATCAGAGCCCTGTCTACTGCATCCTGTCACGTGTGTACAGTGTACTGGCAGATGTGTGCCGTTTAATGTGCACTGTTTAGTATGCAAAAAAATATCTTCCATACTGTTTGTTATTGAAAGAAAATGAAGAAATCAGTGAAGCTGTGCCTCATTTTTTAATATGTGAAAAGTGTGCTCTCGAATATACTCAGTGAAACCCTAGTAGTAAGTATATCATACAGGGGTTTAGAAAAAAATGAGCCTACTTAACCACTTTCTTGTCCTGCCTACTCAACAAGCCTACTCAATAGTGCCGATTCGGACACAGCCTCTCTCTCTCTCGCTCTCGCTCGCTCGCTCGCTCGCTCTCTCGCTCTCTCGCTCTCTCTCTCTCTCTCTCTCTCTCTCTCTCTCTCTCTCTCTCTCTCTCTCTCTCTCTCTCTCAGCTAGTAGTGTGGCTTCCTCTTGTGGACACTGGTGAAATGAGCAGCGAAAGTACAGGTGGTGAGAAGTTTCATTCAACTCCCTGTGGGATTCAAATCAAGAAGTTGCAAAATTTTTTTTTCTTCAACAAATATTACCCTGCAGCGCCCTCTAGTGTAGAACATTGGCCTCGAGCTGAACTGAAGCGCGTGCGTTCAAGTTTTCCGGCTCCAGCGGGAGGTTCTGCACGCTACGCGTGAGCGGACATGACGGCTTGTGCACAGGGAGTTTAAGGACGAAAGTATGCCTTTTAATTAAACATGCACAGAACAGCCTGGAGCACAGCACTCGCGTTGGATTTAATGAGGTGATCCGTCTTCAGTCGCACAGCTCAGATTCAGCCATTAAGAAAAGTCAAGACAAGACATGCTTCAACGAGTCAAGTGGAGTCCTTTCTCAAAAATAGAAAAACCAGCTGAAACAATAACAAAACAACAAAATAATGGCTGCTTTTATGCATCTGGTCATTAAAGTGTCTTTTTATCACACACACGAGCACACACACACGCACACGCACACGCACACGCACACGAGTACACACACACGAGCACACACACACCGGCACACGCGCACGCACACACACACACACACACGCACACACACACGCACGCACACACACACACACACACTGCAACAGGAGGAACACCATAACAGCGAGATTAATCGTTTTTCTCCAAACATGGTGTTCATAAACGTGCTGTTTATCATTATGTTCTAGCATTTGAGTGGCTTACCTAATATATACCAAGTCAGACTAAGCTCGATAAATTATGCGATACTATCTGTGGATTGCTCCGCTCTTGTACTTCTGCCAAAGCGGTGCCAAAACTACATTCAAGCAGCATGTTGAACCAGCCAGACCTCCTCCTGTATCTGCGCCTGGATTCCACTCCGTCATTGCGCCCGCCCAATCCCAACGACGGGGGAGAAAGGAAACGTGGGCATGCAAATTCACCTGTTTAATTCTGAGAGATAAAATCCGGAGATAAAATCTTTTCCTAGCGACACCAGAGGTGATTGCTCATGGCAATGTATTGCTGTAAATCACAAGCGGGTTCTACGATGCCAAACTGACGTTCGGCGCCTCCCGTGGGCATCCAACTACAAGCGATTTTAATACCTAAAATAAGAACTGCCAACCAACACTGACAGCGGGCGACAGAATGGGCAGGGCCTGGAATCAGTGACCTGATGGTGCCCCGTGGCTGCAGGAGAGGGTGAGTTTGCATCTGGAGAAGAAAGAGGTAGACAGAAGGCTCTTGCAGGGCCGCTTATTTTAAAAAGTTATATTTTAGGGCCTTTCAGCTTTATTGGACAGCACAGTGTAGAGAGAGGGAGAGGGAGAGACACGCGGCGAGGGTTGCACAGCCGGATTCGAACCACCAACGTTAGGGCTCGCGATGAGCATGTGGACGGTGCTCTTACAGGCTACACCGCGAGACCCCCCAGTACTGCTTGTTTTAAGAGAAATGAGAAATCAGTGTCCGCTGAGTTTCACTGTATCACTAATTAGAGGTGTGAAGACAGGTTATATATATTGTTATCATTTGTGTGGTAAAATTTTAGAAAATATCTTCTGTCCTAGGCGTGCTACCACATGCTTTGCACCAAGCAGGAAATATTACTAGTAAGAGTACTCATAACAGCATAACAGTTCCTTTGCTAATGTAAATAATCACTGCTAGCCTTACAATGATGGGGGCTTCTTTTATCTAAAGGTCCCAGTGCATCAGTGCTGCTTGAGTAGCGCTAACAGCAAGAGCTGGTTGAGTAACGTTGACAGTGAGTGCTGGTTGATGCTCAATTCCGCTGCGCCCCAAGCCTGACTAAACATGACGAGGTGGCCTGAGCTTCTCGGATCCGCTCAACCTGCTTTACTGGCACGGCTGTGAATCTTAGCCTGGGTCCAATTGTTTAGGCTTTAATGAATTGCCCGAGCCGTGCACTTCAAAGCTTGGTGAGTCAGGGAGGAGCTTACCATCTGAGACGCACCCATATTTGAACTTGAAACAATTGAATAGACACACCGATTAATGCACAAGTTGATTATGTTGTTCTCAACAAGCACAACATTGTACTGACAGTGGATAGCAACAAGACCAGAAAAATAAGCGAAAAATACACACACATACTCACACACACACACACACACACACACACACACACACACACACACACACACACACACACATACTCACACACACACACATACTCACACACACACACACACATACACACACACACACACACACACATACTCACACACACACACACACACACACACACATACTCACACACACACACACACACACACACACACGTAGGTTGTATGATGCAGAATGCTATTAGATGTTCTTATGACAGATGACAGCGCTACATATGAAGCACTAAGTCAACAAAAAATATATATTATTTTATATAAAGCTTATACAAATTCATATTGTGGTATAGACATACAGTATATCGTATGCAGCACAATTTGAATCATGTGATTGTTCTATTCATCACACAAAAATTTAGCATGCATTCCTCCTTCCACAAAATGAAAGCCTCATGTCCTAGTGCCCTGACAGGATTTATGCTACACAGATGGCATTTTAGCTACTTGCTCCCGGCTGCTAGCTTTATATAGACCTAAGGGGGAAGACACTGCAGGTGCTATACTCAGGTGAGATATTATAAGATGATCTGTGAGTCCCGTTGGCTGGGAGGAAACACACCTGTTGGACCAGGTGAGACTAAGGTGTTTGGTACAGCACAGAGAGATGAAAATCCTCTACGTAGGCCCACCTGTAGACCCTGTCAATTAAAGGTGCAGCTCCACTGAGGCCGATTCTTCTGAGGAGCCCTTTTAAAGGATTTGCCGTCAGACGGTTTGGGGGATTCTCAAGATAATTCTGCAAGTGTTCTTCCTTATACTACAGTTAGCATACACTGCCTGGCCAAAAAAAAAGGTACAAACTCTAATATTTAGTTGGACCGCCTTTAGCTTTGAATACGGCGCACATTCGTCGTGGCACTGTTTTGACAACCTTATAAAACCTCACAACATTTATTTCCATCCAGTGTTTTGTAAATGTTTGGCCAAGATCTTGTATTGACGACGGGAGAGTCGAACCACTTTCAATGGGATTAAGGTCAGGACTCTGGTGGCCAATTCATGTGTGAAAATGATTCCTCATGCTCCCTGAACCACTCTTTTTCACAATTTGAGCCCCATGAATCTTGGCATGGTCATCCTGGAATATGCCCATTGATGAGATAACCTGGTCATTCAGTACATTCAGGTACTCAGCTGACTTCAGTTCATTGCTGCATAACCTAGACCTGACCAATTGAAGCAACCCCATAACATTGCCTCCAGTGGGCACTATGCATGACGGGTGCAACGGCGACTTTTCTTTTGGCCAGGCAGTGTATGTAATTCCTGATGCTTCCGTGTAATAGCTGTAAGACTGAAATTGTGATCCCGGGACACCTGGACACACAACACCGGGGGTGGAAGTCTGTGTACTCTAGGATGTAATAAACAAGAACTTCAATGCCGTAAAAGTCTGCTGGGACCATCTGGCGTAAAGTTTATGACGGTCAAAGAATGTCTCCAGACGTCATAAGCTTGGACTGTCGTAACAACAAGCACACAAAACAGTGCCATAGTGCCCCCACATGGCGTTATCAGGGCAGGTTAAATCTCTGTCCTTAAATATATTTTTCACACACAACACAACATGGTATACATTGCTTTTGTCCTCCAAAAGCTTAAAAACATACAAATGTGATTGATACTTTTGCTACATTGTACAGTATACACTGGAACTAGTCTGGGCACTGGAACATACATTATACACTCTTTCCAGAGAGATAATTATGTATTGTTCAGTTTTTGAGTGTTACATTAGTAAATACATCAAGTTAATGTACCTACATTAACAGGGACAACTAGGGTGTAAATGTAATATTCTCAACAGGAATTCTGGGACATTTGTGGCATTAATATCAATCACATTTGAAAAACTATATAGAGATGGAGATTTTCATGGCAACACAAACTTAGACCTATTCATGTTTGATATCATTTTGATGGTCTCGGTGTGAGTGGTGCAATGGTCTACATGTCCTAAATGTGCAATATGGATGGAAGGTATATTTCATAAACACTGGCATAAGCTGCCGTTGTTAAATTGCCCTTACAGAAAACCATCCTGTGAAACCCCCTAGGAAAGTGCTGACCAGTTTATGGTTTTACGACCTGTTGCGCCCGCCCCTTATTCCCTGTTCCCCAGGGTGTTTGTCTGTGTTTCTTTCTCTCCTGCTTGTCTCTCTATGATGTAGAGGGGGTGAGGGTGACCCCTGCTGGAGGGGTGGCGTCGGTTCTCTGTCAGGTGAGTGTACAATCACTCACCTTGATTGGGAAACCGACGCCACCTGTCAAGCCTGGATAAAGAGGCTGCTCCTACACACTAAGAGACGGCTGCTGCTTCCCTCTCAGACATCCAGCAAGGCCCCTCTCGCAAGGCGTTGCGAGATGGGGAGCTTATACCGAACCTTTTTCTATTAATAAATTATTGTTAAAACGTATGTCCTGTGTGGTCTCCGTTTGTTTATGTCCTGTTTTCCAGCGGGGCATAACAAATGGTGGCAGCGGAGGGATTGTCTGGTGAATATAGCTGGTTTATCGGACAAAACCTATTTGTCGGAATTCGTTGAGTATATTTTGCGTGGAGACATGCAGGAGATAAGATTCGGATGTGTGGAGAGAGGAAGCAAAGACGTCACCCGGATTCTGTTTGTTATCGGGGCGACGTGTGCCGTACCTGTTTTCACGGTAGGTAAGTGAACCATCCTGCACGAGCATCGGTCAATTTGAGTATTGCACTATTCCCTGGTAGGCAAGCGACGGGTTCAGCAGAAGCCCGTTTGGCATTTTGTTAATTTTCGTGGTATTAGCGGCTGAAGCTACGTGCTTGGGTACCTGTCGTGGCGGTGTTGACGGATTATTAAATGGTCTGCTCATACGCCAGCGAGTTTCAGGTTTAAAGTAACCCACCGCAAACCCACGGGGGGGCCTGATAGGTTAGCAGTGCGGGGAAAGGGAATTTACTCTTAACATTGGAGGTTGACCGGGTGTTTGTCCATGATCGTATCGCTTCCTACTTGTGTTGTGGTATTCTAAAACGGGGTGCACAAATAGCGGTAGTGCAATAAGTGTACTCCTTAGATTGGGCTAGTCTCGACGCAGGAGAAATAAGTTCTGTGTTTTTCTGACGTCTGCTATAAATATTTTATTCGGTAACTAAAAGGTTTCCGATAAAATTGTTCCGTGGTGGCGTTGACCAATAGGAGGTGGCGCCTGTTTAATAGCTGATGTTGTCAGGGCTTGTTAAGCTTTGGGGGTGTGGCCTGAAGAAAGGCGCACCGTTTGTATTTTGTAGGACATAGGTGAAAAACTGTAGGCTTCATGGTTACATTATTGTGGAGTAGTTTTGATACATTGTTCCACGTTCTTACGCTGTGAGGTGTTCATGCAGAGTAGACGCGGTGGGTTAGTTAGCTTGCATGCCGACCCAAAAGTAAATGAATTCTTGTTGCGTCCCTCCCCTACCAGTTTCCACCTGCTAAATCGGAGTGAGCTGTGCTTGCTTGCGGCTTATTGGGAGGTGTCATTAATAGAATCTTTACCTATATCGGCACTTAAAGACTTGTTGTTTGCGCTTGCCGTAACCAGAGGTTTAATAATTAAAAAGATGTCTGACAGAAGATAGCGTGTCCCTGCAAGTCCGCTTGGCGGAGATAGAGCTGGAGAAAGAGAAATTAAAACTGCAGAATAATCTGGAGCTTGCTAAATTGCAGTTAGAGGAAAACCGGTTGCAGTTGGAGGAAAATAAATTGTCCCTTGAACGAGATAAACAGCGAGAGTCCGTAAGGTTTCGTGAGTGGCAAGAGACATTGCCCGCTGAGGAACGCACAATGAATGAAAGTTTTTCTGCTGTGTCTAGATCAGAACGAAATTGTGGCCTATCTTCTAACCTTCGTTTAGTTCCAAAATTCAACGAACGTGATCCTGAAACCTTTTTCATTTTGTTTGAACGTTTGGCGAGGAATAGAGAGTGGCCAGATTGTGATCAAATATTAATGTTACAATGTGTGTTAAGCGGAAAGGCTCAGGAAGCGTTTTCCGCCCTGGATACTGAGGTGTCGTCTTATGCGCAAGTGAAAGAGGCTGTGCTGAGGGCTTATGAACGTGTTCCCGAGAGTTATAGACAACGCTTTAGGAAATGGAAGAGAGGTGATAAACAGACACATGTGGATTTTGTGAGGGAGTTGGAATCTCACTTTACTCGGTGGTGTAAAGCGTCCCAGGTGGAGACGTTCGATGGGTTATGCGAGTTGGTAATTCTTGAGCAGTTAAGGAATTCGGTCACTGATTCGGTCGCAACCTACCTCAGTGAACGGGCTCCTAAAACTGCTGCTATTGCAGCTGTTTTGGCTGATGACTTCGTATTAACCCATAAAAACAGTTTAACTGGCTCCCGCTTTCGGGGTCAAGAGCAGCGGGATGCTCCTAGATTTAATCGGCGTCCGGGTGTAACTGATAGCGCGCCCCAAATAAGATCTGTTCCCGGTACAAATGGCAAGTATGAAGCTTCCCGTATTTGTCATTCGTGTAAAAACCGAGGTCATTGGAAGGGAGAGTGTCCCGTGCACAAAGACGCGAAGTCTGTTCCTGGTGTAACTCCAGTTACTAAATTTGCTGCTTTTGTAGCACATGCGATTAATACACCAAACCCGGCTGTTGTCCATGTGAAGTCGTCCGGTCGACCCTCTTTTGAGAATAACGTTTTGGTAAAAGAGTACACTCCGTTTGTCACTGATGGCTTTGTCTCTTTGATAGGTAACTCCACTAAATGCCCTGTGCATATTCTCCGGGACACAGGAGCTGCCCAGAGTTTTGTGGTGGGAACTGTTCTGCCCTTTTCTTCGCAGTCGGCTACTGGGGACAGTGTGTTGGTCCGTGGTATCGGGTCGATGCAGCTAAATGTTCCGTTGCACTGCGTTAAATTAGAGTCTGAGCTCGACCGGGGCGAGGTAGTGGTTGGAGTTTTGCCTGAGCTGCCCGTGGAAGGTGTTGATGTGATACTGGGAAATGACTTGGCCGGTGCGTTGGTGTGGGGAGAGACCCCTGTGGTGGTTACCCCGAAGCCCACGTCGTCTGGAGAGCTAGACGACCTGGCTAAACGGTACCCTTCGGTGTTTCCGGCGTGTGCAATCACGCGAGCGATGGCCAAAAAGCACCGAGAATGTGGCTCAGATCACAGTAAAGATTTTAGCTTGCCTCCACAAACCTGTGCCCCTGAACCACCACAGGTAAAAGACGAATATTTTCCATTAATTGAGCCATTGCTCTCAATCTCTCGCGAGGAAGTGATCGCTGCTCAACAGAGTGATTCTACGCTCCAACCATTATTGACAATGGTTAGCCCTAAGGCTGGTCGAATGGATGCCCCTTCGGGGTATTATTTGAACGATGGTTTATTGGTCCGTAAATGGGGATTTAGAGTGGGTTCCTACCAAGGAGATGACGTTACACAAATTGTAGTACCCTTAAACTTCAGAGATCTCGTGTTACGCGCCTCGCATGAGAACATAGCTGGTCATTTGGGTGTAAGAAAGACCTATAATCGAATTCTGCGTCAATTCTTTTGGCCACGTTTAAAGCGGGACGTAGCTGCTTTTTGTAAAGCGTGTCATGCTTGTCAGATCTCGGGTAAGGGTAGTAAGAAAATTCGTGCTGCTCCGTTGTATCCCATTCCAGTTGTGGAGAAACCTTTTTCCCATCTGCTTATTAACTATGTAAATGATTTTCGGTTGCGACTGTACCGAGCCTGTAAAACCGCTAGAGACAATATGGTTGTCTCCCAAGACAAAATGAAACGTCTGTTTGATCGCCGCGCTGAAAGCCGTCACTTTCAGCCTGGGGATCAAGTCCTTGCTCTGTTGCCGGTGATTGGCTCTCCATTTCAAGCCCGGTTCAGTGGACCCTATACCGTAGAGAAGTGTGTTTCTGAACGAAACTATTTGATTCGGACTCCGGACAGGAGAAAATGTTTGCAATTATGTCATATTAATTTATTGAAGCCATATGTTTCGGCTACCTGCTCGGCAGTGCCTTGTAGATCAGAACGCGAATCAGAGGTTAATGCGCTGGAGTTTATTTTTGCAGGGTTACTCGCTCCAGATTCTGCATATACGGGGCCGGGAAAACGTGGTGGCTGACGCGCTCTCCCGGGCGCCTATGCCTTTCATGGCTGATATTTAGTAGGTCAGGTTATTGCTCTTTAGAGTATCAATTAGTATCCTGTTTAGTATTCCTTGAGCTATGGTGCTGGGTAAATTAATGTCCTATAGTGTATATTATTGTGTCCTGCTAGCAGTGTTGTTATAGATAAGTTTATTGTATAGGGTAAGAATGTGAAGCATGGTGGTTCCTTGCCTAATTATATGGTGCTGCTTTTTGTTACCAAGTTGTGTTCTAGGTGGTGTTGAAGCCGGTCCGGACCGGGTCTCCTTTTTGTTGCTGACTTCTTCTCAGGGCCCGAGATGAGTTGGTGTCGAACGGGGAGCCCGGGACGGGCCGGTGGAGCCATGTGATACCATAGTGGTAACTAATATCTAACATTGTAATGGCTGGGAGCGTGCTTCTTGTACTTGGGTGTAAATGTATTCGTGTATGGGTGACTAATATGCCCGCCGGGGGTCGGAGCTCTTGAAGCCGTGGAGGCTTCGCTTTAAGGGGGGAGGTGTTGCGCCCGCCCCTTATTCCCTGTTCCCCAGGGTGTTTGTCTGTGTTTCTTTCTCTCCTGCTTGTCTCTCTATGATGTAGAGGGGGTGAGGGTGACCCCTGCTGGAGGGGTGGCGTCGGTTCTCTGTCAGGTGAGTGTACAATCACTCACCTTGATTGGGAAACCGACGCCACCTGTCAAGCCTGGATAAAGAGGCTGCTCCTACACACTAAGAGACGGCTGCTGCTTCCCTCTCAGACATCCAGCAAGGCCCCTCTCGCAAGGCGTTGCGAGATGGGGAGCTTATACCGAACCTTTTTCTATTAATAAATTATTGTTAAAACGTATGTCCTGTGTGGTCTCCGTTTGTTTATGTCCTGTTTTCCGGCGGGGCATAACAGACCGTCTGCAGCCAGATCAAACCCAGAATTTGAACATTTAAGGAAAGGGAACAAAGCCATTGGGGAAGCTGTAATCCAGACTTTCCCACACATCTAACCTCAGGTCACTGTGTGTAGCGATTGCCAGGTATGACTAAGTATTTCTTCTGTACTGTATTTGAATTTGGACTGTTCAATCTGTAACTGTATATTGATAATTTAAGTAAGTAACCTACCTGGTAATAAATTAGTTAAACTTGATTTGTGTGGTTTCTCTGAAAATTGACGTATTATCTCTGTGCACCGGTAATGGGTTGATTAATTTCCTCAGTCATGGTTATCCCCTCAGCTGGTCTAGGGAGGTTGACTATTTAAGCTTAATGTATCACGGAGTATTGCACCTGTAGAACTATGTCTTAAAGTAGATCACCTCCGCCTGGCGGTTATACATGTTGAGCACAGTGGTTGCCAATATTCCTTTAGTCGGTCCCTGAGTCTTAACCATAGAGTATACCGCACAAAGTGGCTTCTTCCGCAACCTCTGAGATAACCGCAGATATCTAGTCAGCTGTGAGTCGTGTACGTTAAGGGCCCAATGTAACGCGCGGTGTTAACAGACACATCCAGCTCAGAGAACCGTCTTAAAAGTATGAGAGTCCTTTAACAAATCAAGTGGAAATTGTACATACTAAATTATAATATTAAATGGAGTCAGATAAACGAGTACAGAATCAGCGTTGGTGGCTGATGATTTACTGTAATATACAGAGGCTGTTCTTTGGATAAACTGGGGTCAAGGTAGACCAGACTAAAAGCGGAAGGTAACGTGGTACGAGTACCTTTGATTCGTGGTCCCTTATTAGCTAATCCCGTGAATCTAAAGAGCAGTCTAACCCGGTTGCAAGAATATTAATATTTCTTTATGAACTTTAATAATTTTCCCTTTTCCCACAGCAATAGCGAAATAAATCACACTTAAACCTTCGCTCCGAGCTATTCCCTCATTGGTCTAGCAGCGCGGAGATTTACATAGAGAAGACCAGGGCCCAATTTCCCAAAAGGATCTTTATCTTCGGCCATTTTATTTTTGGTTTATATTACTTTCATTGTTTGTTTGTTTTTCGTCATTCTCCCTCTCCCTATATTTATTATTATTATTATATTTTTTATGTCAGTAAATTTGAATAATTTTAATCATAAAATGAATAAAGCACAAACACAAAACACTCTAAAATGATCTTAACTCTAAGATACTTTTGGAAAACGGGACCCAGATTATAAATTGTGACTTCACGTTTCTATAAATGGACATACAACTTCTATGTTTATGTAGGGAAAGCTCTGAATTGGCTTTTAACTGTTCTTTTTTTTTTTTAATGGGAGTACAAATAATCTGTCACTTCATCATCACAGAATTATCAGAGGGAGAGCAGTTTATGGTCTACGCACAGTGTATATAACAAAAATACTGAAATCCACCAAGCCCCATCATATGGAGGATATGGACTGACCTTTGACCTTGGAGCAGTGCCATAAATGGACAGCTTCTTGCGGTTTCCACCATTGGACCAATTGACACCATCCCCATCCAGAGCTGTTCCGGAACCGTCCGATTCATTCTGGCTGGAGAACAAAACACACATACATTTGAGCACACTGGAGGAAAGCAGACCGGGCCATGGTTGCCTAATGTGACCTGCGGGGCATCCTTCAGGCATCACAACAGGCCAGGGTTGCCAAATTTGGCTTATGGAGCATTATTCCAGCATCACTCCTGCATAATATTTAAGTATTTTTGTCAAAATTATTGTGCCCGGGTATAGCATTGTATGGCCTTGAAAACCTAAATGTAGCTTAAGTTCAATCAGTAATTGACCATAAAACTCCTAGAAAATCAGAGTATCGTATTTATTTTTGCACTGTATGAGACTGGAGCTCTTAAGCTTATGCATGTAACATAAATGTAAGTTGATAAGATGATTCCTGAGTGGAAACACAGACAGAGAAGTGTGCACAGACATCTTGGTTCTTCACTCCTCTCCCTCAGCTTAACGGTTCCAGAATACCTCCTAATTTCCTGTAGACAGCACATGACCATACCATAAATCATCACATTTAACCCTTGTGTTCGCTGTGGGTCCAATTGACCCATTTAAAACTTTTAATAAAAGAGGAATGACATTTCTAAGAGATGCATTTCATAATCATTGACTAAATCAGTGTATATTTGGTTCTTGTTTTGTGTTCCTATTTGTTGTTCATCATCCTGTATTTTAATATGGTTTTTTGAATATAAGATAAAGATGAAAAATTATTGAGAATGTCAGTTCCAAACAATAAGTATCCACAGTCTACTAATAATGAAAAAATGTTTCATTTCAAATTTTATTATATAAAGCACATCATCATCACAAATGAATGACACCTTGTCATTGCTAAATGTGATATACTGGAGGTAAATGGCAACAATTAGCCACATACAGAGAGATAAATTGAGATAAAGGTAATCTATATTGAGACATTTTTATTTCTGTATTGATTTAAAATCCCAATAAAGTCCTGGGTATATCTGACCCAGGCTAACAGTGACAGGTGCTATTAAGTAAACAGAACACAAAAGGTTAATATTTCCAAAATACCTTTGCACACAGCTCATTTCCTGTAGCCAGTGCATTACTGTATCATAAAAGATCGTGTTTAAGGACACGTGGCGTCACTTCAACGTGCAGGTGCATATTGTGCATGCTTCATGTACTTCACATGCTACATGCTACATGTATTTCACATGCTACATGCTACATGCTTAGTAGGGAACATTGGGACTTACCTGTTGTTGCACTACGGTTCCTTTTACATGAACACAAAAGCAGGAAGTAAGAACTGACGTAGCGCATACACTAGCGCCAGGTTGATGACTTGTTTGATTATTGTTATCCATTGTTTTTCATTAAAACAAGTGAGCAAATGGAACGTGGTTCTTATTTATAATCAAACAAGGACTACGACAGTCAAGGAGACGTCATCACCTCACCACCCCGCACAGAGAAGAAGACAAGCTGGTGCGCGAACGGATCACGGCGAGAGGTAACGATAGCTAACATTAGCCGCCCGGGAAGCTGTATAACTCCTGCACGCGCATCTAAGCAAAAGACGTTACTGTGTGTGAGGTAGAGTCAGCTACTGCACTTCTTCTATCAGTCCACTAGATGGAGCCATCGTGCTGCAGTGAAGTGAAGTGAAGAGCAGCTCACATTATGCTCAGAAGACCATTTACATTCACTGACTCACGCTGACTGGATTTGGGTTGGAGCTTCATTAATTCATTACTCAAAAATAACTGTGCCATGGCTCCTGTGGATGTACAATGCCCAATCGAGGGCTGTGACTATATAGCCACACATGAAGAGACTGCAGTTGTAGTAGCCATGCTGAACATACACGCTACTGCACACACTGCACCCCCCAGGGAGTCGGGTGCGAACACCAAGATGGAGAAGCTCAAGCGTCCCTCCATAGCCCTGGCAGGGACAGCTGAGGCCTGGTCATACTTCGTAACCCGCTGGGGTGAGTACAGGACGGGGACTAAACTCACCGGCCGTGACGTCGTCACACAGCTGTTGGAGTGTTGTGAAGAGGACCTGAGGAAAGACCTCACCCGAGCAGCGGGCAGGAGCCTAGTGGACAGTAATGAAGCAGACGTCCTCGCTGCCATGAAAAAACTTGCCGTCCGCGTGGAGAACACCATGGTAGCTCGTGTGGCCCTGTCCAACATGCGTCAGGGTCATGAAGAACCCATCCGATCGTTCCACGCCCGCTTAAAGGGGCAGGCGGACACATGTAAATACGAGATGGTCTGCACTAAGGAGGGATGTGACCAGATCAACGACTTCACAGAAGAAATCCTGCGCGACGTGGTTGCCCGTGGCATCGCCGACCAAGAGATACAACTCGATCTGCTCGGCGAGAAGAACCAGGATATGCCATTAAGGGACATGATAGAGTACATTGAAGCCAAGGAGTCTGGGAAGCGCTCCGCATCGCGCTTGCTTCACTCTCAGAGCACGGACACAGTCAGCAGCTCATATCGGCGAGGGAGACAACAGGATGTCCGCACCAAGGGCAGTACGAGGCTGGAGAAGCTCAAGGCCAAACCTGAAGGGACATGCATCTACTGTGGCGAAATGGGCCATGGCAAAACACCGCAGTGGAGCACGAGGCGCGCCGAGTGTACTGGATATGGAAAAAAATGCCGGAAATGCGGCCGCCAGAACCACATTGAGAAGGTCTGCCTGGGCGGCCGATCAGCCGCGCAGCCACCCGTAGGGACAGACGGGGCGTATGATGAACAAGCGGCAGCAGTTGCTGAACTATGCACCCTCACCATGGCCAACGCAGCTGATGAGCCACGTACACTCCCCCTCGCTCACCACCTGTATGATGGCATGTGCGACAAATGGATAAAGCGTGCATCTAACACACAGCCTTACATCAGCCTCACCCTCACCACTGTACGTGAAGATTACAGAGCGCTGGGCTTTGACCTGCAGAAACACACCCGCGCAGTGACTCTACCTGCCATGGCTGACACCGGGTGCCAGAGCTGCCTGATTGGCCTCAAAGTGGCACGACGGATGGGCCTGAGCACAGAGGACCTCATTCCTGTGTCTATGACCATGAGGGCTGCAAACAACGAGGGGATTCGGATCCTTGGAGCCGCGGTGGTCAGATTCGCCGGCAACAGTAACGACGCACGAAGATTGGAGACACGCCAGATTGCATACGTGACAGACACGTCAGATCGTGTATTCCTCTCCCGCACAGCCTGCGTGGGTCTGGGCATGATCTCAGAGACCTTTCCAACGCTAGGGGAGGCGAACCTGGCATCCTCCGAGCCATGTGATTGCCCACAGCGTGCGACTCCGCCAGCCAGGCCGACCATACTCCCTATGCCAGCGACCGAAGCGAACAGGGAGGCGTTAAAGGAGTACTTACTCAAGACTTACGGCCAGAGCACGTTCAACACATGCCCTCACCAACTCCTGCCGGAGATGTCTGGCCCACCACTCCGTCTCATGCTCAACGAGGATGCAACACCAGTTTCCTACCACACGCCAATTCCTGTGGCATTACACTGGCAGGATGAAGTGAAGGCAGGCCTCGACCAGGATGTTCGCCTCGGCGTGCTGGAGGAGGTGCCTGTCGGCACACCGGTGACATGGTGTCACCGTATGGTGATCTGCGCGAAAAAGAACGGCAAGCCGCGGCGCACTGTTGACTTTCAGGCCCTGAACAAGCACGCCCTTCGCGAAACCCACCACACTCAGTCCCCATTTCACCAAGCGAGGCGCGTCCCCAGCGGGAAGCGAAAGACTGTGTTTGATGCGTGGAATGGTTACCACAGCGTCCCCCTGCACGAGGACGACCACCACAAGACAACCTTCATCACCCCCTGGGGGCGCTATCGGTACCTCAAGGCCCCGCAGGGGTACATAGCATCAGGGGACGGCTACTCACGGCGTTACGACGAGATTGTCACCGACATCGGTAACAAGACCAAGTGCGTGGACGACACACTGCTGTGGGCTGACACAATCGAGGGCAGTTTCTTCCAAGCAGTGGAGTGGCAGGACGTCTGCGGCCGGAATGGTATCATCCTCAACCCGGAGAAGTTTGTCTTCAGCGCTCCCACGGTGGACTTCGCAGGCTTCACCATCACCATGACCGACGTGCGGCCATGTAGCCGTTACCTGGAGGCAATCCATGACTTCCCGCAGCCACGCAACATCACTGACGTCAGGTCGTGGTTTGGACTGGTCAACCAGGTGTCCTACGCCTTCAGCATGGCCGAGCGCATGCAGCCATTTCGGAGGCTCCTGCAGAATGGGGTGCGCTTCGAGTGGACCCCGGAGCTGGAGGCTGCTTTCCGTGAGTCGAAGGATGTGATCGTCCATGAGATTGAGTGCGGCGTCCGCATCTTTGATAAGGCCAGACCCACATGCCTCGCCACGGACTGGTCAAAGGAGGGCGTCGGCTTCTGGTTGCTTCAGAGACACTGCCAATGCTTGCCTGTCAGGCCCTTCTGCTGTGCTGAGGGATGGAAGGTGACCCTAGTTGGCAGCAGGTTCACACATGCGGCAGAGTCCAGATACGCACCCATAGAGGGCGAGGCCCTTGCCGTCGCGGACGCCTTGGACAAGGCTCGCTACTTTGTGCTAGGCTGCGAGAACCTGATCATTGCCGTCGACCACAAGCCGTTGCTGAAGGTGCTCACGGACAGGGCACTGGACAACATACCCAACCCCCGCCTCAGGAACCTCAAGGAGAAGACCCTCCGCTATCGCTTCCGTGTCATACACGTCCCTGGCATGAAGAACAAGGCGGCAGATGCCATGTCACGCAGGCCTGTCGGCACCTCTACGCCACCACTCATGGACCTTCCAGATGACGACACTGCCGTGGTGACCCACACGTCACCCGGCACACACACCGACGTCCTATCACTCCTGCGCCGGGCTGAGCCGGCGGATGACGACGACGACGATGACGACGAGGGATCTGACCTGTCGTGGTGTGCTGCAGGCCTCGAGTCATTGCAGTCAGTGACCTGGGACCGTGTCAGAGAGGCCACCAGCAGTGACGCCGATATGCGCACGTTGGAGGAGATGGCGGCGGATGGCTTCCCCGAATCTAGGGTCGGGATGCCTGAAGGGATTCGCGGACGGGGTGGTCCTGTACAAGGACAGAGTGGTCGTACCACCCTCACTCCGCGGTGAGGTGCTAAGCTCCCTGCATGCCGCCCACCAGGGTGTCTCTATGATGACCGCACGTGCAGAGTCCTCTGTGTTCTGGCCTGGGATATCAGCTGACATCAGAGCCACTCGAGATAACTGCGGACACTGCCACCGGATAGCTCCTTCTCAGCCTGCAGCGCCACCGACCCCACCCATCCCTGCCACCTACCCCTTCCAAGCGGTGTGCTCTGACTTCTTCACACATAGGGGTGTGCACTACCTCGTGACAGTGGATCGTTACTCCAACTGGCCCGTCATTTCGAGGTTGGCGGGTGGTGCTGCTGACCTCATATGTCACCTGCGTCGTGCCTTTGCAACGTACGGGGTGCCTGAGGAGCTCGCGTCGGACGGGGGACCGGAGTTCACTTCCGCCGAGACGAGGTCCTTCCTACACAGATGGGGCGTGCACCATCGCCTCTCCTCGGTTGCCTTCCCCCACAGCAACTGTCGCGCGGAGATCGGGGTGAAGACCATGAAGCGGCTCATTGCCGACAACACGGGCCCGAAGGGTGATCTGGACTCTGATGCTGTGCAGAGGGCAATACTGCAGTACCGTAACACGCCCGACCCTGACACAAAGATATCCCCGGCCATGTGCGTTTTCGGCCGCCCGATACGCGACTTCATCCCAATTCATCCCGGCAAGTACAGGCCCCACGAGACTTGGCGTGAGACGTTGATGGCGAGGGAGGAAGCCCTCCGCAGACGCCACATTCGCATGGCTGAGGTGTGGGCAGAGCACACTAAACGCCTCCCACCGCTCGTGGTGGGGGACTTGGTCCGCATCCAGAACCAGACGGGTCCCCATCCTAACAAGTGGGACAGGACGGGCGTCGTCGTGGAGGTCCGTCAGCACGACCAGTACGTGGTCAAGGTGGACGGTTCTGGCAGGATCACACTTCGGAACAGGAGATTCCTGCGCAAGTTCCGGCCTGTTCGCGACGAACTGCCGCCACCCCGGACTATCTTCGATGATCTGGCAACCCGGGTTGCCGCGCCGGTGCCCCGCGTGGTGCCCTATCTACCAAGCCACATTGATGTCCCCGTGGTGCCCACGACGGAGGCGGGACCTTCTCCGCCACCTGTTCTGCCTCTGCCAAGTGTCCCCCGGCCCGGGACACAGCCTGCTCCCGTTCCACCGGCGCCACCGAGCCAGGATGTGCCAAGGCACACCGTCCGCCCGCCACCTCTGACTGCCCCTGAGGCCCAGTTGGCCTCTTCCCCCCCGAGACCCTTGGCATCTCAGCCACCGGCGGCCCTGCGCCGGTCCTCCAGGGTGGCCAGCGTGCCTGCATGGCACAAGGACTATTCTATGGATTAGGCTTGCACTGTTTTGTATTGGCCGTAGACATTCTAGCTCTTGTTCTGTTCTGTTGGACTTAGTCCTTTTTCAGCCTTTAGTTTGGTTGTGTTAAAGGCTTGGGGGGAGATAGGGAACATTGGGACTTACCTGTTGTTGCACTACGGTTCCTTTTACATGAACACAAAAGCAGGAAGTAAGAACTGACGTAGCGCATACACTAGCGCCAGGTTGATGACTTGTTTGATTATTGTTATCCATTGTTTTTCATTAAAACAAGTGAGCAAATGGAACGTGGTTCTTATTTACTTAGGCTACATACTATTGTGCTCCTATGGTACATTTTAAAGATATATCAGCCACATCCCAAAAATTTGGGATTTTCACGGATTCCGTTTAGATCTGATAGCGTATCACATTGCGGAGTCACACACTCACACTCCAAACGCACTTTCCACATTATTTCACACCTTCCCCTCCATCACACCGGATGGGACCACATTAACTTGTCTATTTGCTTAGCAAATACCCTTATACAGGGTAACTTGCATCTAGCATAAAAGCTTGTATTGTTCCTCGCTAAGGCAAATTAGAATACCACTCAAATCTGAAACTCGACAAAGGACCGAACCTGTTCCAGCAAGGACGGAGAGATCGCCATGGTAATGGCTACAGCAGAGGATGTACATTTTGAAGAATGATGCTGGAGACTTATTTGAAAAAACGGGTTCAACAACTTTCTTCATCTGCTCTCCCACACCCCTCCTCCTGGACACACCCAATTTGTCACCTCATCAATCACTGCAGCAATCTGTCAGCGCAGCGGCTAAACCCCTGTGTGTGTGTGTGCAAAGTGGATGAGTTTCTATGCATTTATGTAAACAATGGCACAATGCTTCTCTTGTGTGGACTATTGAAAGGGCCTCAAGCAGAAGTGCGGCTTCCTGTCAGGGCCTCGGCTAACCAGCCGTTCGACACAAAATCTCATCGCAGGGACAGACGAGGTTAAAACGAAGGGCCGTATCAGCGAGGCCGGGCCAGACGTAATCTGGCAGCGGAGGGGCTGTGTGGGACCCGGTCTGGCGTACCCCGTCGCCACGCCCCACAGCGTTTTCCATATCCAAATCCACGGCCGGCCAAGTCCGCTGTACCTTTAACCCTGCGATGCGCACGCCTGTCGAAACCAGATTGCGCTCCTCTCGTAGGATGCCGACTGACAGGCAAACATGCGGGGAATGTGAGTCGAGCGCTTCTCTCTCTGCGAATTAAATTGCGTCTCTGTCGCGCCTTTACCTCCAGTCCGTGGGGCACGTGCGGTATGTGTCATACGGTGCTCGTAAATCCAGCCTCCATTTGTGCGTGTGTTAGCATATAACTACTGTTGGTAAATGAAAGGGTCTGTTTGTGTGAGTTATGAATTGGCGGGAGTGGACTCCTCGCCTCCTGAGGTATGTGAATACACACATCAGAGGGTAGGGGAGGTGGAGATGGGATGCATGAGATGCCTTGCCCTAGTCTCTCAGTAGCCTAAATTGCACCTGGCCTGCCCCCTCAAGCAGTCGACTGTCAGGTTAAAAATGCGCAGGTGAAAAGGCACAGTCAAGTGTGACATCTCCCAAACCAAAGCTCATGTGCGCCAATTCATTCCTGATAATTAGGACTGTCACACTGGGCTTCTACATCAATCTCAGGGCTCACACAGCTTTGGGTCGGTGAGGACACTAAGAGCCTGATTTACTGAGACCTTTAGCGTGTGCGAAACCTCTCAGCACACACAACACGCAGTATCTCATCTCTATTTTATAAATCACATAAATCCCATCGTTAAAAAAAACAAACTTAAATCTAATTAAGCTGTGCCACTGTATTTTGTGGGGGAAAAAAAGAGCCATTCTCTGCCACCGAAGATGAAAAGTTTAGTTGGAGCCCCGCCCCTATTTTTTTCATGTAAGGAAGTCAATGCCCCATTTCTGCCCATCGTCTTGATTGATGGGTATTCCAACTGCCAAAAATTTACATTTGCCCGCTTATTTCAAACTGTTTTCCAAACTGATTCTGCTCCTGAAATAAGTAAAATAAATAAACAAATGCTTGGACTTCAGTGCCAATGACTGATAAATACCTTAGGGAAATATAAGATGGAATAACACACATGCCTCCAAGCATAGAGCTCATTCCTTGCATCCCAGTGAACATTTTTGTGTTGAAAAGTGGGTGAAACGCAGTCTTGCTTTCAGGTGAAAAACAGGCAAAATTTGGTTGAAAAGTAAAAGTTTTTTTTAACCCAGCTAGGATGTAGCCTGGCTATATCAGGGCAAAACCTGAGCTGAATTAGGGCTAAATTGAGCTAAATTGAGCTAAATTGACATGTTTTTGACATAAACGTCTCTCAACCTGAGATTTCCACGCATCTAGACAACTATATTCCAGCTTTTGCTCACTGGGATAGGAATAACATAGTTAACATTTGACTATTTGACTGTGTGGGCCATATCCTGCTACAGCTGAAATGTGATGGGGAGCAGGCAGAGTCCGGCCATCTTTTCCCACTTCTGGCTTTCAAAAGGTGGCAAAAGGTGAACCATTTTTGGAAATAATGTTTATCGTTAAAAATTCACTTTCACAGAAATTAAATGTATTGCAATATACTGAAATTATATATTATCAAGGACAGAAAAGATACTGAAAGACTTCACAATATTTACAAATTGTTGCTACTTTATAAATATGTATTTACTGTATGTGTTTAAATCATGTACTGTATGCATTTTGGTACATTCCATTTTCCTAAAGAAAGGCTATTGATTTATTTACGATTCTATCAAAATATACAGTGTCTGTCTGATTCGTTTAAATACCATAAGAAATTCCAGTGCAAAAATATTCACTTTTAATTACAATGCCAGTCTACTAGCATTACAAAACTATAGTTTGACAAGTTGATTTGTATTATAATATAATACAGTACATCAATAATGGATGCCTGAACTTTCAAGTTAAATGTCCATTCTCTAGTCTTTGTTCACACTACAGACACACTACTCCATTAGCATTCTTCATGAAAATAAATCTTGTATAATGCATTAAAACAGCACGCACATTACAGCATTTCCCCCTTACAGCCTTGTCTGTAGGCAGATAAATGTTTAATTATCTTGCTGGGTATTAATTTATTAGAGATAGACAGATAAACTTCTGGCCAAGTTTCACATTACAGCCCTCTCTTGGTATTGCATTTTTTACAATATAATCAGGGTGCACAACTCATGCTTAAATAATGTATAGCTAATGCATGACTCATCATGAATGCATGCATGATGTATCATAAACTCGTATGGCTCAATATTAATAAATGATCAAGGCACTATTAGTTCACGTGATTACTTAACACTTAATGGAACATCATTTTATGAATGTTAACTCAGTTAACTAGTCATCAAATTAGACTTAAGAGGCTGATTGCACTGGTCTCACCCACTTAACTGGTCTACAGCTAATGACAAGTTAATTAGTGTATGACTTAACTGTGAGTTAAAATTCATAAACTAATGATCCATTAAGTGTTAAGTAATCACATGAACTAATAGTGCCTTGATCATTTATTAATATTGAGCCATAGGAGTTTGTGATACATCACGCATTAATTCTTGCATTAAATCATGATTAGCATGACATAAGCATCAGTTGTGTACCCTTATTAAAGTGTTGCCATATTTTTGGCTCGTTTTCAGCCAGGCGCAGATAAATACAATAGAGTCAGTGGGTTCTGACCTGTGGTTCCATTCTCCTTAGCAAGTGCCCTTATCCAGAGCGACTTACACAACCTTTAGCATTTTTACATAGCATCCATTTCTACAGCTGGATATATACTGAAGCAATTCAAGTTATGTACCTTGCTCAAGGGTACAACGGCAGGTGTCCTATGTGGGAATGGAAATGGCAACCTCTGGGCTACAAGCACAGTTCCCTCCCCATTAAGCTACACTGCCACCCATTTACTTGCCGAATAGCTACGTAAAGATGTTCCACTGGATTGTCATCTTGAGTTCCGTGTTTCAACTTCACGCCATTTTCGGAACTGCGGTGTTAGCATTTTTACTGACATAAGTGTGGTCTGGGCTCAGATGCCTTTTAATGCTGGGGAAAATATTTTTACCCAAGAGGATTTTCTTTCCCTGCATGGTGGTATAATCCACAACGTGTACTGTATGATTATGCAGGACTACACATATCTGCAGGAACTGGATGACCACAAATAACTGAACTTACACATTATTTTAAGAGCTATAGAACTTTAAGTACCAGGGATCTGTAACAAAAACAAAAAAAAACAGTATGTCAAATACAACCAGTCCAATATATTAATTAATTGAACACTGGCTACACAGCCCTGCTGAACACGCACTGCAATGGCCCTGCTGAAAATCAAAGAGATGGATCGGATGTGTGCTCGTTGTCAGAACAGGGATCAAAACCAGGTCAGAGAGTGGAACAGAGACACACCATTGTGTTAGTATCGTCTTCACCCTTGTTGCCAGTGCCAACAGAAGTGCTGTTTTACAAAAACTGCATTGCACAGGTACTGTACCTCACAGTGCTCGCTCTCAAATGAGCGAAGCAGAAAGGGGTAGCCATATTTTAGTCCTACAAAAGCACAAAATATATTTATATTTTTTAAAACAAGTTAAACTTATGACATCATCCAGAACAGGCTTTGCTAGAACTGACACAGCTCTAGCAAACAGAAGTAGCCAAGTCAAGTACAGACTATGCAAGGTATGATTCAATAAAAAATAAAACAAAATCTGGAAGCTAAGAGGCAGTTTGGCACGGACTCTGCAAAAAACAGTCTAGAACACTGCCGCAGCCCTCGTTACACAACAGACACTGAATCCTCGACGCAGGGAAGCCACGGGCTTGCGTCCTATATTAAAGCCTGTTGATAAACAGCTCAAAAGTGTGTCAAACTGTCACCTTCATAATCCTTATGAAGAGGAACACTTAATAAAGAGCGGTACAGTAACACGACTTTGAGAATTAAGTTTAAATTAGTACATTAGCACCATGGGAAAGTAATTTGGCTACAATGTGTTTCAATAGCACACCCTGTGCTGAATTGGCCACTATCCATCCACACTAGTTCATTACTAGGCAAGGTCCTCCAAATGTACATTGTGCATGTGTGTAAAGACTCAATGAGTGAAGTGTTTTATTAATCTTCTGCCTGTTTACCCAGACACGCACAGGAACATAGGCAACATATCAATGTTTACACAAGTTACCTTATTGGAGCCAATAAAAACACAGATGACAAACGTTAGCTTATTGGAGCCAATAAAAACACAGGTGACAAACGTTGCTTTCTAAAATGACAGACCACATGATGCAAGTGCAAACCATGCCAGTGCTGATTGTGTTCACGGTAACCGGCCTTTAAAAAAATGGGATGGAGAGGCACATCCTGCTCACAACAGCGAAAACAAAATCTTTAAAAAGGAGAGAAGCCGAATGATACCTCCGCGGGGTTCATTTCATAGAGTTTTATCAGATAAAAGTCACTGCTAACTGCACTCAAAAATATGCAGAAGAAATGATTTGTGCTGTAGAGGGTGTGACATTACATCAGCAGAAGTCTCATGCAACCCACACAGTGGTATGTCTGTTGTGCTTAGACAAGGCATGGGGACTGGTCACGGATGGAGGGAGATTGCCTACACATGGGGTAGCAGGGGATACGCTGAAGATCAATTTGCAGGTTTGACGCTAGAGTCGTACTCTTGACTAAAGGTCTTGTTCCTTGTCTTTGGTCTCATTCATAAGCTGCAACAAACACACGCTACACCAGTGGTGCCCAATCATTTGCCATTGAGGGCTGAGAAGTGCGCAGGTTTTCATTCCAACCAATCACTGCACCTCTTGGTTTCATTAACACACCCTCAACCAGAGGGGATGTAACTAATTAGTGAAATCAGCAGGTGAAGTGATTGGTTGGAATGAAAACATGCACACTCTCGGCCCTCCATGGCACACGATTGGGCACCACTGTTCTAGACTGTTCTACACTGATCTCAGGATCACCTCTGCACTTGGTTTTGCCCTAGGCCAAATTCTTAGACAGAGATGAGGTCACGGCCCTTCGTCCACCCGACACCATAGCAGTCAAGAACCTGCCAGGGAGATGTATTTTGGTGATACCGTTGCCGTGGGTGACAGATCCACACTCCCTTTCAGAAGAAACAGAACCCTGGGTGGAGTCAAGCAGACCTGCAGAAATTTGCATCCGATGTGATCGTTTCCATTCGGCTAAATTTGCAGGAAGGCACACCGATTCAATCAGATTATAGATGTTCCGGTTCATGCAGATTTCGCACAAACCTCCACCTTTTTGCACTGAGCTTGTTTGGATTGCTTCTCCCAAAAAGAGGACTCCATATCCTCCAATATAAACTCAGCAACTTAGAAAAGAAAACCAAAAGCATGCAGGGTGCAGGTGTCAGGTACACAGCTGTTGAAAGGAGATGTGACTAAGATGTGATGTGGTGTTTTCGCCCTATGGGTTTCATGGGTACAAATTCCTGGTGGGACATTGCGGGTGTGCCCTTGAGACAAAGTGCTGTACTTTACTCCCTTGTGTCTTAAATAAACACCCCAATGCACACAAAAAAGTATTGGCTAAGGCTGGAGGAGGGACAGCAAGGAGAAAAGGATGTCATGGCATCGGATAAAGCCGTCTAAAATAAATAAAGTCGAGTAAAGCAACGTAGCAGAGGTGGGGGCAACAGCAGGGGCAGGGGTTTGATGAGAAAAACATAGGCCTAAACATAGACTTAAACATAGGCCTAAAGATAGGCCTAAACGTTTGCATAGAGAACTATTGGAATCATAGGTTCAATTTGTTTTTAACAAGTAGCCTACTCATGCAACAGAGATGTGTATGCTAGCTTTTGTTCATGCGTTAAGGTCCAATTAGTGCAGATGTATTTCCTGAAATGCACTGTCATTACATAAGTATTTACACATAGCACATGTAAAGTCTCCTCAGTGTAACCTCTCCCATTAATAATAATAATAATAATAATAATTGAATTTGTGAGTTAAGGAATTAAAGGCAACATACTCTTGCACTTTTAAACAGCTGAGTTTGACACCCCTGCTGTGGAAGTTGGGACTGGCAGAATGGCTTCAACTTTAGGGGTGCCTATTTACTGCGTGTGTTGCAAAGGCTTCATTTTAGGTATGCTAAATGTGTTCATTTTAAAATAGCCTTTTGATATTGAAGCATTAAGTACTGTTTTGTATTGTGAGTGAGAGACTAATTGGTTCTCTAAGAAGTGTGTGGTGTTTTACTTTTACCCCCCAAAGTCAGTCCAGTAAAGAAAACTATTCCTCTATCCCTCTGGGTGACGACGAAAAAGAGAATGTGGGTTATCGCGTTTAGGACATCACTCATGTTGACATTCCTAGTATCAAACGTCAGCAAACACGTTACTGTATCCTCTGCCAGTCATCACCACCACCCCTCTTTGTTTCTTTAAAAACAAAAAATAAATAAATACATTTTTGTAACATCACAAGTTGTTATTGCAACATTGCTAATTCTCAATTAAATATGGTTCTCAGTGTGGCACCGAGCTGTCCGTTGTTTAAACTTAATTTGAATTAACCACATACTGCAATTTGGTAGGTAGGCTACACAATGTCATTAATTAATGTCATTATATTTTGTTGTCTACTAATGTAAACAAATGAATTGCAGAGATAACGTTAATAAAGGCTTTTGTTGAGACGCACCATGTTATGCTACAAGTTAGATACACCTGTTCAATCTATTCTTACGCACACGCAATAGTCAAACAATACGGGCAACTATCAGAAGTTGCCATAGTACAGGTAGTTACTTATAAAACCTCGGGCATTTACCTGACAGTCCTCTCTTCGGTTTTATCGGCCTCGGGCTCCGTCTTTTTCTTTTTCTTCCACTTCAAGAGTTTTACTGTTTTCCCTCCGTCGCCTACACGGCCATCCTTTCCCACAGACTCTTCGAGGTTCGCCTCGCTTTTAGAGAACAGGCTCTTCAGACTTCTTTTGGTGGACAAACTCTTTTTCGCCATGGTTACAATTAAAATCGAGAGTCCTTGAGCAACCCTAGCCTGTTCAAGAACGTAAAAAAACGCAGCAACACTGCTGGTTGATGACCGACAATTAAGAAATGAATATGAAGGTTAGCGATATTAGCCAATTTCGGAAATTCGGAAGAAAAGTTTCTTTCTCACCGTGTAAGACCCTTTCGATGAGGATGGGGCAACTCGCCTGCGTGGTGAAAGTGCTCGCGAGCTGACAGCTGTTAACTCCTGAACCACCCTCTTGTGCAGCCTTGCACAGGTGAGACAGCCACGCCCATTTCCCCGTGCGCGAGCCACACCATCTTAAAAACAATCTAGTCATAAACAGTTGCCTTTACGTATCACTATGAAATGGGTAGCTACGCTGAACACCTGATGCCGGATACATTTGGAGTTATTACACACCCGTTTGCCACCAATTTCCCAGTCGCCTATGTGCTACTCTGGGATGCTATAACTCACAAGTGATACATTTCCAACTCATTTATTGAAAGAGGGATATGTTTTATTACAGCAGCGCAGCCAGAAATTAGCTGGTGGGTGGGCTTGCCTTAGAGGGGGTGGGCAGAAACTTTTGCCGGGAGATTGAAACACAGCTTATAGCAGGGGTCACCAACCTTTTTGCAACTGAGAGCTACTTCAAGGGTACTGAGTAGTACGGAGGGCTACTTGTTGGATTGTAATTGTTGACGGGGGGGGGGGGGGCGGTGCTATCGAAATATTTCGCGGACCTCGATTGAAATTGTTGACGGGGGGGGAATAAAATACTGTTTATTAAATTGTTCATTTAGCGTATTTACCGCGAGTGTTCGTTTGCGTGCCTAAGTTGACAGTAAATCGCCGATAACGAGCCACGTATCTGCAAACTGTCTGGGTGGGCGGGAGTTTCCCTTGGGTGGCAGCCGCCCATTCACGCCCACCCGTGCCTACGCGGCTGTTTTATTAACTTCCACGACGGCTGTTGTGTTGAATCTATCATGCGTATTTTTATTTATTTATTTTTACATTTAAATAGCCATTGTTTTTATGTTTGTGCATGATGTTGTGCACTGAAATACATTGCAAACTCAAATATGTCTATTTCAAAATATAGAATAGAATAGAATAACTTTTATTTCCCGCTAGGAAACTTCCGTTGTAGCCCCAGCAACATATACATTTTAATATATACACAAATAAATAAATTATAAAAGCCACTTGAATTAATTGGTTTGTAATGTGTCTTTAAAACATTGCCACATATACATTTACACCAGAGATGTGTTTAACATATTATTTTGCAGTCAGATCAAATGTTTCATAGCTCTGCTTCCTTCACCATCTCTAAATCAATGTTGTATTGCTTCGTAAGCTCATCTGTCACCTGTTAAATACTGTTGTGCTATAGGCAGGAGAGTCCACTAGGCATGCCGCTCCGGGCATATAGGGCTATGGGACCCATCAGTCTCTGCTTACAGAATCCGGCGCATGCTAAAAATGTAGTTGATCCAGATATTTTTACATGCAAACAAATAGAATTTTAAAAAAATGTAATGTAAGTCCTAAATAGGTATCTTTTTTTTCTAAGCTCTAGTCTATTCAATGTGAGTTTGATCAAAATTATTCTGTCTACGACCAGTCCCCCCCCCCGCCAATATTCAAACCTATCTGTACCCTATTTCTCATTGAACTTTTTCACGTCTCTATCCTTTTCTTGATCCTGCTTTGGCTTATTAGTTTAGTTTGACTTTCCCTATTGAGAGAAAGATATGAGGCAAACGCCTTCTGACTAAGATGAATTAGAAGCCTGTGAAAAAGGTTGATCAATTCTTCAAAGGGTGATCTCAACCCATGTCCTCTCAAAGCTCTCTAAAATGAACACATTGCAGATGAGGTCCATCAGCTCAATAAATGCACTAACAGTTCCAACTTCATTCAATACGTAGTTCAGGCTTCAATGCAATATAGCTATTTTTCAAACTGGAAGATGCAAATGGACTGGAATGATTCTGCTATTGTAAAATATGTCCAAGTCCTCTCCTATCAAGCAGTTTATTAAATTCAATCTTTATCCTACAGTGCTGCAAGGGTATCGATAGTCCATTTATTCTTACCAATTTAACACCTAAAAATGAGAGCCCCTCATGTATAAAGTATCAGATATGCGTTTAAAGCTCAGATAGTCATTTACCGGATCCAATTATTTTGTTATGTTATTATGGGTGCTCGTATTGAACAGACCGCAGTGGAATCTAGGTTACATTAAGTATGGTTTATCTGGAAAACAATGGTTCTCTGACTCAAGCTGTACTAGTACTAGTATCCTGGTAATAAACTTTCTATTTTATGTATAAAAAAACGTGAACAGGTGAGCCAACATATTTTAAAATCACACACTACAAAAGCAACACCGTTTAAACTCATACTGTGTCCTTTGCAGAGTGAGTTTAAAAGGTATGGAAATGTTTACACATTGTCCCTGATGATGTGTAAAATCGTTGTTATTTTGAATTAGATTGTCGAAGAGCACTTTGAGGATATCTCCCAGCAACGTCAGGAATTTGCTTGCTTGGAGAGATTAGTTCAAAAATGTCTGTTCTCCCCACTCTCTTGTTCAACATGCTTTTTCAGGGCTGGTTTCTTTCTTATGTATCCTTTTCCAGAGGGTAGCAAGATTTTGTACGTATTATTAAGAGGACATTGTCCACATTACCCGGGTTAGACATAATAAGCTAACCCAGTGTAAATACCTTTCTCAGAGCTACAGTGACAGGGCCCCTGATCATAATAAGCTAACCCAGTGTAAATACCTTTCTCAGAGCTACAGTGACAGGGCCCCTGATCATAATAAGCTAACCCAGTGTAAATACCTTTCTCAGAGCTACAGTGACAGGGCCCCTGATTATAATAAGCTAACCCAGGGTAAATACCTTTCTCAGAGCTACAGTGACAGGGCCCCTGATTATAATAAGCTAACCCAGGGTAAATACCTTTCTCAGAGCTACAGTGACAGGGCCCCTGATTATAATAAGCTAACCCAGGGTAAATACCTTTCTCAGAGCTACAGTGACAGGGCCCCTGATTATAATAAGCTAACCCAGGGTAAATACCTTTCTCAGAGCTACTGTAACCGAAAGGTCGCAGGTTCGAGTCTCACATAGGACACTGCCGTTGTACCCCTGAGCAAGGTACTTCACCTGAATTGCTTCAGTATATATCCAGCTGTAAATGGATACTATGTATAAATGCAAAAATGCTGTGTAAGTCGCTCTGGATAAGAGCGTCTGCTAAATGCCTATAATGTAATGTAATGTAATGTACAGTGACAGGGCCCCTAATTGGATTTGAATTACCGTGCTGACCATACAGTATCTTAGGTTTTTCTAATTAATAGTCCGCTGAGAGACTATATCTACAATAATGGGCACAGCTGTCTGTTCATAATATTTATCATGTACAATTGAATTGAATTGAATTATACTTTATTGGTCCAAATACATGTAAATTTGTGCTCTCATCAATGAACAATCAATGACCATGCGCACAACAGAACATATAGTTCACTGTGTTAGTAAGTTTAAAATGGTAAAAAGATTAATTGAGTAATACATCAGCTAATAATTATTTTAAATTTTATACTAAGACTTTGTGGAATGGGAAACTGTAAAGAGCCCAGGTGGAAAGCTATAATCTCTCCTGGGAATATGGTGTTGGAGCAATGTGGACACTAGATGGCGCACTAGACTCAGTGATATTCATATTCATGTCCCCTTCATGTTGTTGTGATTTCATTTGCTGTTGTAATGGCAGAATTATAATAAATGTAGTGTAAACCTGTTAGTTCACATGCATGCTCCATTGTTCCAGCCATGGTTGTGCAGGGTACAGGCAAACAAGAAGATTTTGGGTGGGTCAGGGACTGATCCCTCTGAGTGAGCCCTGTATGTTAGTGAGCTAAAAATGGTTGGAAATCATTTAGAAGGTAAAGACATTACATTATTATTTACACATAGCAGACGCGCCAGAGCTTATCTTACCTTACTTTTTTGCATTTTTTTATACATATAGTATTCACAGCTGCTGATATATATATACTGCAGCATGCAGGGTGAGTACCTTGCTCAGGGGTACAACGGCAGTGTCCTACCTGGGAATCGAACCTGCAACCTTTCGGCTACAAACCCAGTTCCTTAACCATTGTGCTACACTGCCGCTCCATAAGACATAAATTCAAATAAAAGTAAAACAGAGATGTGAACTGGAAATTGAATGCTGGTAAAAAGATCTCTCTTGCACGCATTCTCTCTCTCTCTCTCTCTCTCTCTCTCTCTCTCTCTCTCTCTCTCTCTCTCTCTCTCTCTCTCTCTCTCTCTCTCTCACGCACAGAGAGAGAGAGAGAGAAAGAGCCCACACAAGTTGGAGTTGGGGCAGCTAGACAGACTCACCTTGAGGTTAGAGAGCTGTCTGGAGGTTTTAAGACAGGTTGCACTCGCACTTGATTGAGGAGGTGCAGGGAGGCATATTGGGGGCCTCTCCTTCTGCTGGGATTGAGAAAGAGAGGCCCTAGGGGGCCTCTGGGGTGCCTTTGAGGAGGGCCAACCCTGGAACACAAACCTGTAAATGTCACAATAGGCTCCCTCTTTCTGTTTGAAGAGATAGAGTAATCATCTTGGCTATGCACGGGAGATAGAAGGGACAGCAGGAAGCATGCTATGGATGAAACTAGCGCTTCTTGGCGGCAGTAATTATAGGCACAGGAACGATATCTACTGGCGAGTTGTGAACAATAAATTTTACTGGACTGGTTATTGTTTGTATTGACAGAATCCGCTTAATTCACGTTTGTATACATGCTAGAAGTGTCATTTTGAGACCGTTTTAGCGGCTGTGAATGGAGAGCAACAAATACCCTATTCTGGATTATCACCCCAGGGGAGCACAGAGCAGCAACTAACGAACATGTTTTACCACCATTTGGACTCATATCATGGCCAGGTAACTACACAACCCAAAGTTCTACCAAAGTTCAGTTGTGTTTTAAGACTGACGTAGAAAACTAAGGTGCCGTTTGTTTTATGATAGCCAGTAACAGGATTACTGAGTTAGCTGGATGACTGTACTGAGCAAAACCCAGAACCCTCCCAAATCTGGAACATGGACTGAAGTAAAAAGAGCCGTTAGTTATTCCAGCGAACACAGTAATCCTATTTTGTAGTATACCCTCCCCACCCCTAGCCAATATGCCACACTGCCACTCTTGATGTGTTACAAGTTGAATTTTATTGGCATGAATGTCAACAGGAACTTTATTATGTAGATAAATTATTTTTATTGTTTGTTTGTTTTTGGTTTATGTACATCTTGCACCTCGCTTCAACCCCTCCCATGCCCCCCCCCCCCCCCCCCCCCCCAAGCTGTTTGGTTACAACATTTGTCAGTTTGGAGTAGATATATATAAATATCTCATACTTGGGATATGAGAGATAAGAATCAAGTAAATCTTGCATGTCTGGTCTCCGTCCTCTGCGGAAATAGCCACAGGAACACTTGTACTTTTCAATTTAATTCCAAGGAAGTTCCTGAATCTAATAATACCATGTGGCCTTTGTTTATCACTTCATGTGTGATGGGTATTTTGATCAACCCAAGGGGGGTGGTTTATGGAATGGAGCTAGACCGGTGGCTCCATTCCACCAAGTGGAATCAAATTCAATGCTGGTTCATCTTCACAGTATGAATTACTCAATGAATATATATATATATATATATATATATATATATCAAAATCAAACTCAGTGGTAAACTGAGGAAGCTTCTCAAGTTTATTAATTTTATATATTTCTCTATATTTAGACGATTCGTGAATGATTATTCATTGTGCAACAATTATCTCTCTATATTTGTGTGCCAGTGTATATGTGTGTGTGTTTTTTTATTTGTTTGTTTTGTTTTATTTTTTATTTTTTGGGTGGATATTCCCTGCTTAAGTCTAGGAATAAAGTCATGACATATCTATCTAAGGGTTGTATGTACACCCTTTCACACACACAGACACATACACCCTACCCCCCACCACAGATAGAAATAGGAAGTGGGTTTCAGGGTTTTCGCAGAAGGGTACAGACCATCTGAAGAGCAGAGCTATGACAGAGGAAACAGGAAACAAGGCGCTGTGTACCACATCACTCTCCTCCCCACCCGAAAAAAACACACACATAAATGTACACACACACCCAGCCACACACCTAGACACATGCACGCTGTGGGGCGGCTGTGGCTCAGGAGGTAGAGTGGGGCGTCCGCTGATCGCAGGGTGGGTCAGGGACTGATCCCTCTGAGTGAGCCCTGTATGTTAGTGAGCTAAAAATGGTTGGAAATCATTTAGAAGGTAAAGCCAGCCAGCCAATCAGTATAGGCCTGTCAGTCCAGGTGTCACCAGGTGCCTTTTTGTTACTGTGACTCTCCTCTGTTATATTTTGTCACTTATTGTGGCGGTGACGCAGGCACCTCCTATGTCCTCTCTTGCTCTATGGTTCTGTTCATGAGGATGAGTGGGATTTCCCTGTCGTCTACGCCCTGGTGTAGGAAGTAGGAGTACAGACATGAAAGGCCTGGAAACAGACGCCTATGAGAAGAAAGGAAAGGGAAATGTCGCGTACTTACTGTAACTACCGTCATCTCCGTTTGCTGTAATTTTACAGTAGTTTCATTATTCGAAAGAATAGTTGACGTCATCTCAGATCTTTTACTTAGACAGTCACACGGTTCAGCATCCAATCGAAACAACGCAACTTACGTCATTTACCGATTTTCTCGTGTATTAGTAATTTATCGCGTGTCTTACAAATATTGCACTTTTATTGCGGATAAAACATAATTTTTAACATAATAGCAGCATTGGCACTTTTCAGTCAATTACAAACTAGTGTAGTCTACTGACAGATGCAAAACAAAAAAAAAACTTTATTATGGAAAAATGATATCGTTTATCTGTGAATGATCCGCTGCTACTTTCCTTTAGTTTATCTCCGTTGTGAAATGAATGATAACTGTGTATCTGACACAAAACGAGGAACTGAACAAACGAAAGCGTAATCACCGTTGCTAAAAGATAAATGTTCATTCTGACCGGGCAGATTTCACAACTTCACCCGCTATTACAAATAACTCGACACTAAATTGGGCACTTATACTTACAAGAATTTATACTTACGAGAACAGTTTTGTTGTTTTAGGCTAGGCTATAGGTTAAACATAAAAATAGTCTACGTGTATTCATTTGTACAGTGCACGGGGTACCCATATGCAAAGAGTCTGTAAAAATCCTATAAAAATCACATATGCCCTATAGAAAACTTACAAAATAAACATGTGGTATGGAACTAGCATATACATTCATTATTAAAATTAAATAGTTCCCTAACATACATGGTAACCTAGTCCCTATAAAACACGTTGAGAGATATAGATGTATAATAATAGCATACAAATATATAATACAATACTAATCAACAAATATGATATTTTAAATAAAACTTTGCAAGTACTATACATTTTTTGAATTTCTTAGAGTTAATTTTTACAAACCTTTTGCATATGGATACAATTTCACCACTTATTTGGTACTTAATTCAACAAATAATACAATTCAGTAGTTTTACTTTAAAGAGAAGCATTGTCATATTTAAGGACACCGCCTATCTTCATGTATTTAAATTGTGTAAATATGTAAGCGCAACAGAGAAACATTCCTATGTTGCCATATCTCAGCTCCTCTGGTTTCTAAGAAATTAAGTTGAAGACATGTTTATGTTTTCAGTGAGAATTTCTCAGGAAATGTAAGGAGGGAGGCAGTTATATGTGTTTAGTAGAGCCATAAATCTCACCCAGGAAACAACACTATCTGCACCAACTATAGACCAGTTATGGCCACTGTCTGGAAGGCAAGGAGCTTACCTTTAAACGGAAACTGATAATGATCCTCAACCTGTTTTTCATGACTAACTGGCTTTCTTATTCATTGCTTCCCCCATCAGAGCTGATTTCTACTAATGTGGAAGCAGTACCTGCAATTAACATATAATAACTGTAATTATCACAAAGCACCAAATCACTGGGATTGTATCCTAGGCACCAACTTTATTCAGCGCCACTAAAATTATTTCATGTGAGGGACGTTGCCGGCATAGTGACCATCTTAGATGCATGCAAGGTATCGGTTGCTATGAGATGCTTGTTTAAATTATCCGCTAAACTATTCAAAACAGATAAAGCTATTTTCTGCCTCTTCTACTTTATCTGTTTTGTCAAGTGGCCAAGTTTGACCTTATTTTAGTTCCTGAACAGTAGGCAAAACTATTAGATAGAGAGCAGTCTGTTCTACCTTTGATGTGTTCAAATAATGTCAGCTTAAAAAAAAAAAATGTTCCTTATATCTTTTCCCCATGTTTGGAATGGCCAGTTGCTCTTGATTCATCGCTGTGCACCCTGTATACGTCTGTACCCTGAAGCTGCAGTGGAAACGCAAGTACTCCGCCAACGCAATTCCCCACGAGCCAGTGAGTACTATCCACGCCTCAGGCCTCACAGTAGGCTATAACAGGAGAGCTGGTGCGAGTGCGTTTCTCTCCCGGAAAAAAAAAAAAGCCTGTGGGTACGCAGTCATTGAAGGCTGATGACATGGCAATGGCTCGAACCCATGTCTCTGCTTTAGAGCACAATTTAGAGCCCAGCTTGCACTTTTTGCCGAGTTAGCTACCGGTAGCCCCTCAGATAATTTTAACTGAAAGTTAAATTATAGGTCTTGTAAAAAAGTGACATTGTTGTACAATAAGTCTGGTAGCATTAAATCAATTGGATGAAAAGAACACACAATCAAAATAATATTATCATAGCATAGTATGGCGCTTACAGCTAGGTCTTTCTTAGACAAATTAAGGGATTAATTATCTTTGATTGTCAGATTCATATGGGAGGAGTTTTCTTGATTCTAGCCAACATATTTCTTGATTTCTTCAGTCTGATTCTGCATTTGGGCACAGGGATTTGGTCACAGAAACCCACACATATTTGTAGAAGAGAAATATGTTTAATACATTTGCTACATATGTTTTCATTTTTTATCAAAATATTCTCTCATGTATAAAGTATCGACAGCTTGTATCACCTGACACAAAAATAAACTAAACAAACAAAAATTATGTATACATTATTTACAAAGACTGCCAATGAAATCACATAATAGTAACAATGTAGTCAGCAACCATACTTTGGACAGTTTGACAATAAACTCTGCCTCTGCTTGGTAACAGCACATTTGGTGCACATGGATCTAGTTCCTGCTTTTTCCAGTGCTAGTAATGTAATTTAAGAACAACAAAGCATATAAAATCCATCAATCAATTCCCACAAATGAGACTCTAGCCAACATATGAGGTACTGGAGAAGAACTAGGCTGTGTGGTTTTGGTAAGAACTGGATTTTTTGTAATTTACCTGAGATTAAAGAGTGATGGGGTCCTTTAGAGAAACAGCCCTTTAAACTTCATGGTTTTGCATAGATTCAATATGCAGTAGGTTGTCAGAAAAGGTAAAATGTTTCAATGCTTCATCTTGGAGGACCACCTACACACCCACTACAGAGACACACACACACATACACACTGTACAGGCTGTTGACACTGGACTAGCCTGCTCCAAGACCTCTATAAACCTGAATGCTTCACAGAGACAAACATTAATAATTTTGTCCACAGTCTAATAAAGTCTTAAGAAAGACGAAAGGAGAAATTGAGTCCTTTCATTTCTACCTGACACCTCTGTTGATGAAGACTCCATCACTGGCTGCTAAATAACTCATTAGAATGGCATTGATTCAGTCCATGTGCACTGAGGCTAGTATTGGCCAGACACACAAGCGGAGCCCGATGAGGTCATCTCGCCAGACTGCAGGAATGTCAGGCTCCTTCCTGAAATCTGTTCGGTTGTGGAAACGTTTGTTTGTTTGTTCGCTTTTTTTTTTGGCTTGTGCTTTTCCTATCTAAAATTCAGATTTATTTGGTCTTCATTTGAAGCATTAACATTAAAACACTCGAGGGGAATGAACACAACAATCAACAAAACAAAAAAACTACCTGTTTGTAAAATAGGAACATTACAGAGACAGAAATGTAAACATTCCCCAAAAATGCCCTTTGTCCATCCCTGAGGCCTTCCTCTTTCAGAAAACACACTCGGAGATTCACACAGTACATTCCCTATTTCTCTCACACACACATACACACCATGTGGGATAAAACCCGCTCTGTTTCTAGGAAGATCAGGTTTTGAGGAAATGCTGTGATACACCTGAGAGAGAGAGAGAAAAAGGCCGCTTGTCCCATCAGCAGGCACCTGAAAGAGGAATTGATACCCTTTCCCTCATCCTGAGAAGCAACCTTTCTATCAGAGGCTGACAATAGCACACAGACACACACACACAAACACACACACACAAACGCACACATGCACACATGCACACACACTGAACCTCACATGTAAAGCAAAAGTAAAGCACACTGATTAAAATAAATAGTTAAAAATAGTTTGTCAGTGAACTGAAACAGGCTGAACTACATGTCAATTTGTAAACCTATGAGTTCAGAAGTCCTCTCTCACCCATGAAACAGCTCAGAGAATGAAGGGGTAGTCCTGGGGAAGGGCTTTTTTTGGGTTTCACTCTTCTTGGCTTTTAAACTTCTTTTTTTTTCACTAAGATGGATGAAAAATTTCCTTTTGGCGATTGCTTTCTTGTTGACTGACCTCTGTAGTCTTTGCAAACCAGAGAGCAGTGTCTGGTCTCCAGAGATGTGTTCTGCTCATTCATCTCCCTTCTCTACCACTGTCTCTCGCTTTTACCCGCCTGCTGCTCCCCTCCTCCACTACAGCGCCTCCATCTTGACCAGAGGCCGGTTGTACAGGTGCAAAACGCTGGGCCGCTCCTGGTGGATGGGGGGCCGGCTAGGGGCGGGAGCCTCCATTTTAAGGAGCGTAGCGTCCTCCTCCTCCACCTCCTCTTTCTCCTCCAGACTCCTGGAGACCCAGCGCTTCATGACCATGTCCACCAGGGCGGGGCCGGCGCTCTCGGGCAGGGCGTCGGCCTCGGCGCTGCCGTCGAAGCACTGGAGGAGCGCGGCGGCGCGCCGCAGGTCGGCGGGGCCGGGGGTGGGGGCGGCGCCCGGCGGGGGGGAGGCGGGGCAGCAGCTGCGCTGGTGGAGGCGGAGCGAGAAGCGGTGGGCGAAGGCGCAGGCGCACTGCTGGCAGGCGTAGGGCCTCTCACGCTCGCCATGCAGCCGCTGGTGCAGCTTCAGGTGGATGTACTGGGTGAACTTGGCGCTACACTGCTGGCACTCGTAGGGCTTCTCCCCCGAGTGCAGCCGCTGGTGAGTCTTCAGGTTACTGGTGCTGCTGAAACGCTTATGGCACACCTAAGAGAGAGAAAGAGAGAGAGAGAGAGAGAGAAAGAGAGAGAGAGAAGAATTTGACTCATATTATAGTATCAATTTAATCTCTTCTGGCATTAGCTTTCATTTTGACAGAGAGCCAAGCCCTTGGCTCAAGGGTTACAGAATATGCTGGTCCTGCCTGACAGGCCCTTGTTGTTACATTTCACTGCATGATGGTTTGTGAAAATAAACATGACTACACTATCACACCCTCAGACGCCCGATACAACAAAGAGCTCTCAATCCCTCCAATCGTGAGAGAGAATGTGAGTTTCACACTTGGCTAAAGCAGATGAGAGATGAATGGCACATGCTTATGTGTGTGTGTGTGTGTGGTCTCACCTGGCACTCGTGCGGTTTCTCTCCTGTGTGAACCAGGTGATGTTTCTGGAGGTGGGCCAGCTGAGTGAAGGTCTTCTTACAGAGACGGCACAGGAAGGGCCTCTCTCCACTGTGAACTCGCAAATGGACCTGAAGCACACAAACAGCCGTGAGCTGGATCATACACACAGACACACACACACACACAGGCCATTTTGTTGTATTACATTTACATAAACTAGACGGACTCACCTTGAGGTTGGAGAGCTGTCCGAAGGTCTTAAGACAGATGTTGCACTCGTACTTGATCTTGCCGTTCTGCTTCTTCAGTGGGTAGGGCAGAGACTTGTAACCCAGCACAGATGATGATACAGGGCTCTTCTTTAGCGCGGCCAGGCTGAGGTTAACGGCTTCCTCGCACCCAGAGGCGGCTTGTAGGGCAGATTGCTGAGGGGATGGCGGGGCTTTGCCCCGGGGGGAGAGTTCGGGGGTGGCAGGGGCCCCCTGGGGTGGGGAGGCGTTTTGGGGCCTCTCCTTCAGCCCTCCCTGGTACAGGGGTGTATAGGGCAGAGACGCGGGGAGTAAGCCCGGCTGAGCCGCCATAGGGAAGGGCAGACTCTCTCTGCTCGGGTAGCTGCTGTATACTGGGGGGCCTCTAGGGGGCAGCGCACCACTGAAAGGTGGGGAATACTGAGGCAAGAGCAGGTGTTGGTAGTGGTGGCGGCTGTAGGGTGGGAGGAACTGGTATGGGGGGTGCAGGGGCCCGGAGGGAGGGCAAAGGGGGTAGGACATCAGGCCTTCCCCGTGGCCGTATAGACCATGCAGATGGAGCGGAATGTCCCTGTGGGGTGAAGGGGAGTCTGGGAAACCCCCCGGGTGACCGTAGAGGTTTTTCTGGGGGCTGAGCTTTCTGGGGTCCAGGCTGGGTGACGGAGTGGACGGCGGGTGTTTGTGGAGCCTTTTGCTGAAGTCCATGATTTGGCCATCGGGGGTGTCAGGCGGAGTGTCTCTCTCTAGCACCTCCACGTCTATCCTCTCCTCCTCCTGTTCCTCCTCCATCACTTTCTCCTCCCTCCGCCCCTCCTCCTTGGTCCTTTGGTCTCGGTCTGGGTGCCAGGCCCAGTGAGGTAGGTACTGTCTGTGGTCGGGCTCTGTGGGGTCCGAGCTCACATGTTCTGTAGAGAGAAGGAGAACCACGCCTGTTCTTTAAAAGCAGTCCTGTTTGAGCAAAATTGTACAATCAATGTAAACATGTGTGTGTGTGTGTATGTGTTTACATTATGTTAGTTTAAAACTATGTTTCTCCCTTTCTCTCTCTCTCTCTCTCTTTCTTTCTCTCTCACACAAACACACAATTTACTGTGACAAAGGAAGTTCACCAGAGGACAAACAGCAGATCACGAAAGATGTGTTTGAGAGATTAAACACTTGTGACTGGAAGACACTTATTCACACATGCATGCCCACATAATTGCCAGTATCTTTATGATAAATCTCAAAAGTTTCAGTTTTGTGGTAAAGGTCGAGCACAGTTTCTATTTTACTTGACAGAACTATGACCCTGGCAGTGACTGCTGATAGGATCTGAGCGGATGTTTGTGTTTAAGGTGCAGTTTAAGTGTGCAATACAATTCAAGGGATTCTCCACACACACAGGGACGCATAGTTACGTGTTCGTGATAACGCATTGCTAAGTCACGATCGGTAGGCTACTGACAGGACGGGGTAGCGTGCGCAGAGTGGAAAAAGGAACAACAAAACCGGCGTTCTCTGTCAAGCCAGCGCTTTGTCTTACACGCTAAGAAATAACAGGGTGTTTTTCATGTTCCCGAATTCTACTCTAAGCCTGTGTTTTACCGCACGCTAATTGCCACAGCGCCGCGGCTGAATCACCCGACAGGTGCCTATAGGGAGAATGTGGCACGCTAACCACGGCTGGGGATTGGGCGAGTCACAACTACCAGCAAAAAACTGGCTCAACTCGCTGTTTAACGGAAACAGATCCCTCAAGCGTCACAGGCTCAAGTCATGGGCAAAAAAAAACAAAAAACGGACCAGATAAAATTAACATATAAAACAATCAAATGACTAAAATGGGGTAGCCTAAATGAAAGTTTTCAGATGTGTATTACTTGAAAAATTACTGCGTTTATTGTTCACGTGAAGTAAGGAACTGAAATTTGAAATGAAGGTATAGTAATCATTTCGTACGAAAAAAATGATTGGTCCTGAAATTAAAAAGGCATCAAAGACATTCCAAAGTTATTTTTGACTGACAAGGCTTCCCGCTTGTTGAATTGGTAAGTATCTGCAATGAGTTATGAGTTATGCCAAATCTACAGTAGCATTCAACAATGCATTTACTAGATAATGTTGCAAATCTATTTTTGAAGGATCTCCACCAATTAGAAAAGCCCTTAAATGAATATAAAGAATAAGCAATTTCATGACATTTGTATTCAAACTAGAATATAGTTTACATTGTGTCAGTGGACCAAAGAGACATTTAATCTATAAACATCTATATAAAATGAAGGCTTTCATGATGGCTATAATGCCACCCTAATACCCCATCAGAGAAAATCTTAGAATTTATATATATTTAAAATACACAAACAATTAAATAGATAAAAATGAAATAAAAAACTAGTTCCAAACACCTCTTCCTCTTATCGCAAAATATACCACCATATTTTTCACTGTTGAATTTGGTGACAAAGCAGATTGAGTTTGGTTTGTGTGAATTTCTAAATGACACATACAGGAAACTAAGCACAAGTCACGAAAGACAGGACAGAACAAAGAGAGCGAGAGAAAGAAAGAGAGAGAGACGGACAGATAGAGAAAAAAAACTGTTACAGACGGATTAAGTATCAGTAAAAAATGTGATTTGTGTATGATTTTTAATAAACGTCTGTTCTCCACTACCCAGCCATTTCTGAGGTCCCCACACGGTCCGCACCATGGCAACCAGGTTCCGCCAGACCTCCATTCCCTCAACCTCAAACTCTCCACAGAAGTGGTTGGACCGTCAATACATTTTCTCTCCCTTCACTCTTTCTTCAAAAAAAGATTGTTTCTCAGCGTTTGGGAGACCTGTCGCAATCTGATCACTCAAAACACGGGAGCACCTGTCTATCTACCGTAGGCTATACCCTCACCAGACCAGAGAGCAGGGGAAGGCAGGGAGGCAGACGGGAGCACCTGTCTATCTACCGTAGGCTATACCCTCACCAGACCAGAGAGCAGGGGAAGGCAGGGAGGCAGAGGAGAAAGAAGAGTGGTGACAGAAATAACCGGAAGACAAACGCGAGTGGAGATGTTTTGACAGACAGGAGGAATGAGACCATGAAGAAGCAATGAGGACGAGAGATGGAGGAGACTAATTACAGAGGAGAGGTAGAGAATGTCAGTCAGAGAAGAGAAAGACAGGAGGTCGAGGAGAGAGATGAGCCGAGAGGAGAGGTGGAGAATGTCAGTCAGAGAGGAGAAAGATGAGCCGAGAGGAGAGGACGTGTAAAAGAAGGAGAGGGGAGAAAGTAAAATAAGAGAAGGGAGCCCAGAAGGGAGGACAGGTGAAGAAAGGTGGATCCCACGTGAGTGTGAGAAAGAGGGGGAGCTCAGGACTCACTGTGTGAGCGTTGCTGCTGACCATCGCCGGGAGACCCGCGGAGCCTCTCGCAGAATTCCGCGCTATACCACACCAGCAGCTCCTGCTGCGGCTCCACGGGCCGGACGGTGTAGAAGAAGACATCGTTGCCGTTCTGGCACGCCACCAGGTTCTGGTCCGGCAGCGACCGGGCCGGGTTGACGTAGCGCATCCAGTTGCTGCGGCGCGTGTCGTAGCCGTCGACAAAGTGGTGCAGCTGTCCTCCGCAGTAGATCTGGAGAGAAAGACCAGCATGAGTAAGGCATAGCCGTTGCACCTAGCGTAAAGCTCAGTCCTGTCAAGTGCCAGTGGAGAGGAGAGCCGCTGGGGCCAACAACAGAGGACGGACAGAAACACGGTTAGCACGTGATAGCATCGCGCTGTTTCCGTGTGTGCGGGTCTCCCCCAGCCACCCCCAGGCAGGTGACAGTGGGGTCTAGAGATAGCGGCAGCGAGGACAGAAAGGGCTGTTCACCTCTGCCATGAACGTGAGCTCCGCTCCCGGGTCCCTTAGGGTCGTGCTGCGTTCCGCCTCGTTCCCTTCGGCACACCTGTGTTGTCCCGTGAGATGCTGTGCTCCTCGTTGCGCTGTGTGTGCGTGTGCGTGTGTGTGTACTGCGCTCTCCTGTCTGGTTCAGTGAGCCTCTATGCTCAGTATCTCTGTTGTAAGTACTCTTGTCTGTCTATAAGTAAAATGAAATTGCCACACACCTCTCCTTTATCAACAATGACACCCAGCACTGCGGGGTGGGCGGGGACGGGTGGGCGGAACACGAGTACTCATTCACAAACTGCCACAACAGGAAGTAATTCTTGCTCTTTCTCTTTCTGTCTCGCATTGCTCAGAGCTAATGATTGGCTAGGGGATTTCACTCAGCTGTGTCAAGCCTGGACATGTATGCACACATACACACACACACATGCGCCCAATCACACACACAACACACACACACACACACACCCACATGCGGGTTCACACGAACCTGCCCTCACCCCGCACCTCCTCCAGGTATACAGTAGTCCATTTACCATTTACCATTTTTTGTAATCTCTTGATTTTATTTTTTTTACTTTCATAAAAATGTGTTGGTATAGGTGGTTTTGGATACAGTGTGATAGCATGAGCAGGTGCTTTATCAGTATGTGAAAAGACACACACGCCTGTGTGACAGACACCTGTCCATTGGGAGTGAGTGACACATCATTCTGATGAGTCAGAGGCCATAGCCGCTCCCACCAGCTGTTGCCACAGAGCAGAAGCTCGGAGACCATGAGATTTACAGGAAACAAAGAAAGAAAAAGAAGAAAGGATGCGTGTAGAAAGCCACAAATGTGTATTGTGCAGAATAAGAGCAGAAGAGTAACCTGTGTCACATTTTATAACAGATGTCAGTGGGTCATTTTTTTTTTTTGCAAACAAGCTAGAGCTAACGACCCCCAATGCACATCTGAGGGAGTTTATTTCAGTACTGTCGTTCTATAGCCCATATAGACAACACATATATATATTATAACAACATATATATTGTAACAACACATCAGCATGGAATACTGATTTAATGGAACATTCCTTTATCATTTCTGTTTGAAACACAATTGTGGACATTTATGTATATACACTGAAAAAACAGCTTGCCTTAACAAGTGCTTTAGTCCTGCAATGAGACTTAAAAGTTTATTTGTTTCTCTCAAGTGGAAAATAATTAGCTTGTTTTAAGATTTTTTTTTCTTTTCTTGCTCCATTGGCAAATCTTGAAATGAGGCAAACTGTTTGACCTCTGGCAACATTTCTGTCTTATTTAGCAAAAAAAGTCATAGAAATAACATAAGTCTAAATATAAGACTAAAATACT